>JACEFZ010006853.1:405000-760000 GCA_014155875.1 Cepaea nemoralis | reverse complement strand
TAAAAGCGTGACACTCATTTGTCTTACTACTACTATTTCTGTGCTTTTTTTTTTTAATTTTGCGTTCGCACAGTAAGAACCCGAATGAACCACACACACGTGCTGCTACTGCTCCTACTGCTACCACTACCACCATCACCACCATCACCATCACCACTACCACCAACACCACCATCACCATCACCACTACCACCACCACCACCACCACTACTACTACTACTACTACTACTACTACTACTACTACAACTGCTGCTGCTACTACTACTACTACTACTACTACTACTACTGCTGCTGCTACTACTACTACTACTACTACTACTACTACTACTACTACTACTACTACTACTACTACTACTACTACTAAAAAATGTTTTGCATATCCTTTACAGGACATCGCTGTCAACATCAGCATCTTTCAGCTGATTGTTGATTTCTTAGTAGTTTGCCATTGCTTTCTGAGCGGCCGGCTCACATACCCCTAAGTTACCGACGCGATTCGAACCACTGCTGATTCTAACCGTCGTCACGTTACTTACGAGAGTATACGAGATTACGGAAAAAGTCACTAACCTCTAGACCAGGAAGCCGGCACTACTACTACTACTTTTTTTTTTTTTTAGCATATCCTTTACGGGACAGCTGTCAACACCAGCATCTTTCAGCTGTATGTTGATCTCTTGGCAAGATTACGCTCAGTAGTTTGCCATTGCTTTCTGATGCGATTCGAACCACTGCTGATTTGAACCGTCATCACGTTACCTGACGAGAGTATACGAGATTACGGAGAAAAGTCGCTAACCTCTAGACCAGGAAGCCGGCAATACTACTACTACTACTAGGTAATTCTACTAGTGAGAGGACTGGACTATACTTTACGTGAGGGTTATCTTTTCCTATTACCAGTGTTCCTCACCAACATGCGAATCAATCCCGACTTCAGAGGTACTTGTAATTGACGTCCACAAGCCAAGGACGAGAAGTGAAATTTTAGTCCACCTGACCAGTGTAGGTGTTGAACCCACTACCTCGGCATCATTATTGTGAGTGGAAACTAGTGCATGTAATAAATGACCTTAGTGCAGATTACAACACAAAGACATTCAGTACACGGTTGGACTAACATCCATCAACCTGGAGGCCCGGGAATGAGCTGTGTCAACATTCTCCACTGGATTACTGCTACATCTGAAGCCACTTGATCCGACTTGTACACACTTGAGATGTGTGATTTTTGCCGTGAACCTATGACTGTAGTTGTACCATGTGTTCTGTCGCTGAATTATCACAATCTGTTGGTGAAGATTGATATTGTGGGGTCACAATATAACGTCGCTTCACAGACAGACAGACAGACAGACAGACAGACAGACAGACAGACAGACAGACAGACAGACAGTTTGTCTATCTACATGTCTGTCTGCCTCTCTGACTGTCTTGACAAGTTTGGAACCCTGACATTTCGAGTGAGAAGCCGAGCCTGTGCATCCAAACCACACAACCCCCACATCAACAAAATACAACGTGTTGCACAACCGGTTCTATTTGATGCAGAGAAACCAGGACACGCACCCAGCCAGCCTGTGTGGGCCGGAAGGTCGTGTTTGTGGGCCGGAAGTAATCACAGGCGTGGCCTTAAACACAGACAGTGGTAATGTGACATGGGCGCTGATGTCCAGGCATCTCTTATCTGCGCTTGTTCGCGAAGGCTGCATTGGGAATTTAATCAGATTAATAATCAAAGCCGACTCAGTGGCGAAGGGGTTTCGAGCGCAATTCGCTGTCCCTTATGCGTGTGTTCGAATCACACCTGCAGGCGATGTGGAAGCAGACCGTCTTGTGTTAGTTTCATATAGTGGTTTGAGTGACTGTAATTCATAAAGCAATGGCAAACTACTGAAAACCAAGAAATCACAAACAGCCATAAAATGTTGGGGTTGACTGCGATGTCCTGTAACAGATATGCTTCATCAACTGCCTATAGTACCTGGTAGTGTAGGACAGGTGGGGTCTTGAGCCTGAGGAATTAAGGCCGCCTGGCTAGTTCTATCGCAGCGAACTGTTCAGGTTAGGATTTTCTGTTTGCCCCCGACAGAAAAAAATCCACACCCTACCGAGGATTCGAACCCGGGTCTTTCGAAGGAGAATCCTGTGTTCTTAGCCACTTGACTAACCGCTCCCCAACAGATATGCAACTAACTAATGATTGATTATGGAAGTGTAGTGGTTAGACGCGTGCCTATCGGCACAGAGTTCATGGGTTTGAATCCACATAGGACAGTCCTTTGTAAACTAACTTGGGTTCCCTGATAGTACCAGGAATATCTGTGAGATAAAGGTTGCCGGTATGACACTGTCAACTTCACCCACCGAGTGCTCATTAGTGTATAAGAATGTAGGTTTAGCGTTGAGGTGTGTAACAAAATCCTTTACTTGTTAACTGTTACAATTCATTATCATGAACCATGCAGAGTGGCGTAGGCGTCCATGTCTCTGCGCAGATCTCGGTCCTTGGTGTTCTGGATCAAGTGGACTGTTGCTATTCCCCCATGCCATTGTCTTAGATCATCCAGCATAATTTCTCTTGTGTTGCCTCTCCCTCTTACCCTGCAGAGCTGTCCACTTGAACGATGTTCTCCAATGCCTCTCTTCTCATCGTGTGACCAAAGAAAGCTGTTTGTCTCTTGTTTATAGTTGTACGTAATGTTCTAGTTTCATTAGCCTCTCACACGCAGTCGTTGTCAGTTACTCTGGCAATACAAGGCATTCGCAACATTCGTTCCAGGAACCATAACCGTATCTCTGTTGCCACCAAGATTTTCCTTAATTTGTTCATTAACGTTCCATGATTCCCTGCCATACCGCGAAACAGACACTACTGGTGTATAACATTCTGACATTCTCTTTCTCTCTCTATTAATAGTGACTTATTGCATAAGATACTTTTCATTTTCTGAAATGCAAAATACATGCAACTTTTTAAAGAAATATCTATTCAAGAAGATCGAGGATTGTGTCCAGGGCACCAACACATTAAGAACCGCCCAGTTCACCATGGCCTGACCTGGCACAGACAAGCAACACGGAAGCCGGCACTTAACTGCTCACCATCTAGCTAGAGCACGGGCCAAGTGAGTGTGTGAGTCCCCAGGCGGTCCCATGCTGCCTAATTACAGCCAGGACCATGTCTGAATACTTGATGTTCTGGCTCGTTTGGTCCGTCAGTCTGTCTGCCGGCCGGCCTATTCGTTCGCCAGTCTGTCTGTCTATGATTTCACAATACCTTCATCTTTCGATGTCAGCGTCAAGATTATCTTACGAATGATTTGTTGAGCTGGGCCTGTGGACTTATTGGCCTGGGAGATTGTAAGGGCCCATTTGTGACGTTGATGATTTCATTGATCAGAATACGGCACTCTTTGATGAATTTTATTCTGATGTGATTGGTTGGTTGATTCGTTGATGTGTTGGGTGGATGATTCGTTGATTGGTTGATTGGTTGGTTGGTTGATTCGTTGATTGGTTGGTTGGTTGATTTGCTGATTGGTTGATTCGTTGATTGGTTGGTTGGTTGGTTCGTTGGTTCGTTGATTCGTTGATTTATTGCTTGGTAGATGTATTGTTTATTTGGTAGATGTATTGTTTATTTGGTATGTTGGATGATTCGTTAATTGGTTGATTGGTCGATTCGTTGATTTATTGCTTGGTAGATGTATTGTTTGCTTGGTAGTTTGGCTAATTCGTTAATTGGTTGGTTGGTTGGTTGGTTGGTTGGATGGTTGCTTGGTTGGTTGGCTGGTTGATTGATTGATTGATTGATTGATTCGTTAATTGATTGGTTGGTTGATTCGTAATTGGTTGGTTTGTTGATTCGTTGATTTATTGCTCGGTAGATGTATTGTTTATTTGATAGGTTGGCTGATTCATTAATTGGTTGGTTGATTAATTCGTTGATTGGTTAGTTGGTCGATTCGTTGATTGGTTGGTTGGTTGCTTCGTTGATTTATTGCTTGGTAGATGTATTGTTTGTTTGATAGGTTGGCTGATTCGTTAATTGGTTGATTAGTTGAGTCGTGGATTGCTTGGTTGTTGGATTCGTTGGTTGTTTAATTCGTTGATTCCTTGTTTGATTGGTTCATTCGGTGATTTGTTTAATTTATTGATTTGTTGATTGACTGTGTCATATAGATCCTGTTTTGCTGAATGGAAGTGAATCTTGGAATGTAAACGAACAAATCAGGAAGAACTTGGAAGCAATAGAGATGTGGTTCCTGAGACGAATGTTGCGAATTCCTTGGACTGCCAAAGTAACTTACAACGATTGCCTGAAAGAGGCTAATGAAACTAGAACATTATATGCAACAATAAGAAAGAGACAAACAGCTTTCTTTGGCCAAGTGATGAGAAGAGAGGCATAGAACATCGGGACAAGTGGAAAGATCGAGGGGAAGAGTGGCAGAAGCAGACCAAGAGAAATGATGCTGGATGTATAAAGATGGTGGCATGGAGGAATATCACCAGCAGAGTTGATCAAGAAAACCAAAGACCGAAAGAGTCATGAACGCCTACCACAGCTGGCATGGCACTTGATAATGATGATGATGATGAACGGGGTGAAACCTGTAGAAATTCTTCGGCGAACGAAGGTCCAGTATGGTGATGCATGCCTGTCAGTCCAGCAAGTGTATGGTGACGCATGCCTGTCAGTCCAGCAAGTGTTTAGTGATATATGCCTGTCAGTCCAGCAAGTGTATGGTGATGCATGCCTGTCAGTCCAGCAAGTGTATGGTAATGCATGCCTGTCAGTCCAGCAAGTGTATGGTGATGCATGCCTGTCAGTCCAGCAAGTGTATGGTAATGCATGCCTGTCAGTCCAGCAAGTGTTTAGTGATGCATGCCTGTCAGTCCAGCAAGTGTATGGTGATGCATGCCTGTCAGTCCAGCAAGTGTATGGTGATGCATGCCTGTCAGTCCAGCAAGTGTTTAGTGATGCATGCCTGTCAGTCCAGCAAGTGTTTAGTGATGCATGCCTGTCAGTCCAGCAAGTGTATGGTAATGCATGCCTGTCAGTCTAGCAAGTGTATGGTGATGCATGCCTGTCTGTCCAGCAAGTGTATGGTGATGCATGCCTGTCAGTCCAGCAAGTGTATGAGTGGAGTAGGAAGTTTCGAAACTGTACGATCCCATGAAGAGGTACAGCAGGTGGTGCATGAGTAGTTACACACGCAACCAAGAGATCTTTTTTCTACAGGAATCCCAGCACCGCGTGGGTGTTGGAGGACTTGCATTGAACGCAGTGGTGACTACATCGACAAATTGTATATTTGTTCTTTACTTTTTCAGAATATATTCAAACTAAAAATCCCTCTTGCAACTTACCATAACTTTGATGTAACCAGTCCATGATTTAGCACAGCATTCAATTTGGATAGATTGTTAGGTAATATGTCCTTCGCGTGGTTTAGGTACTTGATTGTCAACAACCAGAACCGAATGCGCGGAGAGAGAACTCTCACGTGACATACATGTCAGACAACAATACTATACCGGCAACCTTACAGGTGTCAGGGTTGTCGCGAATACGCGTGAGCACGCCCTAGTTTTCCTGCGAGGAGATAGATTGTTTCCCCACTACCCCACCTCGTTATCTTCCCTCAACCTGGGACCTGGCGTGGGAACTGGTTGGGTAAAAGGGTAAAGGTTACCTGGGTCAAAATGTGGGTCGCGATGGGGAGATAAGCCGTAAAGGTTGCTATAGGTATGAATGATATCTTGGCAAGGGGACAAGTTGCCGACCCTTTGTTGTGTAAGCTGATGGGAAATAAAAGAAGTTACAAATAAGAACAGACAATGGAATTAAGATTGGCGGGAGAAAGGTAATCTAGGGCAGAACAGAATGTCTGGAGCGAGGCAGTTATTTGCTCAGAGAACGTAATTCTGTAGCTGTGACAGATGCTGTAAAGAAAATAGGTAAGCGAAGTTCATCATCATGTGCCAGGACCGATACGAGTGGGTGGTTATGTTTCGCCACCTCACGCGATCACCAGAGTCGTGGATCAGATCTGTGTTCTTGTATCGATTAAGCTACTTATTCTAATGCGTCTTCTGCCCCTTCTCCCCATTTTCCTTTTCATCCCCTTCTTCCTTACACTACGTCTTCTTCACATCCTACTCCTCATCCTCCTCTTCTTTAACATTTTACTTCTTCTACCTGGCAATGCTGAAGAAGCAGGTTGAATGAGATGGAAGACTTTGTTTCTTTTTTGTCTACATTCTGGACTGGACTTGTCCCCATCCTGTTCATCCTCCTTTTAAAACTTCTTCTCCTCCTCCTCATCTTTCTTGTTCTTCTTGTTCTTCTTGTTCTTCTTCTTCTTCTTCTATTTCTACTACTACTACTACTACTACTACTACTACTACTACTACTACTACTTGTCGTGTCCTCCTTTAAAGTGTCGTCCCTGGAGTGAGGAGATCCGACACCCACATTATATTATTATTTCCCTCTCAATATTCTGGAGAATCCACCAGCTTCCGTCCAACACACTCCATCAGCCTATGGACACCTTTTCCTATCACTCTCACACTGTCGTACTATGCCCCCTTCTCATACTTCCCCAACGCAACATACTCAACAACTCTTGCTTCTAGAAATTAATAAAGATTAATTTATTAAAATAAAAGTGTAACGTGTATGAGACTTGTATGCGAAGAAAATGTGTGACGTGTTCTATAAAGTGTGTAGACTCTGTCTCTCAGACATCAACTCAGTCAGCTGATCACAGCAAAGATAGACCACAGCACGTTACGTCAGAACAAGTACGTCTCACCCGTTGCCGGAACCATCTTGCCGGATAATGCTTTGCCTCTGTAGACCTCTGGTAATCCAATTTCATGAACATCCGAAATAGACACCGGTGGTATTAAGAGTTAATCAGGGACCGGTTGCACTCTACACAATGTCCGTTCCTAATGTTCCTAAACAAACTGCACAAGTCTTTTGCAGTGTGTACGCAGTTAGTTAGTTAGTTCGTTAACAGATCATCCTCGTTGCACATCGAACCATTCAGTCCATAAGTGCTAATTACTAATGTTAATTGTTACTGTACTAACACTAGGTACTATTAGACTGTTCTCATTTAGTTACTACTGTCTGATGCTGTGTGGTGCATCAGTACGCATCACTCTCTTTGGTGAATCGACTTCCTTCTAGCTTTAGTTACGTTCTGTATGCAACTTTATTGATTGTTGAACTGGTGTTCTTCCGAATGGGTTTTTTAATTCATTCCCAAAACTTGTAGAGTTTCCTTGGATCTGGTAGGGAACCTAGGATAGAAACAACACATCTGGTGATAGTACTAGTCACTGATCCCTTCGGCTGAGTGTAAGCCTATCACCTTGCTTAATGATCTTTAGCTAACTAGACTTAGTCACAGAGCAGATTAGCTACCCACCTAGAGTCGAATCAGGCTATGACAAAGAAAAAATATCAGCAAACAGAATGCGGAACCCCGCCCACCAGGGACACCTACGGGAAGATCCCAATTATCCTTCATTACTCAATTCTCAACTAGTAAAGCTTATCAACACTTCACTAATCTATTCTAGCTAACAGAGCCAAGTATCACTTCACTACTCTAGCTAGTTTCCACTAACAGTGCTAATCATCACACTATAGTTTAACAAGGCTACTGCCTAAAGTAATTATAACGAATATATTATAATAAGTTATACCTTAAATGGCACTACTGCAGTCCTATAAATCATATCTACATCTGCCATATAGGCACGTGTAAAATTAAGTCACTAATTAACACACGGTAGATATTATTTCCACTGGCACTGCAGTGCCCTGCACTCTGTCTAGAGCATTATTCAAGTCCACCCTAGTTGATCTCAACTCGAGTTTATATGGCAAACTACCAAAGTTGTCCACGTGACGTTATCCTTTACTCCCCCACACAGGTGGCACAGTGGCAAATCATCCCCTGTCAAGAACTATTTTCCTGGCTTAAATCCTGTCAAAGTTGTCAGTAATTGCCTAGATTCTCAAAACAAGCCAGCTAGTTTCTGTAAACTCCCAACAAAGAGTTTCGATACCAAGCTGCCAATCATCTTGATGTTCCGGAAACCAAGAATTGACAGATGCACTGTTTTCCGTACTAGGTACTTCCGTTTTACATCTGCCCCTGTGATCTCACGGCTTCCATCTGCATTCAAATGTTGACAAACTTGTCACTCTTCTGTTCCGTGGTGACAATATATGTGATTCCAACTGTTAATGAACTGCCAACTCGGTGTATCCACTCATTCTCACTCACCACCAAATGTGTATATGGGCTGACACGATGTAACCTGTACAGCTGTGTTTACTCTCTTAGTACAAATAGATGTCGCTGGTCGATCGTCCGCTTAATCCGAAAATCCTCTGTAATAATCAACCGGATAAACACACGGTTTCATTTTGTGACACTACTACTACTACTACTACTACTACTACTACTACTACTACTACTACTACTACTACTACTACTACTACTACTACTACTACTACAACTACTACTACTACTACTACTACTACTACTACTACTACTACTACCACCACCACCACCACCACCACGACTACTACTACGACTGCTATTACTACTACTACTACTACTACTACTACTACTACTACTACTACTACTACTACTACCACCACCACGACTACTACTACGACTACTATTACTATTACAATTACTACTACTACTACTACTACTACTACTACTACTACTACTACTACTACTACTATTACTACTACTACTACTACAACTACTACTACTACTGCTGCTGCTGCTGCTGCTGTTGCTGCTGCCTCTCCTTCTTCCTCTCCTGTTGCCTTTTATCCAGCAAGTGAAAGCCTACCCCCCCCCCCCACCCCCACCCCCACCCCACCCCAACCAACAAACCCCACGCCCTCCCATCCATACATCTATATATTAAAATATATAAACATTAACTGTGGAATGACAAGTCTGTCATGAGTGATTGATTGATTGATTGATTGATCTAGGAACCGACATCACAGCATTCGGGACATTCCCATAAGCGCTCCGTCTCCATCCTCAGCAGCCAGCGAAGAGTTCCAACACTAATAGTTCCAGTAGCAATCTGATTATATGTCCGTCTCGCCTTTCCTCCGAGCGCCGAGCGTCGGCCAGAACCCCTCGTCACATCTCGTTGTCTCATTCTTACCAGACCATGGTGCTCCATCTGCTCCTCCGAGGTGTACACGTGCTCCCACAAGGCCGCAACCACGTCTGCCTTGTCCTGCATCAATACTCCACCAAATTTTGCCGAGCCAGCCAATCTGTCCGCCTGTTCATTCCCCAGCACACCGGCATGCCCAGGAGAAAAGATCCAGGTGATGCTTACTACCCGTGACCTCCGAAGCGAAGCAAGCCACTCTGCACGAAGCCTACCTGTTCTCACCCTTCTCAGCATGCTTTCTGAGTCAGTTACAATCACAATGTGTGTATATATCGTGTTTTCTATCCAGCGGAAAGCTGCACTGACCGCCTCCACCTCCATTCTTAAGCTAGATGTAGTGTTATCATACGCCAGGCTCTCCTGCACCAAACGCCGACCATTAGTTTTTGCCAAGAACCCCCAGGCACTTCTCCTACCTCTCAACACTGACCCATCCGTGTAGATAATCACATCACCCGGGCGAGAATTTTCATGAATTAGTTGCTGAATTTCCACTTCCGTGGCCCCTGCTGGCCACTCCCTGCACTCCCGGTTCAATGTTATTACAACTCTGCACAAGTCTGACTGCACGGCTGGCACTCTGACCCACTCCTCTCCTCGCCTGATGTTCTCCAAGGGGCACACCTGTCTGATCGTATCCTCCGCCTGAGCCATCCATGATTTCCCTCTTATCAGTCTCTGACCCTTAACTACGTCCAGCGCCTCATGCAACGGGTGATCTGTGTCTGCAGCTACTCTGAGGTATGCCTTCGCTTGCATCACCTTGTGCCTACTAGCAACAGTAGGAAGACCAAGGATGTAACGCATACACACTACTGGAGTGTCTCTGGTGCATCCCAGAATGACCCGCATCGCTTCATTCTGTATGCGCTCTAATTTCACCAGCTGACTCTTTGAGACAGTAAGCATTCCTAGTCCATAATCAATCACTGAGAGGATCAAGTGCTGGTATAGTGTGAAGAGCATTCTCTGCTCTATGTCCATTGCAGCCATAGTTTTAAGTGCATTGAGTCCCTTTTGCGATCTTGTCACGACCGTCTCCACATGGTCCTTGAAGGACAGACTCCTGTCAAATGTGATTCCCAGATACTTCAGTTTGTTCTCTCTGTTGACACTTCTACCATCTATCGTGAGGCTTGGGGTATCATCTCTCACAATCCTATTGTCCAGAGAGCACCACAACACCGCCGCCTTTTCCGGGTTGATGACAGCACTCATTTCAGTGCACCAGTCAATCACTTTGTCCACTGTCACCTGTAGCTCCTGGGCTGTTTGATCCCTATTTCTCCCCTGCCTGTATGCAAGAATATCATCTGCAAATGTTAGAATCCTTCCAACCCCTGGTGCTTCTAGGTATGCAATCTTGCTCGTATACACATTAAAGAGCACCGGTGAGATAGCAGATCCCTGTGGCAGTCCCGGGGTTAAAATATGTGGCTGTGAGGTCCATGCGCCTAGACGGAGAGCAACTTGACGAGAATGCAGGACGGCTGCTATCCAGTTCACCAACCAGGGATTGACCCCCTTCTCCATAAGTGCGGTCATCAAAATATCATAGCGAACTCTATTGTACGCATCTTCGAGATCAAGCGCTGCCGCCATCGTTTCCTGTCTACTCTGGAACCCCTCATAAACGTCAAAGGCAAAGGTGGCTGCATTTGACCAGGTATCTTTTCCTGGCCTGTAGCTCCCCAGGCCTCTTGGAAGAAGCTTCCCCCTTTCCAAACAATCCTGCAGCTTAACAGCGACTATCTTCTCTAAAACCTTCCCAAATGTATTTTGAAGTGTGATGATCCTAAAGCCTGCAAGCTTTGAATGATCCTTGTATGGTTTTGGGAGAGGGATGAGATAGCTATGCAGCCAATCCTGCGGTACTGACGCTGTCCTAATGCTCTGATTAAAGCAACCAGCCATCTCCTTCAGGTCCACATCGCTCAAAGCCTTCATGTGGCCATACCTAACACTGTCAGGCCCTGGTGCCGTGTCTTTTGCCTTCTGCAAAATATGTTTAACATCTTCAAACAGTACGATGTCTTCGTAAGGCATATTCTCTATTGTGCCAGATAATTCCACTCTAACTGCATCCCTGGTATCCGCATCACTATGATTGGTCTGCTCTAAAAATCTCTGGAGAAACGCCTCCCCTTTCTCCTTGTCTGTTGTCAAGCGTACCCCATCCTCTTTATAAATTGTTCCCACTGTCATAGGCCGATCTTTTCTTTGCATTTGTCTGTACAGTTTCCAGAATTTATGCAGTGTTTTATCACCTCCAATCTCCTTCATAAAACACTCCCATTTTACTTTCTTGGCCTCTGCAGCACATCGCTTGAAAGCCTCCACCTTGTCTTTCTTGTCATTTTCCGCTATGTCCACTTCCTCTCGTGAGCTTAGGGGTGTCTGTCGCAATTTCCTTAGCTGCTTCACTGCAGCTCTCTTTGCTTTCCACGCATTGTCTACTTCTGGGGTCCACCATGGGGGCTGCAAAAAAGGAGTTTTAACAGTCCTGTTGCATGCCCCATGTCTGAGGCGTCCAAGAAGGCTGTCGCTCCGCTCATACCGAAAGGTCTTGCGCGCTCTCCCAGCCTTGACTTTCCTGGACTTAGAGATCAGGACTGAGCATGGCATGTGATCACTCCCATGGTCATTCAAAACAGTCCACTTTACATCAAGGACTGATGACTGGGAGACAAGTGCCAAATCAATAGCAGTGAGGTAAACATTAACTGTGGAATGACAAGTCTGTCATGAGTGCGGTAAACATTAACTGTGGAATGACATGTCTGTCATGAGTAAGACAAATGTCATGGATAACAGCTCTCTAGCTCTTAAACGTCCGCTGAGCCGGACTTGAATGTTGACTTCAGAAAGCAATGGTAAACTCAGCATCTTGTAGCAGGCACTTCACAGAACGCCGCTCTCATCAAGGCGCATCGAGAAGACTCTCGATCTTCTGCCTCGTACACCCTCACATAAAAGTTGTCTGCATTGTCCTTTCTCCGACTTCGTGCTGGTAAACACCTGCTTCTTCTACCAGAGACCGCGCCTTCGCCGTTCTTTACCGAACGTATGTTAACAGTGAAAGTTAGTTGCATATCCTTTACAGGACGTCTCTGTGGTCAAGCCGTTTGACTCGTGCTTCGAAGGTTGTGGGTTCGATTCCGGGCCGCACCCTTCGGTTTACGAGTTAAATGTTTCGGAGACTCCTGTGGGTCGTCGCTAAAAGCTACGGAGTTCGTGCTTTGTGTGACGCTTTCCGCGCTGCGGAAAGAGGCTGAGCCATATGGGATAAAACCAGGTGCGATGAAGTCGACCTTGTCGACTTTTAAGCGACTTTTTAAGCGACCTTTACAGGACGTCGCAGTCAACTATGACATATTTTGGCTGTTTGTAATTCCTTGAGTCTTTTTTTTTTTTTTTTTTTTGACTGCTTGCCATTGCTTTCTGAATGACAGGCACTCAAATCATTGTATAAAAACCAATGCGAGGCGGTTTGCTGCCAAATTGTCCGCAGCTGTGTTTCGAACCTGGTACGAGGGATTACGAATTGTGTCCGTAACTACTTCACCACAGCACTGGATACACTTGCCGAGAACAGCATCCTGGAGTTGGGGTTGAGCGCACGTCCTGCAACAGCCATGCAACATTTGTGTCATTCATTATCACACAATCCCTGCAGTGGAAGCAGATGTACTCAAATGATTGACGTCTATAGCCGGGAGAAGATGGGTGGCAGGGAGAAGATGGGTGCAGGGGGATCAGATATGATGTAGCGTATTCAATCAGTGACGATCGTTTGATTGATGGCGCGAGACAGGGCGCGCGTGAGGGCAGGCAGGATGACATGTCTACGTGACAGTTGTAGATAGTGCGTGCGACCTTGGTGGCCGGGTGACTTCCACGCGACCCTGACCGTTGAGCTGCATTCCTGGTCATCTGCACTTCGTGAAGGAATGTAACTCTTTAGTCATAGAATACAAGGAGCACCTGGCAGGATGTCCCATTCGAGAGACCCGGGTTCGAAGCCTCGGTAAGGTGATGGATTTTTTTTTTCTGTCTGGGGAAAGAAGAAAATCCTAACCAGCACGGTTCGCGGTATTTTGTTAACTTAGTGATGTTCCCAGTGTAGCTCGCAGTTAGGCGAACCCACTCCGACTTTAGAGCTACTTGTAAATTACGTCCCCAAGTCAAGGACGAGAGGTCAGTTTCAATAAAGGTTGTTCCTCTGGACATTGGGTTGGAGGTTATGACCAATGAGGCATCTAAACCAGTGGAGGACACGTGACTAGCATTGTCCTACTCCGAGACAGACGGTGGTTGTGCAGTGTTGCACCGAGACCCGGTTATATACTAATCTACCTCTCCTTACAAATGAAGTTCAAGTACCAATCTAGCACATACCGCTGATGTATTAGTTTGGAGAGGGGACAGAAAGTCGTGCATCACAGTCCTCGTTGAGATAACCTGAGGACAATATAACTAGACACTCTCTTGTCTAAAATAAAAGTCGCTTAAAAGTCGAGAAGATCGACTTCATTGCACTGAGGCACGGTCTCTTTTCACAAGGCGGTCTGCTGAAAGCGTCGCACAAAGCACGAAGTCCTTAGCTCCAGCGATGACCTCCCCCCCCCCCCCCCCCCCCCCCCAAGTAGTCTCTGAGAAAAATGCACTCGTGAAACGAAAGATATAGCCCGGACTCGAACCCACAACCTTCAGTGCAGAGGCAGACGGTTTGACCACTTCGCCACGCCAAATGTAACCTCCCGTTTGGACAGAAGGACAGTATATCGCCATCCAAGGGTCGTCGTGTTATCTGTTTCGTGGTATCTTTCGCAATGTCAATGCTCAGAGAACGGAAATGTACATTATCCGGACATGTACATTATTATACGGAAATGTACATCTTTCGTCTAGGAACCACAAGAAAAACGAAATTATATGAGACCTAACCGGTCTCCCTAGTCTAGGTGTTAGCGTCTTTCTCCGTAATCCAGTATACTCTCGAGAGTGACGTGATGTGCGCGAGAATTGGTAGCGGTTCTCGCCGCGTCGGTAACTTAAGGTGTATATGAGCCTGTCGCTCAGAAATCAATGGCAAACTACTGAGCCTAATCTTGCCTAGTACACCAATAGCAGCTGAAAAATGCTGGTGTTGACTGCAACGTCCTATAAGGGATATGCAACAAAAAATAAGCACACACACACACACACACACACACACACACACACACACACACAGAGAGAGGAGAGATTTGCAGACAAAGATTAATAATATTGGGAAGACAAGGAGGACACTGCGGAAGGCAACCAAAAAAAAAGGACGTCTTGGCGTTGTTTGGTTGAATTGGCGTTGTTTGGTTGAGGGCATATGCCCTAGTGGGCGATAAAAGGGCAGAAGAACAAGAGAATAGTTGTAATAGCACGCGGATCCCCGGGAAGGTTAACCCGGTCAAAAAATGCCCGCAGAAACGGATGTGTCTGCCTAACGGCGCAAGAGCGCAGCTCTGCTGTAAACAGGCACAACGCAATCACGTCCGGAAAAAAAACTCCGGATGAACGCCGAAGAAGAAGAAGAAGATAGCACGCGGATGAGTTTAAATCGAACGACCGCAAATAATAATAAATATTAGATGAAGCTTGTAGTAGGCCTGATATTATATGTGACAGGCGGCTGTGTCATGGCCCGCTATGGCAAACACGTCAGAGAACGAGACCGCATAAAACAGGCGGGGCAACTCCATATAAGGAAAGATTACAAATCTCGAACGCCAAACCCAGAGGTTATCCTCCCTTGAGGCGCAATTATCGCTAGAGAGGGCCTACTTCTGATAGATTCACTTAACACAGTTTGTTGGTAAGGACGCGGACCCCCACCACACACACAAACAAATACACACGTGCGCTCACACACGCACATGCACAGAAACGGATGCCATGAATTTGATGATAGGATAGGAATTTGTCACAGAGCGAGAACTATTTCTGTGTCTTGTTGATGCGGAGAGTTGTTGATGGTTGTTGCTGGTAGACAACCATCAACAATATATATTTTAGAATGGAATCTCGTTTCGTTATTTTCCTATCGACTGCTGTTGAAAGCTGAGAAACATATAACGGCAATGGGGGTCAGTGTGGCGTAATGGATAAGAGCGCTAGTTTTTAAATATCCGGTGTACTGATGCCGAGGTAGCCTGTTCAACCCCTACACCGGTCAGTTGAACTAACATGTTAGCTTCTCGTTCTTGACTTGGGGGCGTAAATTACAAGTACCTCTGAAGTCGGGGTGGGCTCGTTTCCTGGCGAAGGACACTGGATATAGGGAAAGCTAATTCAAACGCAAAAATAAGTCTACTGCACTAGAAGTAATATCACGTGTATGGACTACGCTTGAGTTCAAAGAGAGCGAAGATCACCACACACAAAAAAAACACATATCTATTGACAGTGGAAATGTGGTTTCTGGTGAAAATGTGGTTTCTGGTGAAAATGTGGTTTCTGGTGAAAATGCAAAGAATACCATGGACAGACAGAAAACTAATCAGCAGATCGTACAGGGAACACACGTCAGTATATCCTTTACAAGACATCGCCATCAGTCCCATGATTATTTGGCTGTTTGTGATTTCTTGGCAAGTTTACGTTCAGTAGTTTGCCATTGCTTTCTTAACGACCGCACTCTTACCATTCTATGAAAACCAGCGCACGACAGTCTGCTCCCAAATCTCCTGTAGGTGTGTACAAGAGAAACCAAGTGAAAACCGTCAATGTATTCGAGAAATGAGACTAGACTGTCGCCATGTTTTTGACAAACAATATTCAAATAAAGTAGAAGTCAGAGATAGGAAGACAAACATATAGACTTAGGTAAGCTGACATAAAGGTAGACAGACATACAGGTAGGCAGACATAGAGGTAGATAGACAGACAGGTAGGCAGACATAGAGGTAAGCAGACGTAGAGGCAGACAAACAGAGAGATAGACAGACAGAGAGATAGGCAGACATAGAGGTAGCAGACATTGAGGTAGACAGAGAGAAAACAGACATAACGGTGGATAGACAGAGAGGTGGATAGACATAAAGGTATGCAGACGCAGAGGTAGGCAGACAGAGAGGTAGGAAGACATAGAAGTAAACAGTCATATAGAAAGACAACGAGGTAGATAGACAACGAGGTAGATAGACAACGAGGTAGACAGACAACGAGGTAGAGGAACAACGAAGTAGACTGACAGAGAGATAGGCAGAAAGATACAGAGGTATGCAGACAGAGACGTAGGGAGATATAGACGTAGAACGAACGAACGAATGAACAAACTTTATTTTCAAAGGGTTAAGAATTGGGCACGCAGACAGACAGACAGACAGACAGACTCCGGGAAGGTTAACCCGGTCAACAAATGCCCGCAGAAGTCGGATGTGACGGCCTAACGGCGCAAGAACGCAGCTCTGCTGTAAACAGGCACAACGCAGCCACATCCGAAAAAAAAAAATCCGGATGAACGCAGAAGAAGACAGACAGACAGACAGACAGACAGACAGACAGACAGACAGACAGACATACAGACAGACAGACAGACAGACAGACAGACAGAGAAGTAGGCAGACAAAGAAGAAGAAAGGCAGAGAGGTAGACAGATAGAGGTAAGCAGACAGAGAGGTAGACAGACAGAGAGGTATGCAGGCAGATGGGTAGACAGACAGAGAGGTAGACAGACAGAGGTAGGCAGTCATAGAGGTAGTCAGACAGATTGAGTTAGGCAGACATAGAGGTAGGCAAACCGAGAGGTAGAAAGTAATAGAGGTAGGCAGACAGAGAGGTAGACAGACAGACAGGTAGGCAGACTTAGAGGTAGGCAGACTTAGAGGTAGGCAGACATAGAGGTATACAGACATAGAGGTATACAGACATAGAAGTATACAGACATTGAGGTAGACAGGCAGAGGCTGGTGTACAAGGAAGACAGAAAGGCAGGCAGTAATGACAGCCGTGATAATAATGAAATAAAGATGACGACGGTAACTGCTATAAAGATGATGATGACAAAGATGATAATAATAATGATAATTATGATGATAACAATGATTTCTCCTCCCCTTCCCCCCCCCCCCCCTCTTTTTTTTTCTCCGTTACATTCCAACCTGTTAGACAAGCCATGCCATACTTTGACGAACAAAGGATCTTTGTAACAGAATTCTGTCGTTCCCCGTTCGTCCCCGACATAGGACCGTTTTCTCACCAATTTAGATACATTTAAACTGTCGGAGCTGACCTCGTTTCTTCGCTGTCAGGGAGCAAAGGTCAGAGGTGAAGAAATATAGATTTATTTGTGAAAACATCGCCTCTCTTACTCTTTGTGCGATATATATTGTCGGCGCTCTTTGTTCATCCGGTCTCTGTATACATGCCATTACATTCCGACGGTCACGCATGGAGTAGCATAGATTTCTGAAGCGGAACCACAAAGCTGGGTAGAAATGCAACCCAATTCTGCCTTTGCGCCCCCCCCCCCCCCCCCCACTCCCCCTTTTACACCTTCATATGTTAACTGGATGCATTTAAATGATTCAGTGACGAATTATAATTTATCGCAAAATGTGACCTCTCATTTCGACAGAAGGACGAAATATCGCCGTACTAGGGTCATCGTGTTAATTGTTTTGTTTCGCAATATCTTCCGCAATTTCAATGCTCAGTGAACGGAAATGTACATTATACCGGGTGTTTGTAAGGTCTAACTACATTTTATGGGTAGCAATAATTTGAAAACCTTCTTTCTTCCGCTGTTGATAACACCATTCTGTTGGTAATGCAAAGAATTACTCCAGCAGACGACACGTGGGACGCAGAGGTGTTTCCAAGGCACCAGGGCCGGGTTATATACTGGCCAAGACCTATTGACGCGTCCTCGTCGAGCGTCCTGGGCAACAGGTCCCTTCGGGGTCCTGGCTAAAGTCAGTAGGATCGCCGATTCCTCCGAAGTCGGAGAGTGTCTGCCTGTACGGCGAGGAACCACCAGTCTGCACACCAATAAGCCAGACATGGGACAACGGATACTCACGCAAAACTCAGGTCCTGTATGACATCACACTGATGTTGGACAACAGGATGCCTTCATCCGACATACAGGACTTCGCGTTGGAGCTCAAGCCAACGAACACAAGCAAGCAAGCAAGCTCCACGACGGACTGTGTGGTGCACAATTTTTGATGACAGCACGTACTTCATTTTTCAAATGTGTTCTATGTTCAAAGTGTAATGAGACTTTACAAACACCCGGTAGTACTTGTTCCTGTGGTTGTATGCTAGGTCTAGTCCAAACCTATTGTTGATACTTGTTTTCCCATATCCTTTACAGGACATCGCTGTCAACACCAGCATCTTTCAGCTGTATGTTGATTTCTTGGCAAGATTACGCTCAGTAGTTTGCCATTGCTTTCTGAGCGGCCGGCTCACATACCCCGTAAGTTACTGATGCGATTCCAACAACTGCTGATTCTCACCGTCATCACGTTTACCTACGAGAGTATACGAGATTACAGAGAAAAGTCATAACCTCTAAGCCACGAAGCCGGCATTGTTGGTACTGGATCATTGAAATAAATCAGCAGTCTTCTGGAGGTCGCTGGCATCTCTGTAGGGTTGGTCCTCAAATGAGCTGCTGTAAGTAAAGTTGTCCCTCTCCACGCCATCATACGTCATAGGTATATGGTGCTAAATTAAGTCATGTAGTAGGGCGGGGGGGGGGGGAGGTTTTTTTTAAAGAGACTATCACATTTTTAGGCCTAAGTGCACAGAGGAAAACAACATGGTTACACACGTCACTGAGGTATATGTAGGAATAGAGGAAGACAACATGGTAACACACGTCACTGAGGTATATGTAGGAATAGAGGAAGGCAACATGGTTACACACGTCACTGAGGTATATGAAGGAATAGAGGAAGACAACATGGTTACACACGTCACTGAGGTATATGAAGGAATAGAGGAAAACAACATGGTCACACACGTCACTGAGGTATATGTAGGAATAGAGGAAGACAACATGGTTACACACGTCACTGAGGTATATGAAGGAATAGAGGAAAACAACATGGTCACACACGTCACTGAGGTATATGAAGGAATAGAGGAAAACAACATGGTCACACACGTCACTGAGGTATATGAAGGAATAGAGGAAGACAACTGGGTCACACACGTCACTGAGGTATATGAAGGAATAGAGGAAGACAACTGGGTCACACACGTCACTGAGGTATATGAAGGAATAGAGGAAGACAACATGGTCACACACGTCACTGAGGTATATGAAGGAATAGAGGAAGACAACTGGGTCACACACGTCACTGAGGTATATGAAGGAATAGAGGAAGACAACTGGGTCACACACGTCACTGAGGTATATGAAGGAATAGAGGAAGACAACATGGTCACACACGTCACTGAGGTATATGAAGGAATACAGGACGACAACATGGTTACACACGTCACTGAGGTATATGAAGGAATAGAGGAAGACAACATGGTTACACACGTCACTGAGGTATATGAAGGAATAGAGGAAAACAACATGGTCACACACGTCACTGAGGTATATAAGGGAATAGAGGAAGACAACATGGTCACACACGTCACTGAGGTATATAAGGGAATAGAGGAAAACAACATGGTCACACACGTCACTGAGGTATATGTAGGAATACAGGAAGACAACATGGTTACACACGTCACTGAGGTATATGTAGGAATACAGGAAGACAACATGGTCACACACGTCACTGGGGTATATGTAGGAATACAGAAAGACAACATGGTCACACTCGTCACTGAGGTATATGTAGGAATACAGGAAGACAACATGGTCACACACGTCACTGAGGTATATGTAGGAATACAGGAAGACAACATGGTCACACTCGTCACTGAGGTATATGAAGAAATAGAGGAAGACAACATGGTTACACTCGTCACTGAGGTATATGTAGGAATACAGGAAGACAACATGGTTACACACGTCACTGAGGTATATGTAGGAATACAGGAAGACAACATGGTCACACACGTCACTGAGGTATATAAGGGAATAGAGGAAGACAACATGGTCACACACGTCATTGAGGTATATAAGGGAATAGAGGAAAACAACATGGTCACACACGTCACTGAGGTATATAAGGGAATAGAGGAAAACAACATGGTCACACACGTCACTGAGGTATATAAGGGAATAGAGGAAAACAACATGGTCACACACGTCACTGAGGTATATAAGGGAATAGAGGAAAACAACATGGTCACACACGTCACTGAGGTATATAAGGGAATAGAGGAAGACAACATGGTCACACACGTCACTGAGGTATATGAAGGAATACAGGAAGACAACATGGTCACACACGTCACTGAGGTATATGTAGGAATAGAGGAAGACAACATGGTCACACACGTCACTGAGGTATATGAAGGAATAGAGGAAGACAACATGGTCACACACGTCACTGAGGTATATGAAGGAATAGAGGAAGACAACTGGGTCACACACGTCACTGAGGTATATGAAGGAATAGAGGAAGACAACATGGTCACACACGTCACTGAGGTATATGAAGGAATAGAGGAAGACAACATGGTCACACACGTCACTGAGGTATATGTAGGAATACAGGAAGACAACATGGTTACACACGTCACTGAGGTATACGAAGGAATAGAGGAAGACAACATGTTCACACTCGTCACTGAGGTATATGAAGGAATAGAGGAAGACAACTGGGTCACACACGTCACTGAGGTATATGAAGGAATAGAGGAAGACAACTGGGTCACACACGTCACTGAGGTATATGAAGGAATAGAGGAAGACAACATGGTCACACACGTCACTGAGGTATATGTAGGAATACAGGAAGACAACATGGTTACACACGTCACTGAGGTATGTGAAGGAATAGAGGAAGACAACATGGTCACACTCGTCACTGAGGTATATGTAGGAATACAGGAAGACAACATGGTCACACACGTCACTGAGGTATATGTAGGAATAGAGGAAGACAACATGGTCACACTCGTCACTGAGGTATATGTAGGAATACGGGAAGATAACATGGTCACACACGTCACTGAGGTATATGTAGGAATACAGGAAGACAACATGGTCACACACGTCACTGAGGTATATGAAGGAATAGAGGAAGACAACATGGTTACACATGTCACTGAGGTATATGAGGGAATAGAGGAAGACAACTGGGTCACACACGTCACTGAGGTATATGTAGGAATAGAGGAAGACAACATGGTCACACACGTCACTGAGGTATATGAAGGAATAGAGGAAGACAACTGGGTCACACACGTCACTGAGGTATATGAAGGAATAGAGGAAGACAACATGGTCACACACGTCACTGAGGTATATGTAGGAATAGAGGAAAACAACATGGTCACACTCGTCACTGAGGTATATGAAGGAATAGAGGAAGACAACATGGTCACACTCGTCACTGAGGTATATGAAGGAATAGAGGAAGACAACATGGTCACACACGTCACTGAGGTATATGAAGGAATAGAGGAAGACAACATGGTCACACACGTCACTGAGGTATATGAAGGAATAGAGGAAGACAACATGGTCACACACGTCACTGAGGTATATGTAGGAATACAGGAAGACAACATGGTTACACACGTCACTGAGGTATATGAAGGAATAGAGGAAGACAACATGGTTACACACGTCACTGAGGTATGTGAAGGAATAGAGGAAGACAACATGGTCACACACGTCACTGAGGTATATGAAGGAATAGAGGAAGACAACTGGGTCACACACGTCACTGAGGTATATGAAGGAATAGAGGAAGACAACATGGTCACACACGTCACTGAGGTATATGAAGGAATAGAGGAAGACAACATGGTCACACACGTCACTGAGGTATATGTAGGAATACAGGAAGACAACATGGTTACACACGTCACTGAGGTATACGAAGGAATAGAGGAAGACAACATGTTCACACTCGTCACTGAGGTATATGAAGGAATAGAGGAAGACAACTGGGTCACACACGTCACTGAGGTATATGAAGGAATAGAGGAAGACAACTGGGTCACACACGTCACTGAGGTATATGAAGGAATAGAGGAAGACAACATGGTCACACACGTCACTGAGGTATATGTAGGAATACAGGAAGACAACATGGTTACACACGTCACTGAGGTATGTGAAGGAATAGAGGAAGACAACATGGTCACACTCGTCACTGAGGTATATGTAGGAATACAGGAAGACAACATGGTCACACACGTCACTGAGGTATATGAAGGAATAGAGGAAGACAACATGGTTACACATGTCACTGAGGTATATGAGGGAATAGAGGAAGACAACTGGGTCACACACGTCACTGAGGTATATGTAGGAATAGAGGAAGACAACATGGTCACACACGTCACTGAGGTATATGAAGGAATAGAGGAAGACAACTGGGTCACACACGTCACTGAGGTATATGAAGGAATAGAGGAAGACAACATGGTCACACACGTCACTGAGGTATATGTAGGAATAGAGGAAAACAACATGGTCACACTCGTCACTGAGGTATATGAAGGAATAGAGGAAGACAACATGGTCACACTCGTCACTGAGGTATATGAAGGAATAGAGGAAGACAACATGGTCACACACGTCACTGAGGTATATGAAGGAATAGAGGAAGACAACATGGTCACACACGTCACTGAGGTATATGAAGGAATAGAGGAAGACAACATGGTCACACACGTCACTGAGGTATATGTAGGAATACAGGAAGACAACATGGTTACACACGTCACTGAGGTATATGAAGGAATAGAGGAAGACAACATGGTTACACACGTCACTGAGGTATGTGAAGGAATAGAGGAAGACAACATGGTCACACTCGTCACTGAGGTATATGTAGGAATACAGGAAGACAACATGGTCACACTCGTCACTGAGGTATATGTAGGAATAGAGGAAGACAACATGGTCACACACGTCACTGAGGTATATGAAGGAATAGAGGAAGACAACATGGTCACACACGTCACTGAGGTATATGAAGGAATAGAGGAAGACAACTGGGTCACACACGCCACTGAGGTATATGAAGGAATAGAGGAAGACAACTGGGTCACACACGCCAATGAGGTATATGAAGGAATAGAGGAAGACAACTGGGTCACACACGTCACTGAGGTATATGAAAAAATAGAGGAAGACAACATGGTCACACACGTCACTGAGGTATATGTAGGAATAGAGGAAAACAACATGGTCACACACGTCACTGAGGTATGTGTAGGAATAGAGGAAAACAACATGGTCACACACGTCACTGAGGTATATGTAGGAATAGAGGAAAACAACATGGTCACACACGTCACTGAGGTATATGTAGGAATACAGGAAGACAACATGGTCACACTCGTCACTGAGGTATATGAAGAAATAGAGGAAGACAACATGGTTACACTCGTCACTGAGGTATATGTAGGAATACAGGAAGACAACATGGTTACACACGTCACTGAGGTATATGTAGGAATACAGGAAGACAACATGGTCACACACGTCACTGAGGTATATAAGGGAATAGAGGAAGACAACATGGTCACACACGTCATTGAGGTATATAAGGGAATAGAGGAAAACAACATGGTCACACACGTCACTGAGGTATATAAGGGAATAGAGGAAAACAACATGGTCACACACGTCACTGAGGTATATAAGGGAATAGAGGAAAACAACATGGTCACACACGTCACTGAGGTATATAAGGGAATAGAGGAAAACAACATGGTCACACACGTCACTGAGGTATATAAGGGAATAGAGGAAGACAACATGGTCACACACGTCACTGAGGTATATGAAGGAATACAGGAAGACAACATGGTCACACACGTCACTGAGGTATATGTAGGAATAGAGGAAGACAACATGGTCACACACGTCACTGAGGTATATGAAGGAATAGAGGAAGACAACATGGTCACACACGTCACTGAGGTATATGAAGGAATAGAGGAAGACAACTGGGTCACACACGTCACTGAGGTATATGAAGGAATAGAGGAAGACAACATGGTCACACACGTCACTGAGGTATATGAAGGAATAGAGGAAGACAAAATGGTCACCACACGTCACTGAGGTATATGTAGGAATACAGGAAGACAACATGGTTACACACGTCACTGAGGTATACGAAGGAATAGAGGAAGACAACATGTTCACACTCGTCACTGAGGTATATGAAGGAATAGAGGAAGACAACTGGGTCACACACGTCACTGAGGTATATGAAGGAATAGAGGAAGACAACTGGGTCACACACGTCACTGAGGTATATGAAGGAATAGAGGAAGACAACATGGTCACACACGTCACTGAGGTATATGTAGGAATACAGGAAGACAACATGGTTACACACGTCACTGAGGTATGTGAAGGAATAGAGGAAGACAACATGGTCACACTCGTCACTGAGGTATATGTAGGAATACAGGAAGACAACATGGTCACACACGTCACTGAGGTATATGTAGGAATAGAGGAAGACAACATGGTCACACTCGTCACTGAGGTATATGTAGGAATACGGGAAGATAACATGGTCACACACGTCACTGAGGTATATGTAGGAATACAGGAAGACAACATGGTCACACACGTCACTGAGGTATATGAAGGAATAGAGGAAGACAACATGGTTACACATGTCACTGAGGTATATGAGGGAATAGAGGAAGACAACTGGGTCACACACGTCACTGAGGTATATGTAGGAATAGAGGAAGACAACATGGTCACACACGTCACTGAGGTATATGAAGGAATAGAGGAAGACAACTGGGTCACACACGTCACTGAGGTATATGAAGGAATAGAGGAAGACAACATGGTCACACACGTCACTGAGGTATATGTAGGAATAGAGGAAAACAACATGGTCACACTCGTCACTGAGGTATATGAAGGAATAGAGGAAGACAACATGGTCACACTCGTCACTGAGGTATATGAAGGAATAGAGGAAGACAACATGGTCACACACGTCACTGAGGTATATGAAGGAATAGAGGAAGACAACATGGTCACACACGTCACTGAGGTATATGAAGGAATAGAGGAAGACAACATGGTCACACACGTCACTGAGGTATATGTAGGAATACAGGAAGACAACATGGTTACACACGTCACTGAGGTATATGAAGGAATAGAGGAAGACAACATGGTTACACACGTCACTGAGGTATGTGAAGGAATAGAGGAAGACAACATGGTCACACTCGTCACTGAGGTATATGTAGGAATACAGGAAGACAACATGGTCACACTCGTCACTGAGGTATATGTAGGAATAGAGGAAGACAACATGGTCACACACGTCACTGAGGTATATGAAGGAATAGAGGAAGACAACATGGTCACACACGTCACTGAGGTATATGAAGGAATAGAGGAAGACAACTGGGTCACACACGCCACTGAGGTATATGAAGGAATAGAGGAAGACAACTGGGTCACACACGCCAATGAGGTATATGAAGGAATAGAGGAAGACAACTGGGTCACACACGTCACTGAGGTATATGAAAAAATAGAGGAAGACAACATGGTCACACACGTCACTGAGGTATATGTAGGAATAGAGGAAAACAACATGGTCACACACGTCACTGAGGTATGTGTAGGAATAGAGGAAAACAACATGGTCACACACGTCACTGAGGTATATGTAGGAATAGAGGAAAACAACATGGTCACACACGTCACTGAGGTATATGTAGGAATAGAGGAAAACAACATGGTCACACACGTCACTGAGGTATATAAGGGAATAGAGGAAGACAACATGGTCACACACGTCACTGAGGTATATGAAGGAATACAGGAAGACAACATGGTCACACACGTCACTGAGGTATATGTAGGAATAGAGGAAGACAACATGGTCACACACGTCACTGAGGTATATGAAGGAATAGAGGAAGACAACATGGTCACACACGTCACTGAGGTATATGAAGGAATAGAGGAAGACAACTGGGTCACACACGTCACTGAGGTATATGAAGGAATAGAGGAAGACAACATGGTCACACACGTCACTGAGGTATATGAAGGAATAGAGGAAGACAACATGGTCACACACGTCACTGAGGTATATGTAGGAATAC
The DNA here is from genome assembly GCA_014155875.1 of Cepaea nemoralis. NCBI lineage: Eukaryota > Metazoa > Mollusca > Gastropoda > Stylommatophora > Helicidae > Cepaea > Cepaea nemoralis. The sequence continues at coordinate 733,519 of JACEFZ010006853.1, read as the reverse complement.
AGGAAGACAACATGGTTACACACGTCACTGAGGTATACGAAGGAATAGAGGAAGACAACATGTTCACACTCGTCACTGAGGTATATGAAGGAATAGAGGAAGACAACTGGGTCACACACGTCACTGAGGTATATGAAGGAATAGAGGAAGACAACTGGGTCACACACGTCACTGAGGTATATGAAGGAATAGAGGAAGACAACATGGTCACACACGTCACTGAGGTATATGTAGGAATACAGGAAGACAACATGGTTACACACGTCACTGAGGTATGTGAAGGAATAGAGGAAGACAACATGGTCACACTCGTCACTGAGGTATATGTAGGAATACAGGAAGACAACATGGTCACACACGTCACTGAGGTATATGTAGGAATAGAGGAAGACAACATGGTCACACTCGTCACTGAGGTATATGTAGGAATACGGGAAGATAACATGGTCACACACGTCACTGAGGTATATGTAGGAATACAGGAAGACAACATGGTCACACACGTCACTGAGGTATATGAAGGAATAGAGGAAGACAACATGGTTACACATGTCACTGAGGTATATGAGGGAATAGAGGAAGACAACTGGGTCACACACGTCACTGAGGTATATGTAGGAATAGAGGAAGACAACATGGTCACACACGTCACTGAGGTATATGAAGGAATAGAGGAAGACAACTGGGTCACACACGTCACTGAGGTATATGAAGGAATAGAGGAAGACAACATGGTCACACACGTCACTGAGGTATATGTAGGAATAGAGGAAAACAACATGGTCACACTCGTCACTGAGGTATATGAAGGAATAGAGGAAGACAACATGGTCACACTCGTCACTGAGGTATATGAAGGAATAGAGGAAGACAACATGGTCACACACGTCACTGAGGTATATGAAGGAATAGAGGAAGACAACATGGTCACACACGTCACTGAGGTATATGAAGGAATAGAGGAAGACAACATGGTCACACACGTCACTGAGGTATATGTAGGAATACAGGAAGACAACATGGTTACACACGTCACTGAGGTATATGAAGGAATAGAGGAAGACAACATGGTTACACACGTCACTGAGGTATGTGAAGGAATAGAGGAAGACAACATGGTCACACTCGTCACTGAGGTATATGTAGGAATACAGGAAGACAACATGGTCACACTCGTCACTGAGGTATATGTAGGAATAGAGGAAGACAACATGGTCACACACGTCACTGAGGTATATGAAGGAATAGAGGAAGACAACATGGTCACACACGTCACTGAGGTATATGAAGGAATAGAGGAAGACAACTGGGTCACACACGCCACTGAGGTATATGAAGGAATAGAGGAAGACAACTGGGTCACACACGCCAATGAGGTATATGAAGGAATAGAGGAAGACAACTGGGTCACACACGTCACTGAGGTATATGAAAAAATAGAGGAAGACAACATGGTCACACACGTCACTGAGGTATATGTAGGAATAGAGGAAAACAACATGGTCACACACGTCACTGAGGTATGTGTAGGAATAGAGGAAAACAACATGGTCACACACGTCACTGAGGTATATGTAGGAATAGAGGAAAACAACATGGTCACACACGTCACTGAGGTATATGTAGGAATAGAGGAAAACAACATGGTCACACACGTCACTGAGGTATATGAAGGAATAGAGGAAGACAACATGGTCACACACGTCACTGAGGTATATGTAGGAATACAGGACGACAACATGGTCACACTCGTCACTGAGGTATATGTAGGAATAGAGGAAAACAACATGGTCACACACGTCACTGGGGTATATAAGGGAATAGAGGAAGACAACATGGTTACGCGCGTCACTGGGGTATATGTAGGAATAGAGGAAAACAACATGGACACACACGTCACTGGGATATATGAAGGAATAGAGGAAGACAACTGGGTCACACACGTCACTGAGGTATATGAAGGAATAGAGGAAGACACCTGGGTCACACACGTCACTGAGGTATATGAAGGAATAGAGGAAGACAACATGGTCACACTCGTCACTGAGGTATATGTAGGAATACAGGAAGACAACATGGTTACACACGTCACTGAGGTATATGTAGGAATACAGGAAGACAACATGGTCACACACGTCACTGAGGTATATAAGGGAATAGAGGAAGACAACATGGTCACACACGTCACTGAGGTATATAAGGGCATAGAGGAAAACAACATGGTCACACACGTCACTGAGGTATATAAGGGAATAGAGGAAAACAACATGGTCACACACGTCACTGAGGTACATAAGGGAATAGAGGAAAACAACATGGTCACACACGTCACTGAGGTATATAAGGGAATAGAGGAAAACAACATGGTCACACACGTCACTGAGGTATATAAGGGAATAGAGGAAGACAACATGGTCACACACGTCACTGAGGTATATGAAGGAATACAGGAAGACAACATGGTCACACACGTCACTGAGGTATATAAAGGAATAGAGGAAGACAACATGGTCACACACGTCACTGAGGTATATGAAGGAATAGAGGAAGACAACTGGGTCACACACGTCACTGAGGTATATGAAGGAATAGAGGAAGACAACATGGTCACACACGTCACTGAGGTATATGAAGGAATAGAGGAAGACAACATGGTCACACACGTCACTCAGGTATATGTAGGAATACAGGAAGACAACATGGTTACACACGTCACTGAGGTATATGAAGGAATAGAGGAAGACAACATGGTCACACTCGTCACTGAGGTATATGAAGGAATAGAGGAAGACAACTGGGTCACACACGTCACTGAGGTATATGAAGGAATAGAGGAAGACAACTGGGTCACACACGTCACTGAGGTATATGAAGGAATAGAGGAAGACAACATGGTCACACACGTCACTGAGGTATATGTAGGAATACAGGAAGACAACATGGTTACACACGTCACTGAGGTATATGAAGGAATAGAGGAAGACAACATGGTCACACTCGTCACTGAGGTATATGTAGGAATACAGGAAGACAACATGGTCACACACGTCACTGAGGTATATGTAGGAATAGAGGAAGACAACCTGGTCACACTCGTCACTGAGGTATATGTAGGAATACAGGAAGACAACATGGTCTCACACGCCACTGAGGTATATGTAGGAATACAGGAAGACAACATGGTCACACTCGTCACTGAGGTATATGAAGGAATAGAGGAAGACAACATGGTTACACGCGTCACTGAGGTATATGTAGGAATACAGGAAGACAACATGGTCACACTCGTCACTGAGGTATATGAAGGAATAGAGGAAGACAACATGGTTACACTCGTCACTGAGGTATATGTAGGAAGACAGGAAGACAACATGGTTACACACGTCACTGAGGTATACGTAGGAATACAGGAAGACAACATGGTCACACACGTCACTGAGGTACATAAGGGAATAGAGGAAGACAACATGGTCACACACGTCACTGAGGTATATAAGGGAATAGAGGAAAACAACATGGTCACACACGTCACTGAGGTATATAAGGGAATAGAGGAAAACAACATGGTCACACACGTCACTGAGGTATATAAGGGAATAGAGGAAAACAACATGGTCACACACGTCACTGAGGTATATAAGGGAATAGAGGAAAACAACATGGTCACACACGTCACTGAGGTATATAAGGGAATAGAGGAAGACAACATGGTCACACACGTCACTGAGGTATATGAAGGAATACAGGAAGACAACATGGTCACACACGTCACTGAGGTATATGTAGGAATAGAGGAAGACAACATGGTCACACACGTCACTGAGGTATATGAAGGAATAGAGGAAGACAACATGGTCACACACGTCACTGAGGTATATGTAGGAATACAGGAAGACAACATGGTTACACACGTCACTGAGGTATATGAAGGAATAGAGGAAGACAACATGGTCACGCTCATCACTGAGGTATATGAAGGAATAGAGGAAGACAACTGGGTCACACACGTCACTGAGGTATATGAAGGAATAGAGGAAGACAACTGGGTCACACACGTCACTGAGGTATATGAAGGAATAGAGGAAGACAACATGGTCACACACGTCACTGAGGTATGTGTAGGAATACAGGAAGACAACATGGTTACACACGTCACTGAGGTATATGAAGGAATAGAGGAAGACAACATGGTCACACTCGTCACTGAGGTATATGTAGGAATACAGGAAGACAACATGGTCACACACGTCACTGAGGTATATGTAGGAATAGAGGAAGACAACATGGTCACACTTGTCACTGAGGTATATGTAGGAATACAGGAAGACAACATGGTCACACACGTCACTGAGGTATATGTAGGAATACAGGAAGACAACATGGTCACACTCGTCACTGAGGTATATGAAGGAATAGAGGAAGACAACATGGTTACACGCGTCACTGAGGTATATGTAGGAATACAGGAAGACAACATGGTTACACACGTCACTGAGGTATATGAAGGAATAGAGGAAGACAACAAGGTTACACACGTCACTGAGGTATATGAAGGAATAGAGGAAGACAACATGGTTACACACGTCACTGAGGTATATGAAGGAATACAGGAAGACAACATGGTCACACACGTCACTGAGGTATATGTAGGAATACAGGAAGACAACATGGTTACACACGTCACTGAGGTATATGAAGGAATAGAGGAAGACAACATGGTTACACACGCCACTGAGGTATATGAAGGAATAGAGGAAGACAACATGGTCACACACGTCACTGAGGTATATGAAGGAATAGAGGAAGACAACATGGTCACACACGTCACTGAGGTATATGTAGGAATAGAGGAAGACAACATGGTTACACATGTCACTGAGGTATATGAAGGAATAGAGGAAGACACCTGGGTCACACACGTCACTGAGGTATATGAAGGAATAGAGGAAGACAACATGGTCACACTCGTCACTGAGGTATATGTAGGAATACAGGAAGACAACATGGTTACACACGTCACTGAGGTATATGTAGGAATACAGGAAGACAACATGGTTACACACGTCACTGAGGTATATGTAGGAATACAGGAAGACAACATGGTTACACTCGTCACTGAGGTATATGTAGGAATACAGGAAGACAACATGGTTACACACGTCACTGAGGTATATGTAGGAATACAGGAAGACAACATGGTCACACACGTCACTGAGGTATATAAGGGAATAGAGGAAGACAACATGGTCACACACGTCACTGAGGTATATAAGGGAATAGAGGAAAACAACATGGTCACACACGTCACTGAGGTATATAAGGGAATAGAGGAAAACAACATGGTCACACACGTCACTGAGGTATATAAGGGAATAGAGGAAAACAACATGGTCACACACGTCACTGAGGTATATAAGGGAATAGAGGAAAACAACATGGTCACACACGTCACTGAGATATATAAGGGAATAGAGGAAGACAACATGGTCACACACGTCACTGAGGTATATGAAGGAATACAGGAAGACAACATGGTCACACACGTCACTGAGGTATATAAAGGAATAGAGGAAGACAACATGGTCACACACGTCACTGAGGTATATGAAGGAATAGAGGAAGACAACTGGGTCACACACGTCACTGAGGTATATGAAGGAATAGAGGAAGACAACATGGTCACACACGTCACTGAGGTATATGAAGGAATAGAGGAAGACAACATGGTCACACACGTCACTGAGGTATATGTAGGAATACAGGAAGACAACATGGTTACACACGTCACTGAGGTATATGAAGGAATAGAGGAAGACAACATGGTCACACTCGTCACTGAGGTAGGTATATGAAGGAATAGAGGAAGACAACTGGGTCACACACGTCACTGAGGTATATGAAGGAATAGAGGAAGACAACTGGGTCACACACGTCACTGAGGTATATGAAGGAATAGAGGAAGACAACATGATCACACACGTCACTGAGGTATATGTAGGAATACAGGAAGACAACATGGTTACACACGTCACTGAGGTATATGAAGGAATAGAGGAAGACAACATGGTCACACACGTCACTGAGGTATATGTAGGAATAGAGGAAGACAACATGGTCACACTCGTCACTGAGGTATATGTAGGAATACAGGAAGACAACATGGTCACACACGCCACTGAGGTATATGTAGGAATACAGGAAGACAACATGGTCACACTCGTCACTGAGGTATATGAAGGAATAGAGGAAGACAACATGGTTACACTCGTCACTGAGGTATATGTAGGAAGACAGGAAGACAACATGGTTACACACGTCACTGAGGTATACGTAGGAATACAGGAAGACAACATGGTCACACACGTCACTGAGGTACATAAGGGAATAGAGGAAGACAACATGGTCACACACGTCACTGAGGTATATAAGGGAATAGAGGAAAACAACATGGTCACACACGTCACTGAGGTATATAAGGGAATAGAGGAAAACAACATGGTCACACACGTCACTGAGGTATATAAGGGAATAGAGGAAAACAACATGGTCACACACGTCACTGAGGTATATAAAGGAATAGAGGAAAACAACATGGTCACACACGTCACTGAGGTATATAAGGGAATAGAGGAAGACAACATGGTCACACACGTCACTGAGGTATATGAAGGAATACAGGAAGACAACATGGTCACACACGTCACTGAGGTATATGTAGGAATAGAGGAAGACAACATGGTCACACACGTCACTGAGGTATATGAAGGAATAGAGGAAGACAACATGGTCACACACGTCACTGAGGTATATGTAGGAATACAGGAAGACAACATGGTTACACACGTCACTGAGGTATATGAAGGAATAGAGGAAGACAACATGGTCACACTCATCACTGAGGTATATGAAGGAATAGAGGAAGACAACTGGGTCACACACGTCACTGAGGTATATGAAGGAATAGAGGAAGACAACTGGGTCACACACGTCACTGAGGTATATGAAGGAATAGAGGAAGACAACATGGTCACACACGTCACTGAGGTATGTGTAGGAATACAGGAAGACAACATGGTTACACACGTCACTGAGGTATATGAAGGAATAGAGGAAGACAACATGGTCACACTCGTCACTGAGGTATATGTAGGAATACAGGAAGACAACATGGTCACACACGTCACTGAGGTATATGTAGGAATAGAGGAAGACAACATGGTCACACTTGTCACTGAGGTATATGTAGGAATACAGGAAGACAACATGGTCACACACGTCACTGAGGTATATGTAGGAATACAGGAAGACAACATGGTCACACTCGTCACTGAGGTATATGAAGGAATAGAGGAAGACAACATGGTTACACGCGTCACTGAGGTATATGTAGGAATACAGGAAGACAACATGGTTACACACGTCACTGAGGTATATGAAGGAATAGAGGAAGACAACAAGGTTACACACGTCACTGAGGTATATGAAGGAATAGAGGAAGACAACATGGTTACACACGTCACTGAGGTATATGAAGGAATACAGGAAGACAACATGGTCACACACGTCACTGAGGTATATGTAGGAATACAGGAAGACAACATGGTTACACACGTCACTGAGGTATATGAAGGAATAGAGGAAGACAACATGGTTACACACGCCACTGAGGTATATGAAGGAATAGAGGAAGACAACATGGTCACACACGTCACTGAGGTATATGAAGGAATAGAGGAAGACAACATGGTCACACACGTCACTGAGGTATATGTAGGAATAGAGGAAGACAACATGGTTACACATGTCACTGAGGTATATGAGGGAATAGAGGAAGACAACTGGGTCACACACGTCACTGAGGTATATGTAGGAATAGAGAAAGACAACATGGTCACACACGTCACTGAGGTATATGAAGGAATAGAGGAAGACAACTGGGTCACACACGTCACTGAGGTATATGAAGGAATAGGGGAAGACAACATGGTCACACACGTCACTGAGGTATATGTAGGAATAAAGGAAAACAACATGGTCACACTCGTCACTGAGGTATATGAAGGAATAGAGGAAGACAACATGGTCACACTCGTCACTGAGGTATATGAAGGAATAGAGGAAGACAACATGGTCACACACTTCACTGAGGTATATGAAGGAATAGAGGAAGACAACATGGTCACACACGTCACTGAGGTATATGAAGGAATAGAGGAAGACAACATGGTCACACACGTCACTGAGGTATATGTAGGAATACAGGAAGACAACATGGTCACACACGTCACTGAGGTATATGAAGGAATAGAGGAAGACAACATGGTTACACACGTCACTGAGGTATGTGAAGGAATAGAGGAAGACAACATGGTCACACTCGTCACTGAGGTATATGTAGGAATACAGGAAGACAACATGGTCACACTCGTCACTGAGGTATATGTAGGAATAGAGGAAGACAACATGGTCACACACGTCACTGAGGTATATGAAGGAATAGAGGAAGACAACATGGTCACACACGTCACTGAGGTATATGAAGGAATAGAGGAAGACAACTGGGTCACACACGCCACTGAGGTATATGAAGGAATAGAGGAAGACAACTGGGTCACACACGCCACTGAGGTATATGAAGGAATAGAGGAAGACAACTGGGTCACACACGTCACTGAGGTATATGAAGGAATAGAGGAAGACAAGATGGTCACACACGTCACTGAGGTATATGTAGGAATAGAGGAAAACAACATGGTCACACACGTCACTGAGGTATATGTAGGAATAGAGGAAAACAACATGGTCACACACGTCACTGAGGTATATGTAGGAATAGGGGAAAACAACATGGTCACACACGTCACTGAGGTATATGTAGGAATAGAGGAAAACAACATGGTCACACACGTCACTGAGGTATATGAAGGAATAGAGGAAGACAACATGGTCACACACGTCACTGAGGTATATGTAGGAATACAGGAAGACAACATGGTCACACTCGTCACTGAGGTATATGTAGGAATAGAGGAAAACAACATGGTCACACACGTCACTGGGGTATATAAGGGAATAGAGGAAGACAACATGGTTACGCGCGTCACTGGGGTATATGTAGGAATAGAGGAAAACAACATGGTCACACACGTCACTGGGGTATATGAGGGAATAGAGGAAGACAGCATGGTCACACACGTCACTGGAGTTAAGTGGAGGAAGAGAAGAAGACAACTCAGTCACAAAGACGAATATACCAGTTGAGTTTTTAAAAACAATAAGTAAATGGCCCATGTTTCAGGCCTTGAGGTGCTTGTGCTTATTAGCGAGAAACTGGTCAGTGTCGCGCCTTTGCTTCCCAGCGAATTTCCAGGTACAAGTTTGAGACTCCGTCGACCTGCCAGCCCAAGTCAATTGTAAAGATCCTCTTGGATGCGAACCCTTGCTCCCGGGCCGGCAGTGCGTATATTTATCCCTCCGCTACCAGGCTTCCTTGTACTTACTTAAACTCTAACGGCAAGACGATCTACTTCATTGCATCGGGTTTTATCACATGTGGTTCGGTCTCTTTCCACAGACTGCCCTTCCGAAAGCGTCGCAGAAAGCACGAACTAAGTAGCTTCAGCGACGACCCCCGGGAGTCTCCGAGAAAATTACACTCGTGAACGAACGATTGTCGTTGACCGGAATCGAATCCACAACCTTCGGAGTGTGAGGCAGTCGTTGTGGCCGGTTCACCACGAGACTCCATGCTTAAGCTCTATTTGTATGGACTGCTCTAAACGCCAATACTCGAGTCTCTACAAGCGAGACAAACGGACCAAAACAACCCCACAATCCATTGCAACCATATAAACATTCAGTGCGGAACGTTACAATGTTAACCAAATTTCTCCGCCGGTTTACATTCCGGCGGTAATGGATATAATACGGGCCTTTGTCCGAGGATAATCCGTCGCAATTACAGTCTTTTAATGGCAAGATCTCAACCCGTCAACAATTGTACAAGTTAAAAGTTACTTCCATATCTTTTACAGGACGTCGCAAATACCATGGACAGACCGAAAAATCAATGACCAAGTCCTAAAAATGAAAATCGTAAACTGATTAGAGAAATTAGACGTAGACAATCAAACTTTGTTGGTAACGTGAGAAGAAATACATTGGAGAACGGAAAACTAGGTGACAACTGGCTAGATCGAGGGGAAGAGAACAAGGGGAAGGCAGAGAAGTAGATACCTAGATGGCTTGGTCACATGGTATGGTCGAGACAAGAACACTGAGCTGATCCGCAACTCTGGTGATCGATTGAGACGGCGAATCATGACCGCCCACGCTTATCGGCAAGGCACCATGATGAATGAATGAATGAATGAAGTTTGCCATTGCTTCCTGAACGACCAGAACTCATGCCATTGTATGAAAATCAACACAAGACGGCCTTCTTCCAAGTCGCCTTCAGCTGTGTTTCGAATGCGGGGTTGAGAACTGCGATTCTAAATCCTTCGCCGCAGCGTGACGGTCTAAAAGTAATGGACCATAATCTTATTTTCGAAAACTATTTGTTCAACCTCCCCCGATGGTGTTTCCACCTTGTCGTGGTGGGGGAGCTTGAGTTTCTCAATGACCCTGAGAGCTATGCCGGCGGTAGCGTAGCTACCAGCAGGGCCTCCCAAGCCGGACAGGTCAAAGGGGGGTAGAGAACAGACAAAGAGAAACACCCTGGTCCTCCAGGTTGGGGGTTGAAGCGTGGGGTTAACACCCCCACCTTTGTAAAAACCTTTCTTTGTTACGAAACAAATACATGAGCCTCGATATCGGACTGACTTATCTGGACAACGACCTTGGAACGTTAAAGGACTTTTGAGATTTGGAACATGGAATGTACGGACACTATATCGAGCTGGAGCGGCCGAAGAACTAACCCGGGAGCTGATTGAATATCAAATGGATATAACAGCAATTCAAGAAATAAGATGGCCAGGAGAGGGTACTTTAGAGCAAAATGGAATGATTATAATATATGGAGGAAACACCCAAAATAAACATGAATTAGGAACAGGATTTGTCATCAAAAAAGAGTTATGGGGGAACGTTTTAAACTTTAAAGCTTTTAATGACAGGATTAGTAAATTACGAATAAAAGGTAAATGGAAAAATATAACGATGATTAATGTACATGCACCTACTGAAGAGAAAGAAGATGATATTAAAGAAGACTTTTATAATGATCTGGAAGATGTCATAGAAGAAACCCCCAAACAGGACATCCTGATTGTGCTGGGAGACTTCAATGCAAAAATAGGTAGAGAGCAAACTAATAAAAAAGTGGCCGGTATGGAAAGCCTACATACAACTTCAAATGATAATGGATGGAGAGTCATCAACCTGGCAGAAGCCAAAGGACTGCAGGTTAGCAGTACCAGACTACAAAGAAAGGATATACACAAACAAACTTGGAAATCATGTGACAAGAGAACCTATAATCAAATAGATCACATTTTAATTAACAACAGAAATGCATCAAACATACAGCAAATCAGAAGTTATAGAGGAGCTGAGTGCCACAGTGACCACTTCCTCGTTGGAGCAAAATTTAAAATAAAACTTAAGAGAGCTTTCTATACTAAATTACAAAGATTACACCCAACATATAACAGAGAAAAACTGCAAGACATTACAGTCAAAGAGAAATTTACAGATGAAATAAAATGTAAACTTGAAACTCTGCAAAATCCTTTGGAGGAAAGCATTGACCAAACTTGGTTGAACATCAAGAATACAATTCAGTCTACCGCAGAAGAATGTCTCGGTGTGTTAACCACGCATAGAAAGAACAGATGGTTCAATAAAAAATGTGAAGAAGCAGTCATTAGGAAGAAGAATGCCAGACATGTATGGTTAAATGACATCAATAACATCCAAAAGGAAGAGCATTATAGAAATGAATGTAAAGAGGCTACAAAAATAGTCAGACAGCAGAAGCGAGAATATATGAGTAATATAATCAAAGATATGGAAACTAATCACCAGAAAAATGAATCCAGAAAATTTTTTAAAGAACTGAAGTCAATGAAACGAGGGCACCAACAAAACATATATGGTTTAAAAGACAAAAATGGGAATATGATAAATACCAATGAGGAAATGTGCAACACATGGAAAGAATATTTTATTGAATTAATAAATTGTGAAGCTCCAAGTAACATTTTCTCACAGGAAGAGGTTCTAACATGCGAACCACAAATTGAAGAACCTACATTTGAAGAAATCCTATATGTAATCACACGACTTAAAAACAATAAGGCAACTGGGACTGATGGAATTGCTGCTGAATTTATAAAGGCAGGTGGCCATGCATTACATCTAAAGCTATACGAACTAATAATAAAAATCTGGAGGACAGAAGAATTACCCCATGACTGGAAAGAGTCATTATTGATACCTATCTTTAAGAAAGGAGACAAGTTCCAATGTGGAAATTATAGAGGAATATCACTACTGTCCACAAGCTATAAGATACTATCCGCAGTATTACTAAATAGACTAAAACCATATTCAGAAGACATATTAGGTGACTACCAGGCGGGTTTTAGACAAAACAGATCAACAATAGATCAGATATTTATCTTACGACAAATAGCCGAGAAACATTGGGAATATAAAAGAGATCTCCATAACATTTTTGTGGATTTTAAAAAGGCTTATGATAGTGTCCATAGGAATAGTCTATGGAATGCTATGCAGGAATTTGGAATACCAAGGAAGTTAATCAACATGACCAGACTATGCATGGAAGATACTTATAATATAGTAACATATAAAGGCAGGAAATCAGACCCCTTCCAAATAACATCTGGCTTGAAACAGGGTGATGCACTATCGCCGCTACTCTTCAATCTGGCTCTAGAGAAAGTTGTAAGGAAGGTAAAGGAGGAATGTGATATTGGAGGAACATCCAAGCTGCTTGGTTATGCAGATGATATAGATATTATAGGGCAAAGTGAACAAAAGACATTGGAAATATTGACTCACTTAAAGGAAAAAGCCCAACAGATGGGGCTGTTTATACAAACTAGAATCAACTCTGGAAATAAGATATACTATGCACTACAACATCTACTAAAATCAAAGGCGCTATCTCGTAACACCAAAACCACAATATACAAAACACTGATCAGACCAGTTGTGCTGTATGGCTCTGAAACCTGGAGTACAACGAAAAGAGACGAAGCCTTGTTACAAACCTTTGAGAACAAAATTTTAAGACGCATCTTTGGACCCATTAGGGATACACAAAGTGGAGAGTGGAAAAGAAGAAGTAACAAAGACATTTATGATCTGTTTAAGTCCCCGCTAATCACTGGTATCATGAAGGCTAATAGACTACAATGGCTGGGGCATATAGAAAGAATGGAAGATAATAGGGAAACAAAACTCGCTTACACTCAGGAAATAAATGACCGTAGACCCCGAGGTAGACCAAGAAGGCGGTGGAGAGATAATACATGTACAGACCTACAAGCACTTGGAATCAACGACTGGCAAGAGAAGGTCCACCAGAGAGACGAATGGAGACGGATTGGCTCGGAACGCTGAAGAAGAAGAAGAAGAAGAATTTGTTCAACATGATTGAAGTTTACAAAAACATGCACGAACAATTTCTACAACCTGCTATTTGTCAACATATCCCCAATAGCGCCTTTTTCTTCCACCATAAATTATATTCATCATCATGTGCCACGCCGGTAAGCGTCGGCGGTCATGTTTCGCCATCTCACACGATCACCAGAGTCATGGATCAGCTCCGTGTTCTTGTTTCGACCATGCCACGTAGCCAAACCATCCAGCTATTTATTTCTCTGCCCGCTCCTTGTTCTTTTCCGCTCAATCTTGTCAGTTGTCACCAAATTCTCTAATTTATGTCTTCTTATAATGTGTCCACAAAATTTCTCTAATCAGTTTACGTTTCTCATTTTCTTCTTGTAGTACTTTGGCAGGACACCTGATAATGATGATGTATCAGTGTATGTGCGCTGACTAAAGCTCAAACCTCAGCGTCCATTTTGTCTCTTGCGATCCAGATGTGGTAAAACTTACAGATTCTACATGGTGATTTATTCTTACTAGCACAGAAAACACATGCAGCGTCAAAGATCACCACTGCAATAACAGAATCACGAAAAAACAAAGGACCGAAGTTCCGGTGACAGTCCATCATCAGTAAACAAAAACAAACAAAAGAAAACCAGAAATTACATAAAATTAACTACAATAAAGTATAGCAGCGTCATGTCAACATATAAATGACACAAAACAAATGAAAGGAAATGAAATGGCAACATGCAGGACAGCGTTGAGATCGCCCGCCAGGTGCAACAGAGCGTGACGCTCGTTTACCTCTGCTAGCGGGATACCGCTTGGGCGTAAAGCCTGCAGACGAACAGCAATGCAGCCAGGACTAGATCCCTCCAGATCTGCGGAATGTCTACCACGTTGGCAATTTCCTCTTGAAATTCTCCAATCTTGGGTTGTGATACTTTCACAGTTTAAATTCACCGACCATCATGTCGCATTATTTACTTAAGACAATTTTTTTTTTCAAACCGGCGATTATGTGACTACAGATAGGTCACACACCGAGCGTGTGAGACATCTGATGGTGCGTGATGGTGGAAATAAATGACCATGTGTTTACATGCATCCATCGTGCATGAACAAATACCGCGCGAATTGGTCTGATCAATCACATTCGCCACCACCATAGGTTCTAGTTATTATTCATTTTTTTTTTTTTTGGTTCGAAGCACAATGTAACAAACTATCGTATGTCAAGACGGCAAGGTGCTCTGTGTAACTGTATGTATGTATATGAAAATTACATATTTGATGTGCCGTCTCCGCTAAGTAATGTTGTTTTTCTAGTTAGACTACAGCGATTTCCTTCCACCCCTTCCCCGACCTTCTCATCTTCTGCTTATTCTCCTCCTCCTCCACCTCCTCCTCATCCTCCTACTCTACCCCCATCCTTCATTCTTCTTCTCTTCCATCCCTCCTTCTTTTTCTCATTTTTCTTCTTCTCCTCATCCTCTTCCCCTCACACCTCATTCTACTACTCCTCCTCTTTCTCCTCTTCTTCTTCTTCTTCTTCTTCTTCTTCTTCTTCTTCTTCTTCTTCTTCTTCTTCTTCTTCTTCTTCTTCTTCTTTATCTTCTTCTTCTTTATCTTCTTCTTCTTTATCTTCTTCTTCTTCTTCTTCTTCTTCTTCTTCTTCTTCTTCTTCTTCTTCTTCTTCTTGACCTCCCCCTGCTTCTCTTCTCCTCTAACCCTCGCGTTGTGAACGACAAACTCCAGAGTTCGCCCTCTCACGACATGCCCAAAGAATGCGGACAGTCAGAAACGCAAACATGTCACAAATCTAGGCGTCCTTGAGATTGCATGTTAGAAGTTGGACTGTGTTATCAGCACACCAAATATTATTGTTACTGTCCGCTGATAGAACCACCGCGGGGGTCGCTTATCAGCTGGGTCTAACCGTTTGATGTGATAACAGGCATCTGTATGTGCGGTTGTGTGTTTGGGAATGTTGGCAAGGGTTTGTTTATTGTGGATAGGTGACTAGGTTTATAGCACAGCTTGCAGATCCTCGGGCCTATGTTTTTAGCGTGTATCTGTCTGATTGTCTGCCTGTCTGCGTGTATGTCTATCTATAAGTATGTAAACCTTATATCTGTTTGTATGTCATTCAGTCTGTTTGTCTAACTATCCGTCTGTCAGAATGTCTATAAATACATATGCCTTATAGTTTGTCTGCCTCTCAACCTGGCTTTATTTCTGTCTATGCATATGTGTGTCTATAACATCTATCTAACACTTAATATGTTTTTATAGCTACATATTTACCCCGTTTGTCTTGCTGTCTGTATAAAAATATGTACAATTATCATCACTCACGCATTCAGAATGGTTGTCTGTCTGCCTGCCTCCATTTTATGTGTTTTGTGATTTTCTATGCAATTTTATGTGAAGTAATTTGCCCATGCTTTCTGAACGGACGATGCTCACAGCTTTGTGTCCAAACTGAGAAACACTGTATTTACTATCTCTGATGTTTACAACCTAAGAAAATTAAAATAGTTTTGTCACTTGAAACGTCATGAAAGTTTGGAGAGAACAATAATGGAGGGGTATATGCCTGGGAAGAGAGGAAGAGGAAGGCCAAAGATAAGATGGGTGCAAGATGTGGCGGATGATCTCCAGATGGGTGTATCGGACGCAGACATCTTAGTTATGACCAAGAAGTTTTCCGGAAGGTTGTTATGGGAGCGAGGTTCTGCAAAGGACATGCTACTGAATGAATGATGTTTAAAAAATGCATCTGTCTATAACACGACTCAATGTCAAAAATAGAAGACCTGCAATCAGTCGGAGCGGTCGCCTCAGTCGCCCGGAGATGTCGAAACGAAATAACCAAAGAACACATTTAAACCTCACAGGTTATTCCCGCTCACTGTCCTGCCATTGGTTTTATCTAATGCAGTCAGAAGAAAATATTTCCCGTCAGCCTCGACTGCGTTTGTTGTGTTCATGTATGGAATAAATAAACTGGGGAGCCTCGCCTGTACCGAGATAGGAATGTATGAGGTCAGTCAGGTTGGGTGGTGTAGTACGGTGATGATTCAGGATGCTGAATATTTGTGAGTTTGTGGTGGTGGCTTTCTCTGGACGTTTCCTTTCTATAGCTGTAGGATACATTCGTTAGGTTAACGGTCAGTATTATGTTTTGAGTGTGTGTATGATTGTGCTTCTTCTTCTTCTTCTTTTTGTCCACTAAACTGTCCCTCCGCTCTGTTTTCGTTATGTTGTTGCTGCTGCTGCTGTTACTGTTGTTGTTGTTGTTGTTGTTGTTGTTCTTCTTCTTCTTCTTCTTCTTCTTCTTCTTCTTCTTCTTCTTCTTCTTCTTCTTCTTCTTCGTCGTCTTATCCGCTACACTATCCCTCCACCCTGTTTTCGTTATGTTGTTGCTGCTGTTGTTGTTGTTGTTGTTGTTGTTCTTCTTCTTCTTCTTCTTCTTCTTCTTCTTCTTCTTCTTCTTCTTCTTCTTCTTCTTCTCCAGTCTCCTGCCATAGATCAGGCGAGGAAGGCCACACCCAGTGCAGGCACTCATTGGCCCGACGTGGATATACAAACACTTGTGTACCATAGTGACACCTAGTGTAAACACTCTGTGTCCAGGGACGTCAGGGATCACTCTCGCACTGTTTGAAGTGTTCTGGGTACATGGTGCTGTAACAAGTATTGCATTTCCTTTGTAGGACGACGTTATCAACCCCAGATTGATATTCTAGGGATGTTTACCTTTAGTAGTTTGGCATTGCTTTCTGAATGAGAAGTCAACGTTTAAGTCCGGCTGATGTAGGTCAGCATGGCCGAATAGATAAGAATGCGTGTTCTTAAACATCCTGTCTGCTGATGCCGAGGTAAGGAGTTCAACCCCTACATCGGACATTTAGACTAAAATGTTGACCCTTGACTTGGGGACGTAAACTACAAGTACCTCTGAAGTCGGAGTGGGTTCGCCTGATGGCGAGGGACACTGTTAAGAGAGAAAGCTAATTCACACGCAAAATGCAGTCCAGCACTGCTAGAAGTAGTGTGTATGGACTACGCTTGAGTTCAAAGCGAGCGAGCGCCAAAGAATTAAATCCCAGGTTGAATTTCTGGGCAGTTTCACTTTCAATAGTTCATCATGATTAAACTCCCTCAAAGTAGATGCTCGAGAAAAACAGACTTAATTGGTCAATGCCCGGGCAAACTGTCACAATTTGAATTAGAATAGTATTCCAAATAGTAGAGTATGGAAGAAAGCTAATGTACTTTCTCTTGTCTCAGTTCTCGGATATAGCAAAGGGGGCACTTTAAACTGAGCCAGGGATGGACCCAAATATAACA
The DNA here is from genome assembly GCA_014155875.1 of Cepaea nemoralis. Taxonomy (NCBI): domain Eukaryota; kingdom Metazoa; phylum Mollusca; class Gastropoda; order Stylommatophora; family Helicidae; genus Cepaea; species Cepaea nemoralis. Next base: position 715,570 of record JACEFZ010006853.1, on the reverse strand, counting down.
TCTCTTTGGGGTTGAACGGGATGATGGTAATAGTATAAGCTATACTATAACATATAGTACCTGCTGTTGTAGGACGGGGGGTGGGGGCTGGAGTCTGAGGAATTAAGGCCGCCTGGCTAGTGCAGTCGCCGCCAACTGTGCAGGTGAGGGTTTTCTTTTTGCCCCGACAGAAAAAAAAAAATCCACACCTTGCCGATGATTCGAACCCGGGTCTCCTGGTCACCCGACGTGCCAGATATCGGCCAGCAGAACACTAACCTACTCAAATGGTTCGGTGTCTTTGACTTATGGCTTAGTGAAGCGCAGTCTTACGATTCCCCGACACACCGAGTCGAAGGTTCCAAGTCAGTTGCTGACCACTTTGCTTTGATATTCTTCCTCTTCTTCTGCGTTCATCCAGAGTTTTTTTTTTCCGGACGTGATTGCGTTGTGCCTGTTTACAACAGAGCTGCGTTCTTGCGCCGTTAGGCCGACACATCCAACTTCTACGGGCATTTGTTGACCGGGTTAACCTTCCGGGGGGGGGGGGCGTTGATATTAATAGTAAGAGATGTCGGCCGTGCAGAAAGCAATGGCAAACTACTGAACGTACATGAATAAATTGCTTAGTAACTTACAAATTTGCAATAAATGCTGGGCTTGACTGCAACATCTTGTAAAAGATGTGCCACTAACATTTAAGATATAAATAACAGCGTGGTTTATTGCCCGTGTCCAGCCAGAGATTATCGCACCAGTACAGACCCCATTCTTTCCTTATCGGATCGCCAGCCACTTGGCTGCCAGCGCCCCCTGGTTTCACGTCCCTGCTGGCAGTTATTGGTACTGTAAACATCCATTCGTATGTAATCTCTAATTCACGCAGAATAGTGGATGTTATTTTTTTTTGTTTCATTCGCTGAACTCAAGCGTCGTCGACACTGGACAGATTTTTGCTTGTTGACTAGCTTTCCCTATTACTTGTGTCCCTCGACATAAAGCGAACCCACTCCAACGTCTGGGGTACTTGTAATTTATGTCCCCAAGTCAAAGATGTTTTTTGCGTATCCTTTACAGGACATCACTGTCAACATCAGCATCTTTCACCTGACTGTTGATTTCTTGGCAAGATTACGCTCAGTAGTTTGCCATTGCTTTCTGAGAGGCCGGCTCAGTATCTCGCAAGTCACCAGCGCGGGTAGAACCGCTTCCAATTCTCGCGCGCTGTGAGACCCTGCATGGATAAACGGGATTACGGAGAAAGTCGTGTAACCCCTCTGCCAGAGAGACAGTCAAGGATGAGAAGTCAATAGTTTAATCCAAATGACCGATGTAGGGGTTGAAGCTGCTACCTCGACATCAGCACACCGGAAGTATCCATTCGGCCATGCATAGCGGAAATAAAATGGCGTGACAGAATCACCAATGTGGAGTTCATGGAGAGAACTAAACATATACCAGTGAACCAAGAGGTGAAGAAAAAATGCTGGCACTGGATAGGACACACACTGAGACAACCTGAGGACCTTATAACTAGACAATGTCTTGTCTGGAACCCACAAGATAGGACACACTGAGACAACCTGAGGACCTTATAACTAGACACTGTCTTGTCTGGAACCCACACGATAGGACACATGCTGAGAAAACATGAGGACCTTATAACTAGACACTGTCTTGTCAGGAACCCACAAGATAGGACACACGCTGAGGAAACCTGAGGACCTTATAACTTGACACTCTCTTGTCTGGAACCCACAAGATAGGACACACGCTGAGAAAACCTGAGGACCTTATAACTTGACACTCTCTTGTCTGGAACCCACAAGATAGGACACACGCTGAGAAAACCTGAAGACCTTTTAACTAGACACTCTCTTGTCTGGAACCCACAAGATAGGAGACACACTGAGACAACCTGAGGACCTTATAACTAGACACTGTCTTGTCTGGAACCCACAAGATAGGACACACGCTGAGAAAACCTGAGGACCTTATAACTTGACACTCTCTTGTCTGGAACCCACAAGATAGGACACACGCTGAGAAAACCTGAGGACCTTATAACTTGACACTCTCTTGTCTGGAACCCACAAGATAGGACACACGCTGAGAAAATCTGAGGACCTTTTAACTAGACACTGTCTTGTATGGAACCCACAAGGCAAATGAAAAAGCGGGAAACCTACAAACACATAAAGAAGAGCATTATGGACAAAGGTGAATAAAGCTTGGAGGACATGGAGAGAGCTACTTAAAAAGTCTCTCTACAACATAATCTTTCTACCAGCTCTATGCTACAAATGCCAAACCTGGACAAAGACAGACGAAGAGAAAAGACAAATTATAACAACGGAAATGAGATTTCCCGAGAAGAATATTTAGTGTATCAAGAAGAGACAAAATCAGAAATGATGAAATCAGGACTAAAGTTATCTTATGGCAAGGGGAAACATCTGCATTAGCAATGAGTGACAACCAACAGAAGAGAAGGTTGCACAGAAACACGACGACGACCACCACATGATGATATAATCGGGGGTGGGGGTGGGGAGTTAGATTTCAAATTGCCATTCCAAAATGGATACGGACGGACCACGGACCTGACACACTTCAGACACCCCGAAGGCAAGTGAAACTCCAACGTCGAGTCTAGACACCGCAGACTACTTGACCAATTGTACCGATTCAGGACTACTTGACATCTCTACCTATTCAGGACTACTTAACATTTGTACGCATTCAGGACTATTTGACCATCTGTATCGATTCAGGACTATTTGACCATCTGTACCGATTCAGGACTACTTGACCACTTGTACCGGTTTAGGACTACTTGACCACTTGTACCGGTTTAGGACTACTTGACCATTTGTACCGATTCATGACTACTTGATCAGTTGTACCGATTCAGGACTACTTAACATTTGTACCGATTCAGGACTATTTGACCATCTGTACCGATTCAGGACTATTTGACCATCTGTACCGATTCAGGACTACTTGACTAGTTGTACCGATTCAGGGCTACTTAACATTTGTACCGATTCAGGACTATTTGACCACCTTACCGATTCAGGACTATTTGACCATCTGTACCGATTCAGGACTACTTGACCACTTGTACCGGTTTAGGACTACTTGACCATTTGTACCGATTCATGACTACTTGATCAGTTGTACCGATTCAGGACTACTTGACTAGTTATACCGATTCAGGGCTATGTAACATTTGTACCGATTCAGGACTATTTGACCATATGTACCGATTAAGCACTATTCGACCATCTGTACCGTTACAGGGCTAGTTGGTCATTTGTACCCTTTCAGGACTCCTTGACTTCTGTTTCATCTCAAAGTCTCCGGCACAGAGGAACGTCCGTGTGGGACTGGACTTCAGAACCCTGAAAACATTTATCCCAACTTTTGGAAATCTGCGCTGAGATGTGACCAAGAGTTGTGACCCCAGAGCAGTGACCCAACAGTGGTGACCCGATAGTTTGATAGCTTGATCGCCGTAGACAAAATGCTCGGCCTGTGCAACAAACTTCGCAATCTCGGATAGTTCATCATCATCATACCCCATGCCGATAGCCATGAATGATCCTGGTTGGCCATCCCATGTTCTTGTTCTGATTGTCCATCTCACACGATCACCTAACTCTCAGAACATGTCTTTATTCGTGTCTTGTTTGCGGCATGTGGCCAAGACATCCACGTCTTTATCTATTTGTCTTCCCGCAATCCTTTTCCCGTCAAGTTTGCCAGCTGTCACTAAGTTTTTAAGTCTTCCTTTTCTCCTTATGAAATGCCCTACAACTCTCGACCGTCTACGTCTAATTTTTCATATAAATTTACATCTGGCAGTTTAAACTCCCGCGTGACGTAAGCGTAACAGGAGGTATCTGATCGTCAGATGGTCACAGGTCTTAAAACAACCCGTTTTACACTACAAGCCCACACGGTGGATGTGAGAAGAGCAGTTTTACAGTGAGTACACTTCAGAGCGTGTGTAGCAATGGCAGACTCCAGTGAGAGCGTCCTGGGCCGCAAGTGTTAATTAAACACGGGCGACAATTAACATAATTAGAGGAGTTTGTGCTATCATCTGGGGTTCCCACACGAGGCGGGCAGGTCAGGGGTTGGCCAGGTCGCGAGGGGTGGGGGAGGGAGGGAGGGCAGGATTTCTTGAGAGGGTGCTTGAATGTTCTGAGTTGGGAATGCTAGCGTAGTTTCAACCTTATACTCTTTTCTTAGTTTACCCTCCCTCCCTCCCTCCCTCTCTCTCTCTCTCTCTCTCTCTCTCTCTCTCTCTCTCTCTCTCTCTCTCTCTCTCTCTCTCTCTCTCTCTCTCTCTCTCTCTCTCCCTTCTTAGTTTACTCACTGTCTCTTCTGAGTTAAATGTCTCTCACTCAGTGTCTCTTTCTTTCACTTTCTCTCTCTGTCTCTTTTCCTTTCTCTTTCTCTCTGTGTATCTCTTTCTGTCTTTCTCTTTCTCTCTCTCTCTGTCTCTCTCTCTTTCTCTTTCTCTCACTCTCTTTCTCTCTTTGTCTCTCGTTCTTAGTCGCGCACTCGTTCACTCTCCATCCCCCTATGTTTTTATCTCTCTACCATTTTTTCTCTCCCCCCTCTCTCTCTCTCTCTGGCTTGCGCGTGCGAGCTTCCTCTCGCTCTCTCTCCCCCTCTCGCGCGCTCCCTCTCGCTTGCTCTCTCTCTCTTTCTCGCTCTCTCTCTCTCTCTCTCTCTCTCTCTCTCTCTCTCTCTCTCTTTGCATCTCTCAGTATATCACTATCTCTCACAGTGTCTGTCATTATCTCTCTATCTTTCTTCTTCTTCTTCTTCTTCTTCTTCTTCTTCTTCTTCTTCTTCTTCTTCTTCTTCTTCTTCTTCTTCTTCTTCTGCTGCTGCTGCTGCTGCTGCTGCTGCTTCTTCTTCTTCTTCTTCTTCTTCTTCTTCTTCTTCTTCTTCTTCTTCTTCTTCTTCTTCTTCTTCTTCTTCTTCTTCTTCACTCTGTCATGGAGAATTTCTCCCAGCTAGTTAACTACCACAGAGGTAACTGTCTAGGAGGATGGCATGTACATATGGTGCCATGTTCACTTCCTCCAGACAGATCCCTTCCGAGGCTCTATCTGCTCGTGGCAGGTTTTCTTTCTCAAACAAGCTTGCCAGAGCAGTGGCCTTTTTGCGTGCTGTTTACGATTTCCAACTTTCGTGGCATTTGTAACGAGCGCAACAAATATACGAGACGTCCTGTTTTTCACCCTTATCCCAACAGAGTAGGTGATCTTACGACCAGAGGGATTCAGCGGACTCGTGACATCATTAACAACCACTTGTTTTTGTGAAAGTGTGGTGTGTTTTTTTCTTCTTCTTCTTTTCTTTCTTTTTTAAAATAGAGAAAACCGTACAGCTATATTTTACTCTAATCCCTGGGGTAGATGCTAAATGCAGAAGACTATACGGTCATACTTAATTACAGTTCCTAGGTTGTACGCTAAATACAATAAAATGTACGGTCATATGTTACTCTAACCCATACGTTAGATGGTAAATATATCAAACTATACGGTCATAAATTACTCCAGTCCCTAGGTTAGATGCCAAATACAGCTAACTATAGGTCATATTTAACTATAACCCCTACGTTATATGCTAAAAACATAAAACTATAGGTCACCATTTACTCCAATCCCTAGGCTAGACACTAAATACAAAAAACTATACGGTCATAATTTACTCCAATCCCTAGGTTAGATACTAAATACACCTAAAAAAAATTCGGGGGGGGGGGGGGGGAGCTGAGTAGTCTCAAGGTATGGTGTCCGCCTCGAGTGCCAGAGGTCCCCGGTTCAAGCCCTGGTGAGGGCCGGGAATTTTTCACGTAGACTTCTAGTAATAACATTTCCCCTGGTCTCTGGGTAGTGAGATCGAACGCCCGTGTGTATTGTTGCGCACGTAAAACATCCCTTGGCAGTAGGAAATCGAAAAATAGCAGCCTAACGGCGCTGCCCGGGCAAAATTTTGAGTTAAAAATCTACCCAAAGTATTTCAGGATCCTCACCGATGCTACGGAGTTCATGCACTAAGATGAGATTATCCGGACTCAGGCTTGAGTTAGGAGTAGAACGGAGAACTTATGGGTTACACCCGTGCTGTGATGTTGATCCGTCGACTAAACTGTACTAAACTACATCAAACTATGCTGTCATAATTTACTCCAGTCCTTAGGCTAGACACTAAATACATCAAACTATACGGTCATAATTTAGTCCAGTCCTTAGGCTAGACACTAAATACAATAAACTATACGGTAATAATTTACTCCAGTCCCTAGGTTAGACACTAAATACGGCAAACTATACGATCATATTTAACTCCGACCGCACGGTTAAACATGAAGCAACGGTGTGATACAATATTTAACACAGATTAATTTAATGAAAAATGCCATTCACAACTGATCAAATATATACTCTGTGGGAAGGACGCCGTTTAAGCAAATTAGGTCAAGTTTATGACTGGGGTTTCGACAAAGCTGTTGTCATCTGCGACTGGGATCTGATTTGTGTTGCTGTGTGACAGCTTCTTGAGATAATTGCAATGAAGTGGCAGATTGTTGTTGTTAGGGTTCGGTGTACGAAACCGCTTTCTGTCTTATCGTGAGATGTGAGGGAGTTAGTTCTTTTACACATGACAGGTCTTCTTCTTCTTCTTCTTCTTCTTCTTCTTCTTCTTCTTCTTCTTCTTCTTCTTTGTTTCTCCTACTGCTTTCCTCTTCTCATCACCTGTCCTTTGTCTATTACCTTTTCTTTTCTCTCTCCAAGCCCTCTCACTCCTTTTCTTTCTCCTTCTATTCTTCCTCTAAGCTCTCTTTCTCCTTTTCCTTTCTCTCTCTCTCCTCTTCCCCATACCTCTCTATCACCCTCTCTTCCTACATTATCCCCCCTCTCTTCTCTATCTCCCTCTACCCCCTCTAACCCTCCTGCTTCTCCCTTATCTCCCTCATCCTTCTCTCCCTCTCACATTTCTCCATCTCCTATTTCCCCCACCCATCTCCCTCTCATTCATATGGATGGCTGGGGTATGGCTGAGGTATAGGTAAGGTATGACTGGGGTATGGCTGAGGTATGACTTCCTGCCCTGCCACAGAGGTCTGTGCGCGCCTTTCCGTCATGCTAACTCTTCAGCGTGATATATAGAACTGGTACCAGGGTATCAGGGCAGTCTTGTGAGATGGCCAAACCATTTAACCTGTTGTTCTTTAATGAAATATATGACTGGTTTCAGACCAGGTCGTCCATTAATGTCCTCATTCCTAACTCTACCTCTCATGGTTAACCCAGCAGCCCTTCTAAGGCAGCTCATTTCTGTTGTTATGATTTTGCGCTCATTATTTGCAGTAAGCATCTATACAACACAACACTATTGCCATATAAATGTCAACAAGAAGAGTCAACAGGACACGTTCTGAATATTTAAAGCCCCTCTGCCGTGCGTCCACCTTGACGAGGTAGAGGGGCTTGAGCGTTCCAATGACCCCAAGAGCTATGCCGACGGTAGCACAGCTACTGGTAGGGTCACCCATGTCGGACAGGTCAAGAGAGAGGGACCAGACGAAGTGACGCACAAACCTGCTGCCTTGTAGGTAGACTGGGGACAGTCAAAGGCTAGGGAAAGCATCCCGAACAAATGCTTGTCGAAATCGGATGTACTGAGCCACAGGCTTGACAAAGAAGTGCAACGTAACTTTATCATTTCATGATGCCACAGATGAAAATTAATCGTTATGGTGCTAATCCCGTGAAGTCCCATCAGGCGGTGATAGTGCCGGGCCCCCTGCCTCGAGGGGGTCCACCCATGACTACTGGTGGTCACCTTCCCCTGTGCTGTGGAGTCAAGGCACAGAGGAGTAGGTTAAGAGCTATTGACCAAACACCCCGGACACTCAACATACTACAATGGAATGCAGAAGGAGTTTATAACAAGAAAGCCTCCCTAACACAGCGTCTTCATAAAGATAGAATAGATGTGGCATGCATTCAAGAGACACACCTCAACGCCAATCGCACATTTTCAGTCGAGGGATATCAGGCCACACGTTTCGACCGCGAAGGACACAAAGGAGGAGTTGTAATACTTACACGAAATACAATACCTTGCAGCGAAGTATCTGTGATCTCTGACAACCAAACGGAAATTATAGGTGTTGATATAATGATAAAGGACGTGAAAATAAGAATTTACAATCTATATAGCCCGGCAGATAAGGATCTTACACTCTCAAACATGGAAATAACTGACACAAATTGCATTGTTGTCGGAGACTTTAATAGCCGTTCAGAAAGATGGGGATACCCAGATACTGACAAAAGAGGAGATGAAGTGGAGGACTGGGAAATAGACTCAAGTCTCCATCTACTTAACAAAGCGGATGACACACCGAGCTTCTACTCCAGAAGATGGATTACCACTTCTACTCCAGACTTAGCTTTCTGCACAGGAGACATCCTCCACAAAATCGATCGCCATGTGCTGGACCAATTAGCAGGTAGTGACCACAGACCAATCAAGCTTGTAATAAATATGGAGTATGTTCCACAGGAGCAAAAGCCTTTGCCCCGTTGGAATTACAAACGAGCAGATTGGGACAGATTTGCCATAATAACAGACAAATATTGTGAAAACGTAAATACACGATATGGCAACATGAAGCAAATGGTGGAAAGTCTAAACAGAGCAATAATACAGGCGGCCACTGAGTCTATTCCAAGAGGAGCAAGGAAAAATTACAAACCATACTGGACTGAAGAACTACAATTTTTGGAGGACAAAGTTGAAGATGCTAGGAAGACCGCAGAGAGAGAACAAACAACTGAAGCGAACATCTCTCTCAAAGCCATCTCAGCAAAATATAAAAGAACAGTAAATCAAACAACAAGAGATTGTTGGAGGAAAAAAAACAGAAAACCTGAATTTTGACAGGGATGGAAACAAACTATGGAAACTAGTGAAAGCCATGAACAATGAAGGACCTAGAAACAAACAAATAACAATTAAACAAGGAAATGCCTTGCTTACAGGAAAAAAGGCTGCAAATGCACTAATGGAACACTATGCCAGTGCAAACCACATTGATATTACAGCCGAACAGAAGAAAGCAATCAAAGATAAACAGATACATCATACATATACAGAGACAGCAGCAGAATATATGATGGCAAATCTAACAATGGAAGAAATGGAACAGGCAATGAATACCCTAAAAAAGAAGACATCACCAGGAAAGGATGGAATCACAAATGAAATGCTAATAGGACTAGGCACTAAGGCAAAAAAGAAACTACTAGCAGTCCTAAATTACAGCTGGAAGAGGGGAATAGTCCCACAGGCATGGAAGGAAGCTATACTAATACCAGTCCCAAAGAAAGGAAAAGACCTGGAAGAACCAAATGGCTATCGACCTATCAGTCTTCTTAGCTGTGTAGGAAAATTAATGGAACGCATTATCAATGGCAGGCTAACATGGCATCTGGAAGAAAACCAACTCTTAACACCTCACCAAGCAGGATTCAGAAAGTACAGATCTACTGAAGATCAAATAACCTATATAGCTCAGGAAATAGAGGATGCCTTCCAAGAGAAAAAGCACACACTAGCAGTCTGGATAGATTTAGAAAAAGCATTTGATAAAGTATGGAAGGAAGGACTGAAAGTAAAACTGCAAAAAATGCATGTTTGCGGGAAAATGTACAAATGGATCAGCCACTACCTTGAGAACAGAACTGCCAGGACAAAAGTACAAGGACAAACCAGCAAAATGATGCTGTTGGAGCAAGGTGTCCCCCAAGGAGGAGTTCTTTCACCAACATTATTCCTAGCATATATAAACGACATCACGGAAAATTTTCCAGCCAGAGTACACACATCATCCTTTGCAGATGACCTAGCCATATGGACATCTGAAGAATATATTAGTACAGCTAACAGCAGAATACAGCAAGCCCTATTAGCGCTAGAGGACTGGTCAAAATCATGGCTAGTGAAGATAAGTGAGGAGAAAACAACATGCACAGTGTTCTCCCTCTCAACTAAAACTCAGCAACCTAAGCTGGTATTGAATGGAAAAATATTGCGCCATGAAGAAAATCCAAACTATCTAGGAGTCACCTTTGATCGTCGCCTGACATGGAAGACACAGGTTGAGAAAAATCGAACAAGAGCAAGGCAAAGAATGGCAATCATGAAAAAGCTTGCTGGTACAACATGGGGAGCAGATGAGAAAGTTCTCAAGAAGTTATATACTGGACGGGTGAGGCCAGTACTGGAATATGGCATTGCAGCTTGGGCAACAGCAGCTAAGTCAAACTTTAACAAAATAAGTAGAGTCCAAAATCAAGGAATGCGAATCATAACTGGAAGCCTGAAGACAACGCCTATTAATGAATTAGAAAAGATCACTTGTTTACAACCAATGCAGGATAGAAGAGATAGCAGAGCCCAGCAACAAGCAGAAAAATTTAGAAGATTGACAGACCACCCTATGTACAACATATTTAATGGTTTTGGAAAGGGAAGACTGAAGCGTAGCAACTTTGTAGAAACTGCAAAACGAAGGATTCGGTCAGATCCTATTCTTAACATATCAACAGTCAAGCCCATACACAATGCACACAAGTTCCCAGCTTGGAGACAGCAGCAACTGCCTGAGATGATAGAAAACATTCCTGGTATTGAGAAAAAGAACACTCAGCATGAAACCGAAAGAAGAGACATAACCCTAAACTACATAAAAGAACATTACCCAAGCAGGAATTGGACCCATGCATATACAGATGGATCAGCCGAAAATTCAATAGAGAATGGAGGAGGAGGAATTCTCCTAAATTTAAAAAATGGAGCAAAAAAAAACACATTCAATGGCAACTGGAAAATTTTCAAGTAACTTCAAAGCGGAGGTAGAGGCTCTGAAAACTGCAGCAGAAATGCTCCTGATGGAGGAAAATAAAGAGAAGCAAATAGCTATCTTCACAGATGCAAAGTCAGCTGTCTCAATACTGAAAAGCAATAACAGCACAGAACTAACTGACCTAAGAGCAGCACTCCATGGTCTATGCCAGAAATCCAAAAAAGTTGTAATACAGTGGATCCCATCACATTGCAGTATACCTGGAAACGAAGAGGCTGACAGACTGGCAAAAGAGGGCGGACGACTACCACAGCCTGACATAGACATAACCTATAATGAGGCAAAGAGGTTGATAAAAAGCACTTATAGAACCAAATGGGAATCAGAGCATCCAGGCCATCAGAAGGATGATGCATATTACAAACTCGACCGAAGAGAACAAGTAGCAATCTTCAGACTCCGCACAGGACATAACAGGCTGAAATACCACTTGTTCAATAAACTAAAGATAGGAGATACCGATGAATGTAATTGTAGAACTGGAAAAATGACAGCAAAACATTTGCTGCAGGATTGCCCAACGTATGCAGAACAGAGAAAGATATTTTGGCCCACACCTGCTTCATTTGAGGACAAGCTCTATGGAGATATCAACAAGCTAAAGTTGACCGCAGATTACTTTAACTATATACAGGTTGACATTTAAAGGTGCATGAAGACCCAGAGGCATGAAATGGAATATTGCTTGGATAGCAAATCCATTACGTGGAAAGTCCGAATCAAAAGCCCACTGTGTGGGCTTCATAAAAGGTGGAAAAGTGTCCTAGTGGCACGAAATGGAATATTGCTTGGATAGCAAATCCATTACGTGGAAAGTCCGAATCAAAAGCCCACTGTGTGGGCTTCATAAAAGGTGGAAAAGTGTCCTAGTGGCACGAAATGGAATATTGCTTGGATAGCAAATCCATTACGTGGAAAGTCCGAATCAAAAGCCCACTGTGTGGGCTTCATAAAAGGTGGAAAAGTGTCCTAGTGGCACGAAATGGAATATTGCTTGGATAGCAAATCCATTACGTGGAAAGTCCGAATCAAAAGCCCACTGTGTGGGCTTCATAAAAGGTGGAAAAGTGTCCTAGTGGCACGAAATGGAATATTGCTTGGATAGCAAATCCATTACGTGGAAAGTCCGAATCAAAAGCCCACTGTGTGGGCTTCATAAAAGGTGGAAAAGTGTCCTAGTGGCACGAAATGGAATATTGCTTGGCTAGCAAATCCATTACATGGAAAGTCCGAATCGAAAGCTCACTGTGTGGATGTCATCTGCAGACTGCATACTTCTGGTTTCCGGAAGAACAGCCTATGGTGAACGGAAGGCCCAATATACGGAAGTGAGGCTAAGCAGCCATGTGCAGGACGTGACGATTCCTTGGGTGAGCCCAGTACCAGAGCGCTATGTATCGGCTCTGCAAGTATGGAAGCCTCCTTGTATGGCGGGGAATGCCCATGGTCTGCCCCTGCCTTCCCTTGAGGGCTGACCAGGATCTTTGGCTGTTCTATATGGACCAGCTGGGATGGGGGATAACACCACAACAGTGAGAGTCAAACGTCCTAAGAAACCCCCGGGAAGGTTAACCCGGTCAACAAATGCCCGCAGAAGTCGGATGTGTCGGCCTAACGGCGCAAGAACGCAGCTCTGCTGTAAACAGGCACAACGCAATCACATCCGGAAAAAAACTCCGGATGAACGAAGAAGAAGAAGAAGAATATTTAAAGAGAACTGCACAATCATTCCTGTTTTTTTATGTTGCATATCCCTTACAGGACGTTGCAGTCAACACCAGCAGTTTTCAGTTGCAGTTGATGTGCTAGGCAAGTTTTACGTTCAGTAGTTTGCCATTGCTTTCTGAACGACCGGCTCACATACCCCCGTAAGTTACCAGCGCGGCACGATCCGCTGCCGAATCTCGCGCAGCTGTTTTCCCCCATGTGGATATACGGGATTACGAACAACGTCGTTAAGCTCTTGGCCAGGGAGACTGGCCTATTTTGCTCGGTTTCGAACGTTATCGGGCATAAGTAAAAGCAGATGTGTCAACAGCTCTATTAAAAACTGGATGCACCTTCCACGAATTTCTTTCTCATCAGGAACCTGGTAGCCTGCTATTGTTTTGCTCAATATTTAATTATTTCTGTTGCTGTTCTCCCTACGGCAGGTTTAAGCTGCAAGTATCTGTACATACATCTAGACAATAGCGTCTTTGTCTAGTCAGATACACACGTTGTGCTCTTGTGCATATTTTCCCGTCCCACATTATCCGCCACGAGAATTCACAAACATGATTAATACAATTTTCCCACAGGGTCGATCGCAATCCCAGAAATGAGAAAACCCATGACTTCACGATGAATCATCACTACCTGTTAGCTGAGCGCTATTCCTAGCTATTTGTATTTGAAATTTCAAAGTCGCTCTCCCAGTTGGCCTGCGAGTAGACGGGCGGGGGAAGCATAACTGGGTTCAGGGGATCTAAAGCGATACAGGATCCACTGAGCGGGCCTGGACTATTGCTGAGGTCAGCTGATATGTTTTGGATCTATTAATATCGCTACTAGGTGTCACTGCGGCAGTAGGCGGCGAAACGGTTCTCCGCACACACACTGAACGGACTGCGTTGTATGTATTTTTTTACAAGACGGTTCGCAGATAGCATACCGTTAATTTTACCAGGTTTAAATGTGATAGTTTCATTCTGTGGTGTTCTTAAGGTGTTATTCTCTCGTTGTGAAGCGCTTAAAGTGTGATTCGCAAGGTTTGACGTGCTTTTAACGTGTTATTTTCATAGTTCGCGGTGTTTTTAACACTATGTTTTAATTTTCTGAAGCGTTTTAAGCGCAAATGGACCAGTTGGTGAATGTTTCGTGTGTTTTACTCAGTTTGAGAAGTGTTTAAAAATTTTAACGCGTTCTAGTGTTATTCTCACAACTCGTGTAGTTTTTAACGCCAAATTCTCATTGGATATAAAAGGTTATTTGTTGCAAGGTAGGTTTCAGTTTTACATTCATGTTATCTTGCCATTGTAGTAGATGTTGTTATCTCTGCTTATTTAGAACACAGTTGTTTTCCTCGCTTTATTAATATTAGCCCAAGGATCGCGTTGCATAAAGAAGTCACCAAGGGTTTCTGAAGTATTTCTTGCTAAAGATGTCACATATACTGGGTTAACGCTCTGAAGAGTGACAATTCCTCTTAATTGGTGCAGGGTTTTCTCTTTTTGTGTTCTCTTTTTATGTTCTCTTTTCATGCTCTCTTTTTATGTTCTCTTTTTTTTTTCGCCGGCTTTGTGGTGAAGGGGTTATGAACAAAATTCGTAATCCTGTATATCGCGTTCGTAACTCAGCTGCGGACGATTTGAAAGCAGACTGTCTTGCGTTGATTTTCATACAATGGTATGAGTGCCAGTTGTTCAGAAAACAATAGCAAACTACTGAACGTAAACTTGCCAAGAAATCACAACCAATTAAAAAATACTAATGTTGACGACGAAGTCCTATAAATGATATACACTGTCTCTTTTTGTGGATTTTGACCTGACATGACATTGTAAAGATCAGTTGTATAAAAGTTATATATATATATATATATATATATATATATATATATATATATATATATATATATATATATATAATAAGTCAGCATGACCGAATAGATAAAAACGCGAGTTATTAAACACCCAGTGTGCTGATGCCGAGGTAAGTGGTTCAACCCCTACATCGGACAGTTGGACTAAAATGTTGACTTATCGCCCTTGACTTTAGGACGTTAAATACAAGTACCTCTGAAGTTGGAGTGGGTTCGCCTGATGGCGAGGGACACTGTTAATAGGGAAAGGTAATCGACACGCAAAATTCAGTCCAGCACTACTAGAATTAGTGTGTATGGACTACGCTTGAGTTCAAAGCTAGCGAGCGCAAAAATGTTATACTGATGGCATCCTCATCATCATCATCATCATCATCATCATCATCAACAGACCACACTGATAACGCCATCATATTGGTCACTCTGCCCGTTGAGTTGCATAACTGAGTTTGAGGCACGCTGACCGTCAGAGGACAGAAGGAGAGATGTGCTATGCCTACATTCGTGGGCGGTCATGGTTCTTTACCTCACACGACCACTAGTCCTGGATCAGGTTTGTGCTCTTGTAGGAGACTCCTGTGGGTCGTCGCTGGAGCCCGTGGTCTTGGGAGGTCAGTATGACCGAATGGATAAGAGCGCTCGTTATTAAACTTCCAGTGCGCTGATGCCTAGGTAGCTGGTTCAACCCCCACACCGGTCAGTTGGACTAAAATGTTGACTTCTCGGTCTTTGGTGTTGTGGATCAGCTCTGTCGATGATATTCATCCATGCCACCTTCTCAATCCATCCAGCATCATTTATCTCTTTTCCCACCGATCTTTTCATTTGTCACGATATTCTTCATGGCATCTTATCTCATCACATGACAACAGTAAGCTGTTTGTCTTCTATTGTTGTAAATCTTCTACTTCTGCGTTTATCCAGAGTTTTTTTTTTTTTTTTTTCAGATGTAAATATTGCGCTGTGCATGTTTAATTGAGCATGTAGGCCGACACATCCGACTTCTGTGGGCATTTATTGACCGGGTTAAACTTCCCGGGGTATTGTAAATAATGTTCTAGTTTCATTAGTCTCTTTCAGACAATCGTTGTTAGTTACACTGGCAGCTCAAAATACTCACAACATTCGTCTCAGGTACCACATCTACGTTGCTTCCAAGATTGTTTGATGTTCTTTTGCTTTAGTAGTTTTTTTTTTTTTTTTTGAGTTACCGAACCCACATCCCCTATGCCGTACACAGCCGGGCTATGATGAAGACATGAAATCCCACGTCATGAAGAACCCTTATCTATTCTCAACCAGCTTTAGAATAATGATAATGCTCAAATCCTCGGTAAGGTGTGGAGTTTTTTTCTGTCGGGGGGCAAAAAGAAAACACTAACCTGCACAGTTCGCGGCGACTGCACTAGCCAGGCGGCCTTAATTCCTCAGGGTCAAGACACCCCCCCCCCCCCTTTTTTTTTTTCCTATCGCCATACACCGCAAGGTACTATATTGGCAGTAAATGAGTTGTTGTTGTTTTTTTTTTTCAGTTGACAGAACAGGCACATTGGTTGTAATAATACATGGATACTCATTCCCCCTAGAACTACTTTGTATTTGTTTGATCATAGAACCTCTTGTTGCTTAGAGATGACTTGGCTACTTATTCACAAAAAGCAGACGTAACTGTGTGGGGTCTGACCCCGTCTGGCGGAGTCGTCTTCAGTTGAAAGCCTCTGTCTTATACAACATGACGCCGTGCAGTGAACATGAGGACCCCACGACTTCACAAGTAGCGAGCTCAGAATGAATTGATTAGGCTTACTTATCCAATAGACGATGTGCATGTCTGCGCCAGGCCTCGGCTGCATGGGAACTAGAGGAGGTGTGTGTGTGTGTGTGGGGGGGGGGGGGGGTGTTGTGGGGAGGGGGGGGGGGGGTCGTTCGCTGGATTTTAACTCAATCATAGTCCACACACGTGCTACTGCTACACCGGGCTGATTTTTGCCTGTGGATTATCTTTTCCTATTACCAGTGTCCCTCGCCATCAGGAGAACTCACTCCGACTTCAAAGGTACTTGTAATTTACGGCTCCAAGTCAAGGATGAGAAATCGACATTTTTGTCCAATTGACCGGTGTAGGGGTTGAACCCGTTACCTCGGCAATAGCACACCGGATGTTTAAAAACGAGCGCTCTTATCCATACGCCCACGCTGACCTCCTAACTACTAATAGTAGTACAGGGTGTATTTGTAATGACTGTGCAGTGTTTGAAAATATTGCTGGTCCAAGTTTTGTATTCACCCTCTGTAAAGTTCATGCAACATAATAGGTAAATACAAAACTTGGACACTGCACGGTCATTAAAAATACACCCTGTACTATGTTCGCTAGCAGAAGTGGCTCAAAGTGTCAAAGTGGCCCAAACTTGACCAGACTTAAGAGTTGCTTCAATAGATGACACTTCACAAGTTCGGGTTAAGTAACATGTACGACTTGAACTCCTTTCCCCGCATCTCTGGGCCGACCTGGGAACCAGCATCAATTATTTTACATGTATACTCCGAATTCGCCCAGCTAGGATCAAACTCATGACCGACAGATCTTCAGGCGAGTGTCTAATAGTAATTTTACCAATGACCAGTAACACCGTAACGTACGATGTATGCAATAGAGGCGATAAAGGAGGGTTGGCGCAGAAGAAGAAGAAGAAGAAGAAGAAGAAGAATTGAATTACGTTCGCTGACTTTCGGTTTCTCTAAGCAGATAGAAGTCGCTTGCCGAGAGCATCATACAAATCACGAACTCCGTAGCTGCAACGACGACCCCCCAGGGGTCTCCGGACATGCTGCACTCGTGGTCTTTAATGATGCAATCCGAGAAATGAACCTACGACCTTCAGAACGCAATGCAGACGGATTAACTACTTTGTTGTATCTGTATGGCGGAATCATTAACTATAATACCCGGACCGTCTCTCGGAGTGTATCACAATCTGAGCTGTCACAAGATGCAATCCCACATGCCTGCAAATACTATTTCTGTACGGCCGCCCCAGGAATAAGTTGTTCTTATTGGTAAGCTAATATTGACAACCGGTGATCCCTCAGTTTTAACCCTGGTAAAGATTATCCTACGAAAACACGCTTATCGAGTGTAATGGCCTGCTTCTTTCACTCTTTATCCCGCACTAAACTGACTTCAAGCCTTTCTATATTTAGTTATCCCATACTGGTCCGCTCATGTTCTCCACATATTGTTCATTTCTGTTTCTACTTCTCCTATCCGTGAGTTTTTATGTCTTCCTCGAGTTATTTTGGCCCAGGCTAAGGTTTTTCTAGTTATACTATTCTCAGGTGTTTGTTTGTTTTTTATGTGTTCCCAATAAAAACAGTATATTCGGGTCATGTGATGAGAAGAGAGGCATTGTAGAGCATTGTGACAACTGGACGGACCAGTGCACAAAGAGGCAGATTCAGATCAAGTTCTTAGATGAACTGAGACGATGTCATGGAGGAACGTCATTAGCGGAGGTGATCCAGAACACAAAGGACCGCGATGTGTAGAGAGACATGAAAGCCTACGCGCGATGTGTAGAGAGACATGAAAGCCTACGCGCGATGTGTAGAGAGACATGAAAGCCTACGCCAGCTGGCAAGATACTTGTTAAGGATGATGTCACATACAGCGCCAGCGACTTTTCTTCACCTCTTGGTTCACTGGTATGTGTCTAGTTCTCTCCATGAGCTCCACATTGGTTCACTGGTATTTGTCTAGTTTGCTCCATGATCTCCGCATTGGTTCACTGGTATTTGTCTAGTTCTCTCCATGATCTCCACATTGGTTCACTGGTATTTGTCTAGTTCTCTCCATGATCTCCACATTGGTTCACTGGTATTTGTCTAGTTCTCTCCATGATCTCCACATTGGTTCACTGGTATTTGTCTAGTTCTCTCCATGATCTCCACATTGGTTCACTGGTATTTGTCTAGTTCTCTCCATGAGCTCCACATTGGTTCACTGGTATTTGTCTAGTTCTCTCCATGATCTCCACATTGGTTCACTGGTATTTGTCTAGTTCTCTCCATGAGCTCCACATTGGTTCACTGGTATTTGTCTAGTTCTCTCCATGAGCTCCACATCGGTTCACTGGTATTTGTCTAGTTCTCTCCATGAGCTCCACATCGGTTCACTGGTATTTGTCTAGTTCTCTCCATGAGCTCCACATTGGTTCACTGGTATTTGTCTAGTTCTCTCCATGAGCTCCACATTGGTTCACTGGTATTTGTCTAGTTCTCTCCATGAGCTCCACATTGGTTCACTGGTATTTGTCTAGTTCTCTCCATGAGCTCCACATTGGTTCACTGGTATTTGTCTAGTTCTCTCCATGAGCTCCACATTGGTTCACATGTGCTTGTCTAGTTCTCTCCATGAGCTCCACATTGGTTCACTGGTATTTGTCTAGTTCTCTCCATGAGCTCCACATTGGTTCACATGTGCTTGTCTAGTTCTCTCCATGAGCTCCACATTGGTTCACTGGTATTTGTCTAGTTCTCTCCATGAGCTCCACATTGGTTCACTGGTATTTGTCTAGTTCTCTCCATGAGCTCCACATTGGTTCACTGGTATTTGTCTAGTTCTCTCCATGAGCTCCACATTGGTTCACTGGTATTTGTCTAGTTCTCTCCATGAGCTCCACATTGGTTCACTGGTATTTGTCTAGTTCTCTCCATGAGCTCCACATTGGTTCACTGGTATTTGTCTAGTTCTCTCCATGAGCTCCACATTGGTTCACTGGTATTTGTCTAGTTCTCTCCATGAGCTCCCGATTGGTTCACTGGTATTTGTCTAGTTCTCTCCATGAGCTCCACATTGGTTCACTGGTATTTGTCTAGTTCTCTCCATGAGCTCCACATTGGTTCACTGGTATTTGTCTAGTTCTCTCCATGAGCTCCACATTGGTTCACTGGTATTTGTCTAGTTCTCCCCATGAGCTCCACATTGGTTCACTGGTATTTGTCTAGTTCTCTCCATGATCTCCACATTGGAGATTTTGTCATACCATTCTAGTCCTATTATGCACATACACCACTTAAAGGACGTTTGCAGTTTATTTGTCATCGTTTTCGCTGTTCTCTGTGTTTCCAATCCAAACAGTATTACTGATTTAACATTAGAACTTCAAGTACTGGGAGCTTTAAATACTGGGAATCCAAATACTGGGAACCCACATCATGGGAGCTTCAAATACTGGGAACCCAAATCATGGGAACGTCAAATACTGGGAACCCAAATCATGGGAACGTCAAATATTGGGAACGTCAAATACTGGGAACCCAAATATTGGGAGCTTCAAATACTGGGAACGTCAAATACTGGGAACCCACATCATGGGAGCTTCAAATACTGGGAACCCAAATCATGGGAACGTCAAATACTAGAACGTAAAATACTGGGAACCCCAAATCATGGGAGCTTCAAATACTGGGAACCCAAATCATGGAAACATCAAATCATGGAAATGTCAAATCACGGAAACGTCAAATACTGGGAACCCAAATCTTGGGAGCTTCAAATACTGGGAACCCAAATCTTGGGAACGTCAAATACTGGGAACCCACATCATGGGAGCTTCAAATACTGGGAATCCAAATCATGGGAACGTCAAATACTGGGAAC
The DNA here is from genome assembly GCA_014155875.1 of Cepaea nemoralis. Taxonomy (NCBI): domain Eukaryota; kingdom Metazoa; phylum Mollusca; class Gastropoda; order Stylommatophora; family Helicidae; genus Cepaea; species Cepaea nemoralis. Next base: position 695,380 of record JACEFZ010006853.1, on the reverse strand, counting down.
CCAAATCATGGGAACGTCAAATACTAGAACGTCAAATACTGAGAACCCCAAATCATGGGAGCTTCAAATACTGGGAACCCACATCATGGGAGCTTCAAATACTGGGAACCCAAATCATGGGAACGTCAAATACTGGGAACCCAAATCATGGGAACGTCAAATACTAGAACGTAAAATACTGGGTACCCCAAATCATGGGAGCTTCAAATACTGGGAACCCAAATCATGGAAACATCAAATCGTGGAAATGTCAAATCACGGAAACGTCAAATACTGGGAACCCAAATCTTGGGAGCTTCAAATACTGGGAACCCAAATCTTGGGAACGTCAAATACTGGGAACCCACATCATGGGAGCTTCAAATACTGGGAATCCAAATCATGGGAACGTCAAATACTGGGAACCCAAATCATGGGAACGTCAAATACTAGAACGTCAAATACTGAGAACCCCAAATCATGGGAGCTTCAAATACTGGGAATCCAAATCATGGGAACGTCAAATACTGGGAACCCAAATCATGGGAATGTCAAATACTGGGAACTCAAATCATGGGAACGTCAAATACTAGAACGTCAAATACTGGGAACCCCAAATCATGGGAGCTTCAAATACTGGGAACCCAAATCATGGAAACATCAAATCATGGAAATGTCACATCACGGAAACATCAAATACTGGGAACCCCAAATACCGGGAACACAAATCATGGTAGCTTCAAATACTGGAACCCAAATCACGAAACGTCAAATACTGGGAACCCAAATCATGGGAACGTCAAATACTTTGAACTTTGAACCCAAATCATGGAAACGTCAAATACCGGAAACGTCAAATACTGGGAACCCAAATCATGGAAACGTCCAATACTGGAACCCAAATCATGGAAACGTCGATTATTGAGAACTCAATTCATGGAAACGTCAAATACAGAGAACCCAAATCATGGAAACGTCAAATCATGGAAACGTTAAATATTGGGAACCCCAAATACTGGGAACTCAAATCATGGAAACGTCAAATGCTGGGAACCAAAATCATGGAAATGTCAAATCACGGAAACGTGAAATAATGGGAACCCAAATCATGGGAACGTCAAATACTCAGAAACCCAAATACTGGAGACTTCAAATACTGGGAACATCAAAAATGGAGAACCCCAAATACAAGGAACCACAAATACTGGGAACGTCAAATACTTGGAACGACAAATACTGGGAACATTAAGTACTGGGAACATCGAATACTGGAAACCCCAATTGCTAGGAACATCAAGTACAGTCAACGTCAAATACTGGGAACCCCAAATACTGGGAACATCAATTACTCGGAACATCAAATTCTGGGAACATCAAATACCGAGAACCTCAAGTACTCATAACGTTAAGTACCAGGAACGTTAAATACTGCGAGCCTCAAATACTGGGAACATCAAATACTGGGAACCCCAAATACTGGGAACTCTAAATAACTGGGAACATCAAATACAGGGGACGTCAAATACTGGGAACATGAAATGCGGGGAACGTTAAATACTGGGAACATCAAATACTTGGAACCCCAAATACCGGGAACATCGAGTGCCGGGAACATCTCCTCTCTCCCTCTCTCTCTCTTCTTTCTCCCTCTCTTCTCTCTCCCTCTCTTCTCTCTCCTTTCTCTCTACCCCTCTCTTCCCCTCTCTCTATCTCTCTGCCTCTCTCTCACTATCTCTCCTCTATCTCCTCTCTCTCTGCCTCTCTTTCTCTCTCTCTCTCTCTCAATCTCTCTCTCTCTCTCTCTCTCTCTCTCTCTCTCTCTCTCTCTCTCTCTCTCTCTCTCTCTCTCTCTCTTTCTCTCCACACATAACTGTTGCCTAATGCCTGACTGCGCATGCGTCTACACTGCGACCTCGTCATTGACCTACTTGCGCGACAATATTGTCATTCAACAATTTGCACATTTGGCAGCGGGCCTCATTTAAATTAGGTGCAATAGATCAGACGAAGTGTCGTCTTCACTTTAAAGGTCATCTGAACACTTCAATCTCTGCACCTTACCACGATGGTCCATCGGGCATCTTCCTTTATGTAGGTAGCAAAAAACAAGCTTCACTATGAGAATGGAGATAGTGGCGGCCACTGGAGTACTTCAGTGGCTTGAGAATACTTCAGTCTCATCTCATCTCATCATGTTCCTCTTGTACCTTGTGGTGTCGAGGTGAATTATACACATCGTGAGAGTGCCCGGTTGTGGGCTTCATGTATCGATATTCCCATGAACTCTGCTATTCCCTCCGTCCAACGTTTACGTGGTCTGCCTCTTCTTCTGTTTCCATCTGGTCTGTACATCATTGCTTGTTGTGGTATACTGTTGGATGGTAACCTACTTGCATGGCCAAACCATTTGACTTGCTGCTTTCTAATAAATTCTAGTGCAGCTATAACCCCCACTTTAGTCCTGATTTCTTCATTTCTGATCTTATCTCTTCTTGATACATTGAGTATTCTTCTCAGAAATATAATTTCTGTTGTTGTGATTTTTCTTTTCTCTTTTTCTGTCATTGTCCAGGTTTGGCATTGGTAGCATAGAGTACATACAAGACGATTTTTGGCTGTGACTTTCAGTCCAGGCTTAGGACAGTTCAGATTGAAAGGGTGTGGCATGACGTTCTGTCACTTGTTGGGGGATTGAACCTTCAGGAACTTGTATGGATCGATTTTTTTTTTTTGGGGGGGGGGGGGGGTGTAATCCAATCATCCTGTTGTGCCCGGAATTGAGTTGGTATCATAGCTTCAGTTGCACCTATAACTGGGACGTTGAAGACGTGTAGAGAGGGTATGGTGCGAGTGGACTCGTACGCGCGAATTGTATTAACATATTCTGTGTCAAACCAAAAATAGGTAGGTTTGGGCCAAACAGAAATAGATGGCGGGAAATGCGAAGTAAGGGTGTGTCGCAGATATGAATGACTTAACAGTTGTTAATATGGTAGCAGTCGTGTATTATATACACATTTAATGGGGTTGCTTAGGGAAACTGCTGTATATAAGTCCATGGCAGATAGGGGAAATCGCTTAAGACGATTAATGATCCCATGACACTTAATCAGGTAAACTCGTTTCTAGTCCATAGCAAGGATACAGATGAGTCACATTTATATGTTCATGTAGAGTTGTTCATTACATGTGTTTATATAGAGTTGCTCATGTGGTGTTGTTCATGTAGAGTTGTTTATGTACAGTTCACGTAGAGTTGTCCATGTAGGGTTGTTCATGTAGAGATGTCCATGTAGAGTTGTTCATATATAGTTGTTCATGTAGAGTTGTTCATGAAGAGCTGTCCATGTAGAGTTGTTCATGTAGAGTTGTCCATGTGCAGCTGTTCACATGGAGTTGTTCATGTAGAGGTGTTCATGTAGATTTGTTCATATAGAGTTGTTCAGGTATTTGTGTCGATGTGTGTTTGATGTTTCTCTGCTAAAAAAAAAAAAAAGACTTTGGTCGCTACGTCCATTTTGTTTCCTTCTGGCTTGCTGGCTTTGAGCTCAAGCATAGTTCATACACGCTACTTCTACGGGGTGTGTTTTTAATAACTGTCGAGTGTTTGAACATATTGCCGTTCCTAGTTTTGTATTCACCCTCCGTGAACTCATGCAACAGAAAAGGTAAATATAAAACTTGGAACGGCAATATTTTCAAAAACCCCAGTCATTAAAAAATACACCCTGTAGCAGTGTTGGCCTGAATTTTGCGTGTGGATAAACTTTCCCTGTTAACAATGTCCCTCGACATCAGGCGAACCTACTCCGAATTAAGAGGTACTTGTAATTTACGTCCCCAAGTCAAGGACGAGAGGTCACCAATTTAGTCCAACTGTCCGGTGTAGGGGTTGAACCCTGTACACCGGATGTTTAAGAAAACATGTTCTCATTCATTCGGCCATTCTGACCTTGTCCATTGTGATACGTGTGATCGTGTTCTAGCAACGCCTACCGTCGACTTGTCGTGTTCTGGTGATTCATTCATTGTGTTCTGGTGATTCATTCATTGTGTTCTTTCATTGTGTTCTGGTGATTCATTCATTGTGTTCTTTCTGGGGTGACAATCCGACTGGAAGATGAGAGCTGCTTACCAAAACGCTATAAACAGACGTTGTACAGCGCCACTAGGTGAGTTGGATACATGGTGCTACTCATATTTCATAGAACGACCGGCACTGGATGAGTGCACCAGCCACACAGGCCAGAGGGTCCATTTTATTATACCTGATGTTGGAGGTCAGCGTGGCCAAATAGATAAGAGCACTTGTTCTTAAATATCCGATGCTGATGGCGAGGCAGCGGGTTCAAACCTAACACCATGACCCGGGAAGGTAACCCGGCTAACAAATGCCTGAAGAAGTCCAATGTGTCGGCCGAAAGGTTCAAATATCGCAGCTCTGCTGTAAACAGGCACAACGCAAATACGTCTAAAACAACATTCCGGATGGACGCAGAAGAAGAAGAAGAAGAAGAAGAAGAAGAAGAAGAAACCTTACACCAGTCAGTTGGACTAAAATGTTGACTTCTCGTCTTTGAGTTGGGGACGTAAATTACAAGTACCTCTGAAGTCGGAGTGGGTTCGCCTGATGGCGAGTGACACTGGTAATAGGGAAAGCTAATCCACACGCAAAAATCAGTCCGGTGCATTAGAAGTAGTGGCATGTGTATGGTCTACACTTGACATCAAAGCTAGCGAACGCAGACCAAAACAAAAGGTGTTAGCCCCATCTGGTTAGTTCTCTTTCTGCAGAACGGCAAAAATCCCACCGAGAGCATCGAACAGTGCACGAAATCCGTACCCTCGTCAATGACATACATGATTCTCCGAAAAACTGCACCCGTAGACTGAATAACGCAGTCCGAACTCGAACCCATGCCCTTCAGAGAGCAGGCACACAGCTGTAACACTTCGCCACTCGATGGCTGATGACCTCAGGCTTCTTTCAGTGGCAAACAACAAGTAGGTTTGGACTAATCAAACATGGATGACGGAAAATGGGAAGTAGGGGAATGTCACAGTTATGAATTAAAAGTTGTTATGAGAGCCGATCTCCCTGGCCTAAGTATTTACGCCTTTCTCCGTAATCCCATATATTCTCGTGAGTAACGTAACCTGCGCGAGAATAGGTAGCGGTTCTCGCCGCGTTGGTAACTTACTGGGTATGTGAGCCAGTCGCTCAGAAAGCAATGGCAAACTACTGAGCGTAATCTTGCCTAGTACATCAACAGCAGCTGAAAAATGCTGGTGTTGACTGCAACATCCTGTAAGGGATGTGCAACACACACAAAAATATGGAAGCAGACAAGTATTATATAGCAAATTAAAGGGAGTTTCGTTGGGGAAAACTACCGTAAAGCTATCCCATGGAACTCAATCAGTTAACGGTCAGAAAATATTTCCCACAAATTACCTTCCAATTTTCCGCGCCTTCTCGGTACGTGCTTCAATGGCAAACTAATCGGCTTTCATAGCATGCCCAAGTTTACCGAAAACACCGGGGGGAACATTCCTAACATTTAACTAAATACCCAGCGGATTATTGTATTAACTCACTACTTTTAGTGACCTCAGGGCCGTTCCAAAATTCCCAATTTCATTGAATAAATATCCCGTGTGAAATGTCATTTCTAGTACCCCTGCGTATAATTTGATAACCGCTGTCGAAATCGGTAACGCTTGAAGGGTATCTGTCCCCTACCAGCTTGAACCAACCTGTGTTTTGAGCTAGAGGTAGTGGCAATCCACGTCTTTTCAAAAGTGTTTGAAAGGTATTTGCTTTGACAAAAGAATTCACCCGTAAGCACAGACTCACTGTTGTACACATGTAGGTTAGCGTAGTCAGGTAGTGTCAAAGAAAGCTGACTACACACGCATGTCACCCAATGCTGGTATGTTGTGTGTGGGAGAAATCAACTTGCAGAGTTAGTTAGTAGTCGCATTTTCTTTGGCATAACAACTTCAGTGACCTAATTTGACGGTTGAAAAACGTGCGTTCGTAAATCTTTCAGCAGTAAGCAGCCGGTTGATTCGAAAGTGGATACATTCAATCTCGTAAGTTAAATTTTATCAGCAATAATTTCGTAGCGTGTTTCAGTTGTTGTTTGACGCGGGGTGGAGCCTCCGTGGCGAAGTGGTCAAGCCGTTTGACTCGGGCTACGAAGGTTGTGGGTTCGATACCGGCCCGTGTCATTCGGTTCACGAGTGAAATTTTTCGGAGACTCCTGTGGGTCGTCGCTAGAGCTAGGGAGTTCGTGCTTTGTGCGACGCTTTCCGCGCTGCGGAAAGAGGCCGAGGCATATGGGATAAAAACCCGGTGTAATGAAGTCGACCCTGTCGACATTTAAGCGACTGTTTTGTTTGACACGGGGCTCTGCTGGGTCTAAACAAGTACAACTATACCACATAACTGTTAAAATATTACATCTTGTTGAGTATTACAATTGTTAATGTTCTTTACTTCAATTGTTAAGATTGTTGTAACAGTAATTCCTAGTGTTAAGTTAATTGACTAATTATGTGTTAACTTTGTATCCAGTAGGACTGAAGTTAGCTGTGCTAGACAGACTAAATGCTAAAATAAAGTTTATTGTATGTTCTGTACACTTCTACAGAACTTTGTAATCAACCCCAGCATGTATTGGCTATTTATTGTTGTTGTTTGCGCTCGCTTGCTTTTAACACAAACGTAGTCCAGACACATCACCTCCAGTAGTGCTGGGCTGAATTTTGTGTGTGGATTAGCTTTCCCTACCAACAGTGTCCCTCGCCATCAGGCGAACCCACTCCGACCTCAGAGGTACTTTTAATTAACGTCCCCAAGTCAACATTTTAGTCCAGCAGTCCGGTGTCGGGGTTGAACCCTTTACCTCAGCATCAGCACGCCGGATGTTTAAGAACACGCGTTCTTATTCCTTCAGCCATGCTGACCTACTTGGCTGTTTGTGATTTACCAGGCTTCATTAGTTCAGTAGTTTGCCATGGCTTTCTGACCGTTCTCATACAATGCAAATCAACGCAAAGCCAAATCGCCCTCTAAACCTTGTTTCAAACCCTGGACTCTTATTTCGGGGAGTTAAGCAACTACACGTCTCACAAACCGCCAGGCCACAAACGCCGGTTAACTGCTAACGGTATTCTGGAACTTTTTTTTCTTCCAAATATCTGTGTGCAAGTCGGCGTTATTTCCAACAGTGGGCCAAGTGCTCAAGTATTTCTGAAGCCAAAGGGAAGCCAGTGGAGCACATTGTTGCTGTATATTAACAAATTCAGTACCAAACAAAACGTAGGTGTGACCAAACAAAAAGTAGGATCGACCAAATAAAAGTGGGTTTGGCCAAATAAAAGTGGGTTTGACCAAATAAAAGTGGATTTGACCAGATAAAAGTGGGTTTGACCAAACAAGTAGGTTTGATTAAACAAAAAGTAGGTTTGACCAAACAACAAGTAGGTTTGACCAAACGAAAAGTAGGTTTGACCAAACACAATGTAGGGTTGGACCAAAGACACACTGATGGCGGAAAATGGGAATTAGGGGTGTGTCACAGTTATGATTTAAAAGTTGTTAATATGGTAGCAGACATGTTGTATTATATATCAAATTAAAGGGGGTTGCTTAGGGAAAACTATTATATATAAGCCCACGGCAGAGACACTGAAGTCAATTAAGACAGTTAATAATCCCATGGCAGTGAATCAGTTAATAAATGTGAAGTTTAAAAGAGTTAAAATCACCAGTCGGGGCTAGAATGGGTTAAAGTGACGATTAGCTAAAGGTTTTAAGTTGAAGACGCTCGCGCTTTAACGTCCTGCCCGCTGATGATGGGGTGTTGAGTTATGTTAACACACCGGTCAGTTCGACTTAAAACGCTCACTTCCCATTCAGAAAGCTATGGTAAACTACTGGACGTAAACTTGTCTAAACTATCAACGTGGGGTTGATCGCGACGTCCTGCAATGGAACAATTGTACAGAGGCCAGCGTCGCCGAATGGTTAAAAGCACTCGCTAGTACACTTCCTTGCGTGGATGGCATGGTAGTGGGTTCATTCCACACGTCGGTCAGTTAGACTTAAATGTTGTTACTACTGAATGTAAAATTGCCTCTGCTCTCCACTGCTAATTATCAATTTTTTATTTTTTTTTGGTGGGGGTATTAATATCTAAGCCCCATAATTGTTTATTGAGAACAGAAAGTCATGTCCTTGAAAGTTAGAAAAAAGAGTTCTTGCATGTTACATAGAACCAATTTTAACATACGGGTGCCAGTCCTGGACAATTTAGTAATCCGGTGGAAAAAATCCACAGAAGCCTCCAAGATTTGGTTTTATAGAAGAAGGCTGAAAATTAATTGGACAGCCAAAATGAGCAATCTGTTTGTATTTACACCACAGACAGACTCGGCGGTGAGTGCTCTGCTGCGCAGTGAGATTGTATTACATCACAGACAGACTATTGGCGGTGACTGTTCTAATGCGCAGTAAGATTGTATTAAATGACAGACTATTGGCAGTTACTGTGTTACTGCGCAGTAAGATTGTATTACATAACATACAGACTACTGGCAGTGGTTGTGTTACTGCGCAGTAAGATTGTATTAATTGACAGACTACTGGACGTGGCTGCATTACTCCACAGAAAGGTTTTATTAAACGACAGACTATTGTGCATGGCTGCATTACTCCGCAGTAAGATTGTATTACATCACAGACTATTGGATGTGGCTGTATTACTCCTTAGTAAGATTTTGTTAAACGACAGACTCCTTACTCCCCAATAGAACTACTAAATGACAGACTGACTGACTGATATGTTGCCAGCGCGGCTGTAACCTCTGCATGTCATCCATGATATAATGATCAAATTGTGTGTATCTGACCAACTGCAGTATCAACAAATAATGTTGGCCGTCCGTGATATTCTGCACAACCTGTAGGCCTAGCACAAGTGGCGTCCTTGCATGTCGCAGTGACACTCCGGCGTTGGAATGATTCAGTCATTAAACAAACACAAATTGGTGTGAACAAGGCATCGGGATTTCCCCCATTCTACAATACACTATGATACCAGTAGAAGTACAAAGTTCTGTCGGCCTTATAATATATTGTTGTTTCTTTCTTGTTTTCGTTCTTTCCTTTTTCTTTTCCGTTCTTACTTTCTTTGTTTGTGTCTTTCTTTTGCTATCCAGTTTTATATATATATATATGCAATGTATGTCCGGATGTTATTGATGCGTTCGCGATATCCGATTGAGATGAAATTTTCTACATGTTTTCTTCTCATTCCCGTGCAGCGAACTGTCATAATTTGTTAGTGTACAAACATTTATCATAACTTTTAATAGCATTGCTACATATTTTATATATAATTGTTGCGTTGTTATTAAAGCTTTATAAACTGTTTGTCTACAGTTATTTACAGGCATATGCGTTATAATATATAATGATAAAATCTTTAAGGCACTTTTAAAGTTTTCATAAAAATAATACATCTATTTTAAATACGTTAAAATTGTCTAACTCATCTTTTTATTTCTCTTCGACATCTATACAGTCATCCCAGCATTCATTGGGTTTTCGTGATATCTTGGTAAGTTTGCGTTCAGAAGTTTTAGATTGCCCTTCACTTTCACTTTTTCTAATATAAATGTCATGAAAGGTTGGTAAATGCTGGCAAAGAGAAATATGTCCAAATCTCTAGAAAGTATTAGTCAAACGGATATAATTATCGTCAGCTCAATAGCTACATGTTTTAAAAATATGACGCTGACTTCGGAGACAGCACAGAAGACCACACATTAATAACTTCAGCACGATCAGATATACTGAATAACAGCTTTGAATTGTCAGATTGCCCTATTTAGTTATTGGGATGAAGATTGTTCTCTTCCAATCTGTTCGCCATATTTCCGGGAACGGGGGGAACGGGAGCAGGGGCCGAATATGAATTAAATGAGACGCTCCCTGCCAGGGGCTGGGCGAAGCCAGGCCGGGCTTCTTTTTTGGGAACGGGAACGGGAGCAGGGGCCGAATATGAATTAAATTAGATGCTCCCCGCCAGGAGCTGGGCGAAGCCGGGCCGGGTCCTATGGGTGGATGGATGGATAGATAGATAGACAGCCGGGCCGGGTCGTTAGACAGACAGACAGACAAAGAAAGATAGATAGAGACAGACAGACAGACAGTAGGACAGACAGATATATATATATATATATATATATATATATATATATATATATATATATATATATATATATATATATATATATATATATTCCTAAATTTATGCTGTCCTTTCTATTTCCTTTTCGTTTTACTTATTTCTTTTTAGTTTTTTTGTTTTTTTTTCCACGGGAACGACTTGATGTACGACTTCCGTCCGACACTCCACAAGTGCTAGTTTACATTTTAAATTACTTAGTGTACGACTCCTGATAGACACTCTACAAGTGTTAGTTTACACTCTAAATTACTTAGTGTACGACTCTTGATAGACACTCCACAAGTTCTAGCTTACACTCTAAATTACTTAGTGTACGACTCCTGATAGACACTCCACAAATGCTAGGTTACATTCTCATTGACTTAGTCTATGCGGCCTATCCGACACTCCACAAGTGCTAGTTTACACTTTAAATTACTTAGTGAACGACTCCTGATAGACACTCCACAAGTGTTAGGTTACATTCTCACTGGCTTAGTCTACGCGACCTATCCGACACTCCACAAGTGCTAGGTTACATTCTCACTGGCTTAGTCTACGACACCCAGAATCACACATGCTATAAATTGTCTTTTATAGATCATCATCATGTGCCTTGCCAGCTAGCGTAGGCGTCAATGTCTATAGATCTCGGGTCCCGGTTTTCTAGATCTACCCTGTTCATGCTATTCCTCGTGCAATTGACTTAGCCCATCCAGCATTATTTCTCTCCTTCTGTCTCTTCCTTTTCAATCGCCGATCTTTCCAGTTGTCACGATGTTCTCCAACGCCTCTCTTCTCATTGTGTGAACAAAGACCTCTGTCGTTCTCCGTTATTGTTATATATACTGTTCTACTTTCATTAGCCTCTTCCATGCATTCATTGTTATTTACTCTGCAATTCAAAGCTATTCGCAATATTTGTCCCAGGAACGACACCTCCGTCGCTTCCAAATCCTTCCTACTCTGTTCATTCATATTCCATGATTCACTGCCATACAGCAGACCAGGTTCCATGTAACATCTCAGTTCTCGCCCTGAGTCTTACGCCTGGGACTTCGGGGCCATGAACACGGTCTCACAATCTAGACACGCCGGTTCGAAGTCTGCCTCATGTGATTTAGAAGCAGACAGCTTCTTGTTTGTTGTTGACTGAAGCGTATGCCATACATATGCTACGACTTCTACTAGTGTACTGAACTGATTTATGTGATTTATGTGATTTATGCGTGTGGATTAACTTTCCCTATTACTATTGTCCCTCTCCATCACACGAACCCACTCCAACTTCACAGATCACCATTTTATTGATTTTCATAATCGTATGAACTTCGGCCGTTCAGAAAGCAATGGCAAGCTACTGACAGTAAAACTGCCTAGAATATCACAAACAACCAATGAATTGTGCTCCTGTCCGTCTCCGTGGCTAAAGGCTTGCGAACGCGGTTCGTAAGCCGTTACTAGGCGTTCGAAACGCAGCTGCTACCAATTTGTGCAGCAGACCGTGTCGCATTGTGTTATAACGTGTTGCTATGGGAGCCGGTCGTTCAGAAAACAATGGCAAACTACTGAACGTAAAAACTTGCCTAGTACATCAACAGCAGCAGAAAAATGCTGGTGTTGACTGCAACGCCCTGCAAGGGATATGCAACATTGAAAAAAAAATATATAGGGTGTATTTGTAATGACTGTGCAGTGTTTGAAAATATTGTCGGTCCTGGTTTTGTATTCACCCTCTGTAAAGTTCATGCAACATAATAGGTAAATACAAAACTTGGACAGGCAATATTTTTAAACACCGTGTAGGACGTGCGAAATAATTTCATAGTTTTAGTTATTATAGTCGGGACAACAAACTAGCGTCATTCCACGACGCATTTCCATGCACGATGCACAACCGCGTGTCCCGGTTGCTCTACTTCTCTTTCTGTTTTCAAGTGCTTCCTTTGTTTCAGGTCCCAACTCGAGACATCTCTTGAGAGAGCTGTTAAGTGTACAGCCGTCCTGTTAGTTTCTGTTAACTTATATTTGTTTTGTTAATTGTACAGGCGTCCTGATAGGCTGTGTTAAATGACATTTGTTGCGTTAATTGTACAGCCGTCCTGTTAATGTTAACTGATATTTGTTTCGTTAATATGCCTTTCGTGATCAGGATGGCGGTATATACATTCACTCACGCTCAGATGGTGGCCTCTATAATGCTCAGAGATTGAAGGCCAAGACCAAAATTAGCAGGGTACTAATCAGAGAGTTGCTTTTTGCGGATGATGCTGCGATTACGACCCACTCTGAGGAAGAATTACAACATCTACTATCTGCATTCTCCAATGCTTGTTCTGAATTTGGTTTAACAATTAACAAAAAGAAGACACAGATTATGTCACAAGGTGTACATGATGTACCATCAATCTTTATTGACGACGCCGGACTGGAGATAGTAGACCATTTTACATATCTAGGATCAGAGGTAAACAGCAAATTATCCCTCGATCAGGAAATCAACATCAGGATTGGTAAGGTAGCAACAACAATGAACATGTTAGCAAAAAGAGTCTGGGAGAACAGGAAGCTTACTGCCAAAACAAAAGTCCTCGTCTACCAAGCCTGTGTCCTTAGTACTCTTCTTTATGGCAGTGAAACCTGGACATCTTACTCACGCCCAGAGAGACGTTTAAACAGCTTTCATATGCGGTGTCTGCGAAGAATACTTGGTATTAAGTGGCAAGACAAAATCACAAATACTGAAGTATTGGAAAGATCAGGTTGTGTGACGGTGTATTTCATGCTCAGTCTTCGTAGACTTAGATGGATAGGACACGTTAGGAGGATGGATGATGATAGAATACCAAAGGACATCTTTTTTGGTGAATTACAGACGGGTAGGAGATCTCAGGGTCGGCCTCTACTACGATACAAAGATGTGTGTAAGCGGGACATGATTGATACAGGCATTGATAATGCACATTGGCAGCACGTCGCCGCTGAACGTGTTGCATGGAGGGCAACTATCAGAAATGGAATAAAGACAAAGGAGAAAATTATTGCAGATAAAGCACACACAGAGCGTGAGAGACGTAAGATGGTGCAAAATGGTGGAAGTGACCATGTTTTCACATGCACCTACTGTGGGCAAACATTTGCAGCAAGAATTGGCCTTACCAGCCACACTCGCCACCGCCATGTAGTTATTAAGCCTTTTTGAAGCACAATGTACCAAACTATCGTCAAGACGGAAAGGTGCCAATGACAGGAATTGTACAGTCGTCCTGTTAGTTTGTGTTAACTGATATTTGTTTCGTGTTGAATGGCTCACCTCGTTTCAGAGGTCACACATTGTGAGTTGTTGTTGTTGTTGTTTTTTTTTTTTTTTTTTTTGGGGGGGGGGGGGGGGGGCTGACCATGCGGGATTGCGGGGGGAATGCACTTCTTGGTGATAGATTACCTATGGACAAGGGAGAAGTGGTCGTGCACAAGTGGGGCCAGGTGGAAATGGTGGAGGTACAGACTGAGAACCTGTATGTGGAAAGGATAGGATTGGCAGGGGTTCTGGTAGAATCTCAAAACTGAGAGAGAAACCATCAGAACTTTCAATCAGATAGAGATAGGAACGATAATGAGTGTGACTCTTCGCTGGCTGTTGAACGAGGGAACGGAGCGCGTATGGGAATGTCCTGAATGCAGTGGTGTCGGTTCTTAGCTCAACTCAACTACTCAAGAGTTTCGTTAAGTGTTGGCTAGAACAAGCAAGTGTTGGCTAGAACAAGCAAGTGTTGGCTAGAACAAACAAGTGTTGGCTAGAACAAGCAAGTGTTGGCTAGAACAAACAAAACACACGCCCTGAAGCAGGAACCTGTGATGTGATCGGGCCATCACATTCTGTAGGCCTGAGTGCAGGCACGATAGGTGGTCAGTCTTACTCTCACTTGTCGAACGCAGACGTCGAATCCTTGTCCGATAGAGATCGTCACTTTATCCGCATAGTTACCTATCAACTACGTTAACGAGCTGGCTGTTTGGTAGAATCATCGTCATCATGTGCCATGCCCGTAAGCGTGGGCGGTTTCGCCATCTCACTCGATCACCACAGTCGTGGATCAGCTCAGTGTTCTTGTCTCGACCATACCATGTGGCCAAGCCATCCAGGTATTTACTTCTCTGCCTTCCCCTTGTTCTTTCCCCTCAACCTCGCCAGTTGTCACCAAGTTCTCAACTTTATTTCTTCTCTTAACGTGCCCAAAAATGTGTGACTGTCTACGTATAATTTCTCTAATCAGTGTAGGATTTTCATTTGTGTCTTGTAGCACTTGGTCACTGGTTTTTCTGCCTGTCCATGGTATGCTTCGCATGTTCCTGAGAAACAGCATTTCCACGGCCATTAGATGTTTTTCAGCTTGTCTGTTCTTTGATAGAATAGCCCAGGCAAAATTAGACTTCCACAAGATGAAGAATATAACTCTCCGCAATGTATCTTTGTCAGTCGATGTGAAGAGAATAGTTCTTAAGAGCTATACTGAACCCTTCGTGATGTCTGGAAGCGGATAATAGACAATCAGTAGACATTTTAAGAAGTGCAGGTTGTATCTTGAATGACTATGCAGTGTTTGAAAATATTGCCGGTCCAATTTTTGTATTTACCTATTATGTTGCACGAACTTTACAGAGGGTGAATACAAAACATGGACCGGCAATATTTTCAAACACTGCAGTCATTAAAAATACACCCTATGTATAGAAACTGCGGAGATGTACAGGGTGTTTGTAAAGTCTCACTACACTTTGTATGTAGAACAAATTTGATGACGTCATCAAAAGTGTGCTCCACAGTCCACCGTGAAGCAATATGCAACGAACGGCTGTCGTCTGGTGGAGTAGTTCTATGGGGTTTCTTGAAAGGAAATGTTGGTACTTTTGCTTTCTTTCACCCCAAACAAACTTTGTCAGCTATATTTAGCGCCGACGGTGATCTCCTCTGTGTTCGGGTGGAGTGCGTGTCAGTGCGTTTCAATTTCCCCCACACCACTGTTGTTTCTTTGGGCTGTGGCAACCGTTTCTGTCTCCCTTCGATCCTCATTTGCATCGGTCCTGCAATCACTTTCCGGTTAGGGTTAGGGTTAGGGGGTAGGATTAGGGTTAGGGGTAGGGTACACACACTAACCCTAACCCTAATCCTAATCCTAACCCTACCCCCTAACCCTAACCCTAACCGGAAAGTGAAAGAATAGCGCACCACCGCCGCCGCATAGAATTGCGCACCGAGCTACGGCGCAACACACGGAAACCCCCTGAATGTTCGGCGCAACACAGGGAACCCCTGGATGTGACGTCATACCCTGGGATTCCCTTTTGTTTGGGGTGAAAGAAAGCAAAAGTACCGAAATGTTTACACAAATAAGACCCGAAAGAAGTAATAAGAAGTACAATTCAAGAAATAACAACAGACACGTTGCAGAAGGTATTTGACAATATGAAGAGATGTGTACAGTCATGTCTTGAAGCCCGTGGTGGACATCTCCAACACATTTTTTATTATGAATACTTTATTGGTACTTTCCAGCTTCTCGAAAACAGCGTTAGACCATAGCAGTAACTACTATAACTAATTTAATGGATTTGTTAGCATATTTTTGATGACGTCATTAAATGTGTTCTACATACAAAGTGCAGTGAGACTTTACAAACACTGTATATACATACGTCTGCAAAACGACAGATAATAAACAGACACATGATTAAAATTGCTTTTTCTTTTTTGTGTCAGCTTCGCGGCGAAGGAGTTACGGACACAGTTCGTAATCCCTCATACCCGCGTTCGAAACACAGCTGCGGGCGATTTGGCACCAGACCGCATTGCGTTGGTTTTTTACGAAATGGTATGGATGCCGGTTGTTCAGAAAGCAATGGCAAACTACTGAACGTATACTTGCCAAGACATCACAATAACAACAAAATGCTGGTATTGACTGCGACGTCCTTTAAAGGATATGCAACTATATAATTTAAAAAACTTTAACTTTTCTTCTTTATAGGCCACACGCTGACCCCGCCCCCAATGCTGTCAACGGCATTAAACATGGAGGTTCTAGATGAATCAGAGTCGGGACTGGACCCCCCAATAAGGGCCGATCCATTCCTCACACAAACTTGCCAAGTTCATTTTTTACAGAAGGTAAGTCAGCTTTTCACATCTTAATGGATTATTTGTACTATTTACATGTGAAATACGGGCAAAATAGGACAACCCTAGTGATGTCTAGCAGTAGAAATGTGATTTCTCAGAAACATGTGAAAAGTAATGCAGAAAAACAGGGGAAACAAGAGTCAGTTCTTCACATAAACAGTTTATCAGCACGTCACTTGAAATAACAGACTTAAATAAATATGTAACTGGGGCGTTAAATCAGGACTACCGCGTATATCACAAGCTGATAAACTTGCTAGTTCTGCGTGCCCTGCAGATGGCCAACTACCGCGTATATCACAAGCTGATAAACTTGCTAGTTCTGCCTGCCCTGCAGATGGCCAACCTTTGGATCGTGTCGATTATTAGTGCCCCTAGAGTGATGTGGAGAACAGAGGACTTTGACGTCAGTGAAGCCACATAGTTGTCCAGAATGAGAAACTTGGCAGTCAGAATTAGCACCGCCAGACACGACAGCACATCTGAAGAAAGCGGGGTCTTGTCAACCAACACAGAACTGGCACTATTAGCCACCGCACGCTGATGTATATGTCAGGGTGGGAGGATCTGAGCAGCTATGGACATGTCCAGAGTGCAAGGATGATACCCCAACAGATAACTAACTAGCTAGCTAGCTATCAAACGAGCTAGCTAGCTAACTAGTGCAGTGGTTCTCAACCTTTTTTGGCCCATGCCCCCCTTTACCATATGTTCAGAACGTTATTTTCCCCCCCCCCCCCCCCTTTTCGAATTTCCTCCCTATACATCCCCCCACCCTTAGAAAATATACATAAAAATGGAAGCTAAATTTAATAACACATACTAGAACAAGTCTAGACATCTACATAAAACGTGATTTGCGGGTCTACTTACGTTATAAAACGAATTTCATTAAGGCGAGAAGTACAGAACCGTAAAATTTAGAGGGGAAAACAGTATCATGTAACTGGTTCTTGTATTAATGCGATCTTGAAATAATCTTAATTCCCCCCCCCCCCTGGAAACCTTAAATTCCCCCCCCCCCCCCCTAGAGGGGGGGGGGGGAGAATTCCCCACCGGTTGAGAACCGCTGAACTAGTGTATCAGAAACATCAATGACGACTAAATAAATCTATGTCAAACTACAAACATTCATTAACGGGCGCTTTTTGAGAATTTAAAAACTTTAGTTGCATGTTCTTTCACAGGGCGTAGCAGTCAACCCCAGCATTTTTGCTCTTCGTGATTCCTGGGCAAGTTTTACGTTCAGTAGTTTGCCATTGCTTTCTGAACGACCGGCACCTATACCTTTTTCGAAAAAAAAACAGCACCGCTGTGTTTGGAACCCGGGTATACGCGATTACGAATCGCGTCCGTAACACCTTCGTCACTTAAAACTTTCAACTAATGTGGAGATACGGGAGATAACGAGTCATGTTCCAGAACGGGAATCAACAAGTGAGAACATGATGCAGAACACACAATGAGGAAACCTTATAATAGTATACTGAAAATCTTTTCTCTTGAACTTACATAATAAATGAGTTGAGTTGAGCTAAGAAACGGACATCACTGCACCCAGGACATTCCCATACGCGCTCCGTCCCATCGCTCAACAGCCAGCGAAGAGTCATACTACTAATCGTTCTCACCGCTATCTGATTTAAATTCCCATGGTCTTTCCTCTCTGCTTTGAGATTCTTCCAGAACTCCTGCCGATCCCCCGCAATCTCATTCTTTCCACGCAGAGTTCTCAGTCTGTTCCCCTGCCTTCTCTACCTGGACCCCGTGACGCACGACCACCTCTCCCTTGTCCATGTGTAATCTACCATCAAGAAGTGCATTCCGTGCCAGCCTACCAGTCTGTTCTTTTCCCCTGCACTCCCACATGGCTAAGACAAAATATCCATACAATTCTCACAACCTGTGACCTCTGAAGCGAGGATAGCCATTCCACACAAAACATTCCTGTCTCCACCTTACTAAGCAGAATCCTTGAGTCCGTGATGAATACAGTGTGTGTTGTGTGGTCTCCTCTAACCACTGCTTCCACCGCCATTCACATGCTGGAGGTCGTAGTAACAGAGTTACTGAACTAGAAGGGTGCCTGAATCACGCGGAGAAGAGAAGTAGTGACAGATAAATTATATGGGAAGTGCAGGCATGGGGCCGCGGGAGATAGGACCAGGAAGATGGGACGGCTTGACGTGGGCTTATGTTCACGCATGGACATGGAAATAGTAGTAGAAGAGATTAGAAGGAAACTGGCCACTCAATCACAGGTGCAGAGGGACTTATGTGGCTGGGTTAGGGTTCACATTCAGACTTTCGTTCACGTCATCGCGATCTCCACTCTCCAAGCTCTTTCTTCCATACGCGGTCTCCACTGTGATGGAGCCTGCCCAGGACTCAAACTTTGAACACCATGAGGCAGCAAGAGAGCCGCCCTCATTCCCTGAGATGACGGTAGACAATCATCACCCACACCTTGCACTCACCACTTGGAGAGCTCGCTAGCATGTTTAGAATAGATACTTGTGTGCCGGCATGAAACTGAGGCCATCAACAGTCCCTAGCTCATCAAGTTCACAAGAGTGAGCAATAAGATTCCCCAGGTTTCAACAAACGGTAATAACAACAATCACAGTATCAGAAAATCGTTGTCAGCTGTCGCCGGCAATGAAACAGAAGGAAGCAGTATCAAATACTTATAATCCATGTTAATGAAGGCGGTGCAGGGGAAGTAACCACATTATTTTATTTTAGTCATATGTCTTTTAACTAGTAATCTCCCTTAAACTATTAGTGAATGAAGACTGGTTATGTTATGCGTTACGTTGTGTTACATTATTTTACGCCATGTTAAGTTATTTTAAGTCATGTTGTGTTACATTACGTTACGTTAAATTATGTTACGTCTAACAACGTCACTGCACACAGGGCATTCTCCTACGTGCTCCGACACAACCACCAACCCAAATACCTCTGCTTACTGTTCCAAAGAGGGGTTGATTATGATACCCGGAAGTCCCTTCATCCCCTTTCGTCTCAGAAACCTCTCTTCGTTGCTTCCAATAGCTTTCTTCCTAATTTGTTCACTCACGTTCCATGACTGACTGCCATAGAGCAAATACGGTTCAATGTAACGCGTCAGTACCCTCTTTCTCACCCGGCTCGGGGGCAAAGGGGTTAAGGATGCAGTTCTCAATCCACAGCTGCAGGCGACTTAGAAGTAGATCGCCGTGGCTTTGGTTTTCATATGAGTGCGCCCCGGAAGTGCGTATGAGTGCGCCCCGGAAGGTTAACCCGGTCAACAAAACACCGCAGAAGTCGGATGTGTCGGCCTAACGGCGTGAGAGCGCAGTTCGGTTGTAAACAGACACAACGCTATCACGCCCGAAAAAAAAAATCTCCCGATGAACGCAGCAGAAGAAGAAGTATGAGTGCTGATCGTTTAGAAAGCAATGGCAAACTACTGAATGCAGACTTGCCAAGAAATTACAAACAGCTAAAAGATTCTGGGGTTGACTGTAAAGTCCTGTAAATAATGTGCAACTAACTAACCCTCTTTCTGACATTCAACGATATTGACTTATCATTTTCTTAAATCTAGCCTTTTCTGTGAAAAGTATGCTCTCGATCATTGTCACGGGTTAAACAGTTCTACTAACTTAACACCGTTTTAACTAAATGTTCAGTTTGACCGAGTATAAACCGGGACAAACACAGGCGCCGCGATAGCATTTTCAGGACAGTGAATTATTGTCCTACAAGAAACGAATGAAGATCGTAAACTGATTTGAGTCATTAGACGTAGACAGTCACAATTGTTTGGGCATGTTATGAGAAGAAATGAATTGGACAACTTGGTGACAACTGGCAAGATCGAAGGGAGGAGACCAAGAGGAAGGCCAAGAATTAAATACCTGGATGGCTTGGCCTCGTGGTATGATCGAGACAGAAACACGGAGCTGATCCACGACTTTGGTGATCGAGTGAGATGGCAAAACATGATCGACCACGCTTTTCGGCATGGCACATGATGGATGGAATTACTGTATATAAATTCGGTACTGTACTGGAAAACCAGTACGCCTGGCAACCCTAGTCTAGTGCCATATTCTCATTGCGTCGTTTCACGTTGGTTAACGATTTCTTTTCTGTCTCGTGTATTTCAGGAAGGCAATTCATCAGTCATCGTATTACCACAACCAAGTGACTTCGTGGAACTTCTAAGCGAGCGATTAAGTGTGCTGGATTCGGATACCCTTGATTTCAAATCATCTAGTTTCACAAATATTGACGTATCATCGCTAGACACACATCTATTTTCTGACTCTGGCGAAGAAAGTGACGATTCGGGCATCCATAGTTTTTCAGATGTAACGTTTACCCGTGGGCGGAGCTTCACGTACGACGATGATTTGCTCCAAAATGTCATGTATTGTATAGGCGAGGATAATATGTGTGGTGACAACTATGATGCTAATGACGATGATGTTAATAAAAGTGACAATAGTGATGATGATTCTGGATCTTCGTCTGGCAGCAGCGACGACGACAGTGGCAGCAGTAGTGAAGAGATGGATGAAGAAGATGACGACAATGGTGAGTTTGTTTTTGTATCTAAGTCAAACTTGTCTCCTTCCACACACTCCTCCACTTGTGTATTTCCGGGGTCCAAGAGGAACAGTAAAGAACAGAAACATCCTAGACCTCATGATCATGTCGTAAAAGACAACTAAACAACGGTTCATCTTAGAGCTGCTATATCAAACACACACACACACACACACACACACACACACACACACACACACACACACACACACCGGGAAGGTTAACCCGGTCAACAAATGCCCGCAGAAGTCGGATGTGTCGGCCTAACGGCGCAAGAACGCAGCTCTGCTGTAAACAGGCACAACACAATCACGTCCAAAAAAAAACTCCGGATGAACGCAGAAGAAGAAGAAACACACACACACATACACACCCAAATATTTAAAAAAGCCAACTCCAACAAACCATGACCTGGCCTACACATGGGTTGGATTGCGTGGCTGTGTGTCTCTACTCCACTAGGAGTCGTACGGGCAAAAGAAGAAGAAGATAACATGCTGCTCACCATCATGTGCCATGCCGATAAGCGTGGGCTGTCATGTTTCGCCATCTTACATGATCACCAGAGATGCGGACCAGCTCTGTGTTCTTGTCTCAACAATGCCACGTGGACAAACCATCCAGATATTTACTTTTCTGCCGTCCCTATGTTCTTTTCCCCTTAATCTTGCCAGTTGTCGCTAAGTTCTGTAATTTATTTCTTCTCATATCGTGTCCAAAAATATTGACTTTCGACGTTTAATTTCTCTAATCATTTTACGGTTCTCACCTGCTTCTTGTAGTACTTGGTCATTGGTTTTTCTGTCTATCCATGGTACTCTTTGCATTTTCTTCAGAAACCACATTTCTGCAGCCATCAGATGTTTTTCAGCTTGTCATTGTCCACGTTTCACATCCATATAAAAGTACAGGTTCTATGTAGCACTTCAACACTCTTTTTCTCGTTGCAATTGACATCTTTATATTGGTCAATATGTTTTCCATCTTGCAAAATGCAACCTTCGCCATGGCGATTCTTGCTCTAATCTCTTCAAGGCATCCACCATCAGATGTTATGACTGTTTCGAGATAACTGTGCCAATTCATTTGTTTAAGAATATTCCCATTTACTTGTATATTACATTGCAGTATTTCCTTCTTCCTATTATGTTTGCAATTTCTTCAAAAATCAGACATACTTCTACACATTCTAATAAAAACACAGAATATTTCTGAGAAGCTCGAGGTATAGAAAAAACACATATATAGGCTGGGGAACATGGCGACTGCAGTTTTTATCAAGGGAACAACAAAACAAAAGAATAAAAATACATTTATATAAAAGAACACAGTAGGTTGAAAACTAAGACCATCACTAACTTCTCCACATTGCAAACTGTATTTGACTAGTTAGTTGACTGTGAACGCCATTATAAAGCAAGTTACGGTGCACTGTTTCGTCAGGCTCCTGGTTTAGTTAACCATGGTAAAGAAGTAGGCCGCCACAGTTCTGGCATCACACCACGCACTATAACAGTATAACAACTCATGACAACAAAATATTTATAGATTGTACATTTATTACGCTGATGTTTAAGTCTAGGGGAAACAACCACATTAATTTGAGAAAAATGTGTTTCAGGGCAGTCATTAATGTAGATTTATCTTCTAAGAAGAAAAGTCAGCAATGAAGGGACTGGCCATCCTATGTCGCATGACTTGGTCTAGAATATGTGAAGGTTTACACTTCACACTCAAATCAACCACAAAATCTTACACAGAACTATTTTACTTTTTGATATAATTGTTGTTGTTCGTGTTGTTGTTGTTGTTGTTGTTTAAAGGTTTCTTATACTGTATACTGTAGTGGCACCTTGCCACCTGGACAGAAGATAGTTTGTTACATTGTGTTTCAAGAAAGGCATAACAACTACAACCCATGTCCGTACCGAATGTGACTGATCAGACCGCAAATGTTCGTCCGATATGGACGGCGGTGAACACATGGCCATCCCCACCATCATGCAGACAAGGAATTATAACCCGTAACTGCTACCTCTCGCTTTGATTCCGAGACCGGTTAAGACCAGGGATGGAGTTACAACTCTCCATAGCAAAAAGCCTGGGCTGAATTGTAGAGACCATGTGTTGCCCATGCAGCATGATCCCTCTCTCGGTCTGCCTAGTTTACCCCAGAGGAAAGATAATACCAACACATGTAGAACAATACAAGCTGCAGAAGCTGCCGGATCAACAAAGTAATGCTCACAGAACTGTCTAATTCGTTTTTGTTTTTTTTTCTATCCGTCCATAGTATTATTCGTATTTTCCACAGAAACATCATTTTCTCTGCCGTTTGATGTGTTTCAACTGTTGTGATTATTGTCCAGGTTTTAGGCGCATATAGCAGTTTCAGTCCTTTACGGCAATCACTCTCTCTCTCTCTCTCTCTCTCTCTCTCTCTCTCTCTCTCTCTCTCTCTCTCTCTCTCTCTCTCTCTCTCTCTCTCTCTCTCTCTCTCTCTTTTTTCCTTCAAATTTGCAATAAAAGGGTTTTTATTTGTCTATGTTTTTGTTTCTTCTTTCATCATGCTAAAGCAGTGGTTCTCAGCCTTTTTTGACCCGTGCCCCCTTTCACAATATTTTCATTACGTCATTCTCCCCCCTTCCCTTTCGTATTTCCTCCCTAAAAATCCCCCCCCCCCCCTTTCGCCCCTACACAGTATAAGTAATAATGGAAGCTAAATTTAATAGTACATACTAGAACAAGTCTAAACGTCTACATAAAACGTGATTTGCGGGTCTACTTACGTTATAAAACGAATTTCAGAAGGGTGAGACGTACAGAACCGTAAAGTATGAAGGGAAAAATAATATCAAGTAATCGGTTCTTGTATTAACGCGATCTTGAAATAATCTTACCGGTAAGATTACCCCCCCCCCCCCCCTTTGAAACCCTAAAATCCCCCCCCCCCCCTGGGGGGGGGAATTCCCACCGGTTGAGAACCACTGTGCTAAAGGCTACTTTAGCCGGTCTCCGTGGCCAAAGGCTTGCGAACGCGGTTCGTGAGCCGTTTACCAGGCGTTCGAAACGCAACCGCGACCGATTTGTGCAGCAGACCGTGTCGCGTTGTGTTATAACGTATTGGTATGGGAGCCGGTCGTTCAGAAAGCAATGGCAAACTACTGAACGTAAAATTTGTCTAGTACATCAACAGCAGCTGAAAAATGCTGGCGTTGACTGCAACGTCCTGCAAGGGATATACAACATAAAAAAGGCTACTTTTGCGATGATGATTCTTCTGATCTCTTCAGTGTATCTCCCGTTAAATGTTATGACTATACAGAGATAGTTGTACCATTTCACCTGGTTAAGAATGTCCATATTTACTTGGATATGCATCGTCCAACAGGCTGTCTTGTGTAGAACTCTACAGAACGTCTATCGAAATGTCTCTCTATTATAAGCCTGTGCCACTACCATGTGTAAATTATCTAGTCACATCTGGAATCCATCTACGATGTATTCTTCCTCTTGTCCGCATCCCGGTACGCTCTCGTTTATAATTACCTTTTTCCTGATATTCGTGTCCTTTGAATGCCCAATTTACTTCACTAGATATTGTGGTATTGTGGTCACACATTGTGGTATTTCTTGCGGAATTCGGCTGGTTAGACAAAAATGATCGGAGTTAACCCGTAGACAAACCGGTGGAAGGAAGTTAAGGGGAAACCACAGTTGTAATCCTTAATACATGAAAGTTAAAGTTAGTTGCGTGTCCCTTTACATGACAGCTGCCATCAATTCCAGCATTTATTGGCTGTTCGTGATTAACTAGGCAATGTTAGTTCGGTAGTTTGCCATATATTTCTGAACGCCCGACACTGCATACCATCGAAATCAACGCAAAACGGCCTGCTTACACATCGCCCGCGGCGGATTTCGAACCATCGACTCGTATGTCGGGGAATTGTAAGAGTCAATTTCACTATTCCCTAAGCCACAGCTTCAGTTCCACATTATAACTCAATAACGCACACATGCTCAAATAATTGGCATAAAACCGACAGGGTAAACCGTGTGTACCAGTTGACCCCAGACCGCCAAAACACGACTGAATGCAAAAGATTTACAATGCTTAAAGTAGGGACATGGAATGTTGGCAGCTTGAGCACAGATATTAAATTAGAGAACACCAAACAAGAAATCACACAGACCTGCTCATCCTAACTGTCAAGTGTTTCCTACCACCATTTCTACAATACACCGTAGACGTGATGATAAAGGTCAGAGGTCACAATCGAACAGTTACACCGAGACCTGTGCACATATACTCTAGCAAAGTTACCTCCGCGAAGTTTCCCTTTCAACTCACATGTCTTCTCTTAAAGATCATACCATTAAAAGATAATTACTGTAATTGTTTCCTTTTTATATACAAATCCCCGTTAAGTAGACGCGAATGGGGACAATTAAAGGCGTTATCGTGCCAGTTTATGAACTAGATTGTTTCCAAGTTTCCGGTTTCGTCATCGTCTGCATGGCGGCGGATTGATCTGTAGAAACAATACTTTTGCTAGAACATGGCAGCGATTGGCAATCACATGAAACGGTTGAACTCACAACACATGAGCCTCGACCTGCTCATCCAGGCGGGTAAGCACCGTTCATTAACCGCTATTTGTGTGTATTTTTCTGTTATTGTTTGTTTCGTCTTGAGGATGATCGTCCCCGAGTAAGTTTCGATCGGACGTGCATGTGTAGATAGACCAGGAAATGAGTGCTTGTGTGTGATAGTGGAAGATGAAGATGATTCGTTTCCTGTTCTTACGTGAAGGAAGTCTTTCTTTTGTCGGGGTAAAATACACTGCACCCTTAACAGAATCCTTTAATATGGACGGATATGCTCATTTTCTAATAAATAATTATGTTACCAAATTTGTAAAAAGCTGTCAAGCGGAAAACTATTAAATGTAGTTTACATGCGATGGTTTTAATGTTGAGTACTTCGACGATGTAAGAACTGCCATTGTTATTGAAGAGTAGACAATTCCACGCATTTGTTGCCTTGGAGCACTGACGCGTTAGTTTCTGGTGTCTCTGCTCGGGGTGTATTCAAACCTGTTGTGTATAAACGCCGAATGATTGTCCATTTACATGATACTGGCTGGTGCAGGTATTAAGTTAACATTGTAAACAATATAAAATCACGAAGTATGCTATAGCTATAGCATAGGACAGCTTTAATTTACAAAACACAATGACGGAAAACAAAGGACGTTGTTCCCAGCGACAAGCCTTCATAAACACACACACACACACACCGCCACCACCACCACCACTGAGGACACACCACAGTGACTACATAAAGCCTTAATTTAAGCCATAGTTTTTTGTTTGTTCACATATCCATTACAGGACCTGCTGTCAACATCAGCATCTTTCAGCTGTTTGTTGATTTCTTGGCAAGATTACGCTCAGTAGTTTGCCATTGCTTACTGAGTGGCCGGCTCACATACCTGTAAGTTAACAATGTGGCGAGAACCGTTACCGATTCTCGCGCAGGTTACGTTCCTCACATGGATATACGGGATTGCGGAGAAAGACGTTAACCCTCTAGACCAAGGAGACCGGCAAAGTAATAATTACATAATGAAAAAGAAATGGGGGGTGTGTGTGCAAACTTTTGCAGACATTTTTTTTCACTCTTTTACATTTAAGAAAACTTTTTTGTTGTTGCTTTTTTCCCATCCTTCTAATTCTGTTATGCGTTAATATAGTTATCTAATTAATGGCTTCTTTGTAGGTTATATGTTGATGGGTTTTCTTGTATGATGATTGCTGCTGCGATCGTCTTTGTTTTCTGTACTTGTGGTTTGTAAAGCTGCCCTACACTTTGTTTTTGTTTTTTTTAATATTGTTTACATTTCCAGTTTTACCACATTTTAATTAATTTTACTTATAACATAATGAGTTATATTGTGAATCATTAAAATTTAATTTAAATGTAACATGTTTATAGAGATGTGCCAGAGTAGTGGGAAATCTCTCGAAACATTGCTATATAGTATATGGTTATAATATTTAATTGTGGTCCATGTGTCCCAAAATAGCCTACAATTGTCTTTACTTTACATATTGAGTATTAAGCTCACATGAAACGAGAAATCCCTGGCTTCGTTTCCAATAAAACATTTTGTTAGGTTTGGCTTAGCACTATCAATTATAATAACAGGTCAGCATGGCCGAATAGATATGAGCGCTTGCTCTCAAACATTCAGTGTGCTGAGGTAGAGGGTTCAACCCCTACGCTGGTCAGTTGAACTAAAATGTTGACTTCTCGTTCTTGACTTGGGGACTGTAAATCACAATGTACCTCTGAAGTTAGAGTGGGTTTGCCTGATGGGAGGGACACTGGTAACGGGGAAAGCTAATCCGCACGCAAAAATCAGTCTAGTGCACTAGAAGTAGTAGCAGATGGACTTTGCTTGAGTGAACACCACACACACAAAAACACTGATCATAACATGAAAAGACTGGTACCACTACCCCGCAGCAGAAGAAGAATGAAAGACAGATTTTTGTTCAACCTTTTTATTGCTATTCACATATCTCTCCTGCTTAAATATTCACAGGCTGGTTGTAATTAACATATTATTGTGCTATTTGTGTATGTATGTGTGCCATGCTGGGTGACATCAGCAGTCACATTCCTCCACAAAGATGTCTGTGTTTTTTTATAAATTCCACCACTAATCCTCTTCCCTGCCACTCTATCCAGCATTTTCTCCCTCTGTCCCTTGATATTTCCTGTTGTCACAACCCTCTCATCCCATCACATCACCAAAAAGTCATGACTACTTTGTCATGGCGTGGATATAACATCCTTTCGTCATTTAGCTTTTTGCAGTATGGGGATATCTTTTTTTTCTTCATGTGATTCTTAGCATATAAAAACTCCTGTAGTCTCTTCAGGAGGTTCTCATATATATACACATGTACACAAACGACATAATAAATACACAAAATTTGAACTTGATGACAACTGGCATGTTTGAGGGAAATAGAACAAGGTGAAGGCAGAGAAGTAAATACCTGGATGCTTTGACCACATGGTATGGTCGAGACAGGAACACAGAGCTGATCCATGACTCTGGTAATCTTGTGAGATGGCGAAACATGACCACCCATGCTTATTGGCATGGAAGATAATGGTGATGAACTTGTTTGTAAACTTGCCTGCGTACACACTAGAATGTAGAATGTTGTCATGTGTACACTCAAGTATTTATTCACATATAGTGCATGTTTATATACACCAAACCACAATACCTGCTTACAAGATATACATATGTCCCCCATACGGGGGAGCAAAGAATAGTAACACTGTTGCCTACCATGCACGTCGTAAGAGGCGACTAAGGAGGCTATGGTTCCGTCGCCCTGCTACTGAGTGAGTGCGTGGCGCGACACTGTGAGCTGTGAATTTCGTGTGGAATGCTTTTGCATCGGTCCGCGGTTGTTTTTAGCGTGAACTGCGTGTTCGGAACGATGGCGGCCGGCTGTTGCTGGATTGACTAGTTTGCCTTTTCGGTTCACGAGTGCTTTTTTCGGGAGACTCCTTGGAGTCAGTGCTGTAGCTACGGAGTTCGTGCTTTGTGCGGCGCTTTCGGTGGGTCGCACTGCGGAAAGAGACCGAGCCATGTGGGATAAAACCCGGGTCAATGAAGTCTTTCTGGTGACTGCCGTTTCCATCAACGATGAACTGTATTTTTTGTGGAAGACTTTTGTGTTTGCATTCTGGTGGCGGCTTTATGCACAGTGTACCTGTGCGGGCTGTTGGCTTGCCGACACTTCTGTCTATTCCATTGTTCACATAGGGCAGTGAGGAGCATTTTGTGTGATATTCACTGGCACAGGAACGGAGCAATATAGGGACGACCCGTTGCCATGAAGTTGGAACCGCGACTAACTAACTAACTAACATATGTTTACACACACACTGTGTTTCTCTCTCTCTCTCTCTCTCTCTCTCTCTCTCTCTCTCTCTCTCTCTCTCTCTCTCTCTCTCTCTCTCTCTCTCTCTCTCTCTCTCTCTCTCTCTCTCTCTCTCTCTCTCTCTCTCTCTCTCTCTCTCGCATGTGTGCACACTTCATAAGCGTTTAAGAAATGAAATAATGTCAGAGAGCAGATAGATAGGAAGGGCAGAATGTCATACAGGCCTGTATACCCAATTCTTGACCCTTTGAAAATTAATTTTATTATTTCATTCTCTCTCTCATACTAATACTCACTTACGTTCTTTCTTACATTCTCGTAAACATGTCCCCACATGCATACTGCTTCCAAAAAAATATGTATACACGGAGACTAAATATTACCATAAATATTGTACCTCTTCATTCTAAGATAGAAGTGAAATGACACAACCTTACAGCAGGAGTTTAGAACTGTTGTCACTATGTCGAAATGTGTTCCAGTGTCTTGATGTGATCATCAGCTGCACAGAGCAGTTATATATTGTGATATTCCACAACCTTGAGAAGTTCAGCATGTGCTGTTGCTAAGTGACTGTTCAGTTCTAGATTGTGTTGGAAGTCAGCATCGCAAGTTCATTATGTATCCTTTGTGCTGAAGTACTGTGTGGCCGTGGGGTAGTCTATAAAGTTCATTGTGTATCCTTTGTGCTGAAGTACTGTGTGGCCGTGGGGTAGTCTATAAAGTTCATTGTGTATCCTTTATGCTGAAGTACTGTGTGGCCGTGGGGTAGTGTATAAAGTTCATTGTGTATCCTTTGTGCTGAAGTACTGTGTGGCCGTGGGGTGGTCTATAAAGTTCATTGTGTATCCTTTGTGCTGAAGTACTGTGTAGCCATGGGGTAGCGTATAAAGTTCATTGTGTATCCTTTATGCTGAAGTACTGTGTGGCCATGGAGTAGTATAAAGTTCATTATGTATCCTTTGTGCTGAAGTACTGTGTGGCCGTGGGGTAGTCTATAAAGTTCATTGTGTATCCTTTGTGCTGAAGTACTGTGTAGCCATGGGGTAGCGTATAAAGTTCATTGTGTATCCTTTATGCTGAAGTACTGTGTGGCCGTGGAGTAGTATAAAGTTCATTATGTATCCTTTGTGCTGAAGTACTGTGTGGCCGTGGAGTAGTATAAAGTTCATTATGTATCCTTTGTGCTGAAGTACTGTGTGGCCGTGGGGTAGTATAAAGTTCATTATGTATCCTTTGTGCTGAAGTACTGTGTGGCCGTGGGGTAGTATAAAGTTCATTATGTATCCTTTGTGCTGAAGTACTGTGTGGCCGTGGGGTAGTATAAAGTTCATTATGTATCCTTTGTGCTGAAGTACTGTGTGGCCGTGGAGTAGTATAAAGTTCATTATGTATCCTTTGTGCTGAAGTACTGTGTGGCCGTGGGGTAGTCTATAAAGTTCATTGTGTATCCTTTGTGCTGAAGTACTGTGTAGCCATGGGGTAGCGTATAAAGTTCATTATGTATCCTTTATGCTGAAGTACTGTGTGGCCGTGGAGTAGTATAAAGTTCATTATGTATCCTTTGTGCTGAAGTACTGTGTGGCCGTGGGGTAGTCTATAAAGTTCATTGTGTATCCTTTGTGCTGAAGTACTGTGTGGCCGTGGGGTAGTCTATAAAGTTCATTGTGTATCCTTTGTGCTGAAGTACTGTGTGGCCGTGGGGTAGTCTATAAAGTTCATTATGTATCCTTTGTGCTGAAGTACTGTGTGGCCGTGGGGTAGTCTATAAAGTTCATTGTGTATCCTTTATGCTGAAGTACTGTGTGGCCGTGGGGTAGTCTATAAAGTTCATTGTGTATCCTTTGTGCTGAAGTACTGTGTGGCCGTGGGGTAGTCTATAAAGTTCATTATGTATCCTTTGTGCTGAAGTACTGTGTGGCCGTGGGGTAGTCTATAAAGTTCATTGTGTATCCTTTATGCTGAAGTACTGTGTGGCCGTGGGGTAGTATAAAGTTCATTGTGTATCCTTTATGCTGAAGTACTGTGTGGCCGTGGGGTAGTCTATAAAGTTCATTATGTATCCTTTGTGCTGAAGTACTGTGTGGCCGTGGGGTAGTCTATAAAGTTCATTATGTATCCTTTGTGCTGAAGTACTGTGTGGCCGTGGGGTAGTCTATAAAGTTCATTGTGTATCCTTTATGCTGAAGTACTGTGTGGCCGTGGGGTAGTATAAAGTTCATTGTGTATCCTTTATGCTGAAGTACTGTGTGGCCGTGGGGTAGTCTATAAAGTTCATTATGTATCCTTTGTGCTGAAGTACTGTGTGGCCGTGGGGTAGTGTATAAAGTTCATTATGTATCCTTTGTGCTGAAGTATTGTGTGGCCGTGGGGTAGTCTATAAAGTTCATTGTGTATCCTTTGTGCTGAAGTACTGTGTGGCCGTGGGGTAGTATAAAGTTCATTGTGTATCCTTTGTGCTGAAGTACTGTGTGGCCGTGGGGTAGTATAAAGTTCATTGTGTATCCTTTGTGCTGAAGTACTGTGTGGCCGTGGGGTAGTCTATAAAGTTCATTGTGTATCCTTTGTGCTGAAGTACTGTGTGGCCGTGGGGTAGTCTATAAAGTTCATTATGTATCCTTTGTGCTGAAGTACTGTGTGGCCGTGGGGTAGTCTATAAAGTTCATTGTGTATCCTTTGTGCTGAAGTACTCTGTGGCCGTGGGGTAGTCTATAAAGTTCATTGTGTATCCTTTATGCTGAAGTACTGTGTGGCCGTGGGGTAGTCTATAAAGTTCATTATGTATCCTTTGTGCTGAAGTACTGTGTGGCCGTGGGGTAGTCTATAAAGTTCATTATGTATCCTTTGTGCTGAAGTACTGTGTGGCCGTGGGGTAGTCTATAAAGTAGACAGTCATGTTGCTATAGAGACGGCTCTTGCCTAATGAGTGTTGTGTCCCTGTTCCTCCTTCCAAAAAAAAAGGCACTAATGGGGTGGCCATAAATTCACCTTCACTATTTGGTAAATTCACCCTCACTATTTGAATTATTTACCCTCACTGTTTGATAAATTCACTCTCACTATTTGATAAATTCACCCTCACTATTTGGCACAATGAATATGGTTGAAGAATTATATAAACTTGATCCTCGCCGTAGCTGTGGAGTTGGTGTGTCCATTCTGAGATCTGATGCAACGTCATCAATGTGGTGTGAAAGAAGGAGAGGACAAATTAGTAAGTAAATATCTGGATGGCTTGACCACATAGCATGGTTGGGACAAGAACACAGATCTGATGCCTGATTCTAGTGATCGTCTAAGCTTGCAAAACATGATGGTAATGATTATGCAGGATGACGATGCGACCAGAAATGTGGGAATATTACGCTATGAAATAAAGCATGTAACTATAAAATAACATAATACGCTGATGAATACCTTGCTAGAGAGAACCATGGATGGCAAACTTGTCAGAGGAAGACAATGCTTAAAATTTGAGAAAAACATTTAGAAATGGGGAGGAAAAGCTATAATCGGCTGCAGAATAGTGGCCAGGCATTGAGAATGCTGGAAATCCATTACATCCTACTGTCGTTGCGAAGATGGCAACTGATCTGCTACCATCGTTGCGAAGATGGCAACTGATCTGCAGCCGTCGTTGCGAAGAAAACTGACCTAATGTAATTGAGGAAACGACCACCATAATTACGGGACATAAGTGTGTATGAAAATGGCTTCAGCTAAATTAACACGATTGTCTCCCCTTGGTTCGAGCAAGCTTTTTCTTTTTGTTTGTTCACTTCCTTAAATTCAAGCGTAGTCCTTACACATAGTTTAAAGTAGTAAGTGACTGAATTTTGCGTGTGGGGTTTGAGTAAGCATTTTTTGTGTTCGATCGATGTGAACTCAAGCGTGGTCTTTACACATGGTACTGCTTCTAGCTTACTGGACTGATTTTTTTTTTTTTTTCATGTTGATTAGCTTTCCCTGTTACCAAAATAAATCTATACTTCAAGAGCTGAATATTGAAGAAGGTTGGCTATTAAAACGATAAAACGATAAAAAAAACATTTTAATATTTTGGTCACTTGAAACGTCATGAAAGTTTGGAGACAACAATAATGGAGGAGTATATGCCTGGGAAGAGAGGAAGAGGAAGACCAAAGAGAAGATGGGTGCAGGATGCGGCGGATGATCTCCAGATGGGTGTATTGGAAGTGGGACATCTTGCTTATGATCGAGAGGTTTTCCGGAAGGTTGTTATGGGAGCGAGGTTCTGCAAAGATGTGTAACTGAGTGAATGAATGTTACCAATTTCCCTTGCCATGAGGCGAACACATTCCGACTTCAGCGGTACTTGTAATTTACGTCCTCAAGTCAAGGACGAGAAGTCAACATTTTAGAGCAACTGACCGGTGTAGGGGTTGAACCCGCTACCTCGACATCAGCATAATGGATCTTTAAGAATGAGCATTCTTGTCCATTCGGCGATACTGACCCCCGAGTATTGTATTGATTTCCAGTGGTCTTGCAGTAGTTAGATGCGAGAACATGCAGTCACGTGTGTTTAGTATTCCCTGGACGTTGTAGATCTTAAATAGTAGGCTGTAATTTATCACCGCTATGGTAAAACTGCAAACATGTGTAAAGCTACATACAAAAGAAATTCATATGTTGAGGTGAAAGACAGAACTACTATCAGCATTTCCACCTAATATATTTATGTGTAGTCATCAGGCTGTGTTTATGATTATCATCATCATGTGTCACAAACTCTTTCCCATTGCAACATAAGCCTGTGAGACCTGGACACTTACTAAACAAGCTGAACAGCGCATAAATGCCTTTGAATATAAATGTTATAGATGTGTTCTTAGAATATCTTGGATACAGAAAAGTAAAAATGCATTCATACGACAAGATCTGAATATTGAAGAAGGTTGGCCATTTAAGACGATAAAACAAAGAAAATTCCAATATTTTGATGACTTGAAACATTTTGGTCAGTTGAAACATTTTGGTCACTTGAAACGTCATGAAAGTTTGGAGAGAACAATAATGGAGGGGTATATGCCCAGGAAGAGAGGAAGAGGAAGGCCAAAGAGAAGATGGGTGCAAGATGTGGCAGATGATCTCCAGATTGGTGTATTGGATGCGGGACATCTTGCTTATGACCAAGAAATTTTCCGGAAGATTGTTATGGGAACAAGGTTCTGCAAAGAACATGTACTGAATGCATGAATGAAATGTGTCACAAAGGTGAAGACTAGCAGGCTTCGTGCAGAATTGCATGCATCAATTCAGAGGTCGCAGGTTGTGAGCATTCGCTCGATCTTTTCTCTAGGACACTCTGGTGTGGTTGGAAATGAGCAGGCAGACAGATTAGCTGGTGTTGCATCATTGAAAGGTGATTTGATGCATGATAAGGTAGATTTGGTGGAGGCCCTCTGGGAGAATGTGAATAATGCAGAAGAACAAATAGACTATCATGGTCTAGAAAGAATATGGCAGCAAGAGGTGGTCAGAGGATCTGGTCGACAGTGGTCATTCTCAGACATATAATCAGATTGCACTGGGCACCATTAGTATTGGAACTCTTCGCTAGCTGTTGAAAATGAGGACTGAGTACTTATGGGAATCTCTGAGTGCAATAATGACAGTTTTTAATTCACCTCAACTCAGTCATTATGTATCCTGTCTAAATGTCAAGGCACTCATGCATCTCTTCAGAATTGGCTCTCGGTGTTCTGAATCAGTTCTGTTGATGATATTTCTCCTTGCCTCCAATGATGCTTTCCCATGTTCTGTTCTTGGTATAAAACTAAATAATGTACATTGTTAGTCTCCGTATATTGGATTCTGAGTGTGGTAGATAATTTACATGTCAACAATAGAAGCATGATATCTGACGTATGATAGATAGAAATTTTGATGATAGATAGAAATTTTAATGATAGGTAAACATTTCAATTATAGGCAGACATTTTTGAAGATAGATAGACATTCTGATGATAGATAGACATTTTGATGATAGAAAGAAATTTTGATGATAGATAGAAATTTTGAACGACTCTTATGAGAGACCTGTCATCTGTGATGTTTGTGAGTGTGATTTGCAATCCTGCATACTGCATTTGAAACTCAGCTGTAGGCGATTTGGAAGCAGACTGCCTTGTGTTGCTGTTAAACAATGGTATGAGCGTCAGTCGTTCAGAAAGCTGTGGCAAACTACTGAACATAAACTTGCCCAGTAAATCACAAACAACCAACAAATGCTGAGGTTGATTGTGATGTCCTGTAAGAGACATGTGGATAAGTAACTTCCAGAGGATTGACAAACCAGCCAGCCATCTATCTGTCTACGTATTTACCTATTTACATACCTACCTACAGTTATATGTACATACCTACCTACCCACTTACATAATACACACACACACACACTTACATGCTGACATACCTGCCTACATACATACATACGTACATACACAAACACACACATACATAGATCCATCCACACACACACACATATGCCTACTTACTAACATGCTTGCATACCTGCCTACTTACTTACATGCTTGCATATCTGCCTACTTACTTACATGTTTGCATACCTGCCTACTTACTTACATCCTTGCATACCTGCCTACTTACTTACATCCTTGCATACCTGACTACTTACTTACATGCTTGCATACCTGCCTACTTACTTACAAGCTTGCATACCTGCCTACTTACATGCTTGCCTGCTTACTTACATGCTTACATACCTGCCCACTTACTTACATACCTGCCTACTTACTTACATACCTGCCTGCTTACTTACATCTGAACCTACCTACCTAATTACACGTAAAATTACCTTGAGAAAACTTGAAAACCCCTGGGAAAATGTCGGTAAATATGGCTCAATCCCTGTAACCTCCATCCCCAAATGATGATCGCTCATGGTCGTCTGCTTTATATATTGAGCATAGTTGGAGTGGAGGAGCTGAAAGGGAAGTGTTAAATCTGTATATGACATGGAATTTATGAGATTATCTCCTGTTTTTTGCCTCTAAGACGTTTCATAAACTGTTTTTACCCTAGAGCACTAAGCAAGGTTGGCTGAATATAGGTTGTGATAGCTTAGGTAATCTGCAGTACGGCTGGCAAGGTCAAGGCCATGGTGTCTATTGATTTATTGATTCTGCTGAACTTCTTTGTAGTCCCATAGCTATACGCGTCATATGTTTGGTTTGTACATCATCCCGAGTGCTGGCTTGTAGATGCAAGCTGTCACACTCTTCTTGTTTAGCAGTGCACTAGATATGTCTGTTTTGTAGTCACCTCACTCACTCAATTTTGTGGTGAAGTATTTATGCCTAGGCTAATAGACTACAATGGCTGGGGCATATAGAAAGAATGGAAGATAATAGGGAAACAAAACTCGCTCACACTCAGGAAATAAATGACCGTAGACCAAAAAGACGGTGGAGAGATAATATATATACAGACCTACAAACCCTTGGAATCAACGACTGGCAAGAGAAGGTCAACCAGAGAGACGAATGGAGATGGATTGTATCTGCAGCAAAGAACCCCAATGGCTCGGAACGCTGAAGAAGAAGAAGAAGAATTTATGCCTATTTTGTCGTCACTTATCTCACTCAATGTTGTGGTGCAGTAGAAATGCCTGTTTTGTCGTCACCTCACTCACTTAATCTTGTGGTGCAGTAGATGTCTGTTTTGTTGTCACCTCACTGACTCATGCAGTGTTGTTGTGCACTAATGTCTGTTTTGTCTGTGTGTGTGTGTGGGGGGGGGGGGGGGGGTTGTTTACGTCACTCACTCAATCATACACCAATGTCTACTCATTCAGCTTGGAGACGGCCGTTTGCAACGTTTTGTAGCAAGTTCATGGGGTCCGACATGATGATCACGTATGTCTTTGTATCCTGCTGGCCTTGCCAGTGCTCCGCGGGCGGCAGTGATTCGTGTGGCTATAGTCTTGTTGTAGTCTCATGTATCTGTAATACTCACATTTTCGGAGCTTTGCGTAGATCTGCCTACAAAACATTGATAGTTTTCTTTAAGGGCGAGAGGAACGGCTCCATTGCATGTGGCCTTGTCCCATCTAAAAGGCGGGTCTGCCAAAATCATCACACGGAACACGAACTC
Source organism: Cepaea nemoralis (assembly GCA_014155875.1). Lineage (NCBI taxonomy): Eukaryota > Metazoa > Mollusca > Gastropoda > Stylommatophora > Helicidae > Cepaea > Cepaea nemoralis. The sequence continues at coordinate 658,267 of JACEFZ010006853.1, read as the reverse complement.
CGTAGTTCCAGCGAAAAGTGCACTCATGAACAGAATGACGGACTCCAGAATTGAACCACCTACTTGGAGTTAGAGACGCGAGGCAGACGGCTTAACCGTGTCCTCTCTCACTCACTCACTCACTCACACACACACACACACACTCTCTCTCTCCCCCCCCCCCTCTCTCTCTCTCTCTCTATCCTCTCTCTCTCTCTCTCTCTCTCTCTCTGCAATGATATGCAGGCGACAGGCTGTGCTCTTGCGGCTTATCTGTATGTACTTTTACCAAGTCAAATGCGGTATCTTATCTAGGCCAGCGCTGAATGTTTATATATCTGATTCTTGTTCACATTCACACGTGTAACTTGATCTCTTGAAAGGTGGTCGGTCAATTGTGGGCAGTTTATGCTGTCTGTGGCTGGATAGAGTTTATGCTGTCTGTGGCTGGATAGAGTTTATGCTGTCCGTGGCTGGATAGAGTTTATGCTGTCTGTGGCTGGATAGAGTTTATGCTGTCTGTGGCTGGATAGAGTTTATGCTGTCTGTGGCTGGATAGAGTTTATGCTGTCTGTGGCTGGATAGAGTTTATGCTGTCTGTGGCTGGATAGAGTTTGTGCTGTCTGTGGCTGGATAGAGTTTGTGCTGTCTGTGGCTGGATAGAGTTTATGCTGTCTGTGGCTGGATAGAGTTTGTGCTGTCTGTGGCTGGATAGAGTTTGTGCTGTCTGTGGCTGGATAGAGTTTCTGCTGTCTGTGGCTGGATAGAGTTTATGCTGTCTGTGGCTGGATAGAGTTTATGCTGTCTGTGGCTGGATAGAGTTTATGCTGTCTGTGGCTGGATAGAGTTTATGCTGTCTGTGGCTGGATAGAGTTTATGCTGTCTGTGGCTGGATAGAGTTTATGCTGTCTGTGGCTGGATAGAGTCTATGCTGTCTGTGGCTGGATAGAGTCTATGCTGTCTGTGGCTGGATAGAGTTTATGCTGTCTGTGGCTGGATAGAGTTTATGCTGTCTGTGGCTGGATAGAGTTTGTGCTGTCTGTGGCTGGATAGAGTTTCTGCTGTCTGTGGCTGGATAGAGTTTGTGCTGTCTGTGGCTGGATAGAGTTTGTGCTGTCTGTGGCTGGATATAGTTTATGCTGTCTGTGGCTGGATATAGTTTATGCTGTCTGTGGCTGGATAGAGTTTATGCTGTCTGTGGCTGGATAGAGTTTATGCTGTCTGTGGCTGGATAGAGTTTATGCTGTCTGTGGCTGGATAGAGTTTATGCTGTCTGTGGCTGGATAGAGTTTATGCTCAAATGGAGCTGCTGTAGGCCTAATATTAGGTGTCCTCTGTTGTCTGTATAGTTTGTCCTCATGTCTCTCCATAGTTTGTCCTCATGTCTCTCCATAGTTTGTCCTCATGTCTCTCCATAGTTTGTCCTCATGTCTCTCCATAGTTTGTCCTCATGTCTCTCCATAGTTTGTCCTCATGTCTCTCCATAGTTTGTCCTCATGTCTCTCCATAGTTTGTCCTCATGTCTCTCCATAGTTTGTCCTCATGTCTCTCCATAGTTTGTCCTCACATGTCTCCATAGTTTGTCCTCATATGTCTCCATAGTTTGTCTTCATGTCTCTCCATAGTTTGTCCTCACGTGTCTCCATAGTTTGTCCTCATATGTCTCCATAGTTTGTCCTCATATGTCTCCATAGTTTGTCTTCATGTGTCTCCATAGTTTGTCCTCATATGTCTCCATAGTTTGTCTTCATATGTCTCCATAGTTTGTCCTCACATGTCTCCATAGTTTGTCTTCATATGTCTCCATAGTTTGTCTTCATGTGTCTCCATAGTTTGTCCTCATATGTCTCCATAGTTTGTCTTCATATGTCTCCATAGTTTGTCTTCATGTGTCTCCATAGTTTGTCCTCATGTGTCCCCATAGTTTGTCCTCATATGTCTCCATAGTTTGTCTTCATGTCTCTCCATAGTTTGTCCTCACGTGTCTCCATAGTTTGTCCTCATATGTCTCCATAGTTTGTCCTCATGTCTCTCCATAGTTTGTCCTCACATGTCTCCATAGTTTGCCCTCATATGTCTCCATAGTTTGTCTTCATGTCTCTCCATAGTTTGTCCTCACGTGTCTCCATAGTTTGTCCTCATATGTCTCCATAGTTTGTCTTCATGTGTCTCCATAGTTTGTCCTCATGTGTCTCCATGGTGTGTCCTCAAATTCCTCCATGGTGTATCCTCAAATGCCTCCATAGTTTTCCCTCATATGCCTTCATAGTTTTCCCTCAAATGCCTCCATGATTTGTCCTCAAAAGCCTACATAGTGTGTCCTCACATGCATCCACGGTTTGTCCTCAAATGTCTCCACAGTTTGTCCTCAAATGCCTCCATGATTTGTCCTCAAATGCCTCCATGGTTTGTCCTTAAATGTCTCCATAGTTTGTCTGCAAATGCCTCCATTGTTTGTCCTGAAATGCCTCCGTAGTGTGTCCTCAAGTGTCTCCATAGTATGTCCTCAAATGTCTACATAGTTTGTCCTCAAATTTCTCCAGTTTGCCCTCAAATTTCTCCATAGTTTGCCCTCAAATTTCTCCATAGTGTTTCCTCAAATGTCTCCATAGTTTGTCCTCAAATTGTCTCCATAGTTTGTCCTCAAATTGTCTCCATAGTTTGTCCTCAAATGCCTCCATAGTTTGCCCTCAAATGTCTCCATAGTTTGTCCTCAAATTGTCTCCATAGTTTGTCCTCAAATGTCTCCATAGTTTGCCCTCAAATGTCTCCATAGTGTGTCCTCAACAAACGTTTGAAACCCGTGGTGCATGGCATCCGTTGTTGTTCATAGATGGTCCCTTTCTAGCCCAGGACCACTAAAGCCAACATCTTCCGACTTCGACGATTGCGGTTTCTTTTCTGGAATCCTCCTCCCGTGGTCAGACTGCTCTCCCAGGGTTTTAGGTCCTTCCCTGCCCACATACAGAGCTGATGGCGAGGCAGCGGGTTCAACCACTACACTGCTCAGTTGGACTAAAATGTTGCCTTCTCGTCCTTGACTTGGGGACGTCAGTTGCATGTACCTCAGAAGTTGTAGTGGGTTCGCCTGCTGCGAGAGACACTGGTAATAGGGAAAGCTAATCCACACGCAAATATCAGTCCTGTGCACTAGAAGTCTAGAAGTAATAGCGCGTATTTTTGGACTACGCTTGAAAAAACAAAATCATATTCTGTATAACATGCTACCATGGCCACGGAAGCTAAACACCCCTCTCTTCCTCTTCCACCTCCCTCCCCAACCCCTCATCATTTCAGTGTGTCCAGACCTGGAAGGTTATTTAAGAGCGGAAGTCAGCCGCCCTATTCCCTGCTCGCGACTGCACTTAACGTTGCATAAAACCAGCCCCCGTCACCCAGATTTTTCAAAGTGCGACAAATCGTTACGCGAGGCTTTAACGAGGGCTATGATAACTCGACCACGTAACTAGCGACCCATCAGCGGCCGCGCCGCGCCGCGCCGCCGCCGAGCCGGCCTGGTGTGTCGCTTGAGGAAATTATATATTGACCCGTATACCGACCTTAAAAGTACTTCCCCTCTCGGGAATTCACTTCCTCGTCAGCTTTGCCCAGTCTTGATCATGGCATTAAGTAGTGCTGGCTTTGTGTGTATCGGCACTGGACATCTCAGCGGCTGGATGCTCGTTAGTGTTTCAGTGTTAATCATCATCATCCACAGCAGAATTCGCGAGGACTGAATTATTCTATTTCGTGTGGTTTTTTAGTAACGGTTTGTGTTGCTACCCTATTTTAAGTTTAGATTATAAAGTGTTTTAACGTTTATCTCACTTCCGCGATTGTGTATTTTACGTATTATTTACTGTTATTTAACGACTGCCCGTGTTATTTAATATTTGGCCGGACTATTTAACTCTCTTGTGTTCGCGTGTAGCATTTAACTTTGTGTGTTACTTATGATGATTTGACATGTGTACACTTTATTTCACTGTACGAGTTATGTCATGTGATACGGAAGTGGTTATAGTTGGGAGCGGGCTGTCTGTCGGTGTTTGGTCAAATAATGTCCAAGTTACCTTTAACACGACAAAACTGTTCTCCAGCTTATGGTTCATCTTCCCCTCCCCCCCCCCCTCTCTCTCTCTCTCTCTCTCTCTCTCTCTTCCCCTCTCTCTCTCTCTCTTCCTCTCTCTCTCTCTCTCTCTCTCTCTCTCTCTCTCTCTCTCTCTCTCTCTCTCTCTCTCTCTCATAAAATGTGTTAAAATTTTTTTGCATGTCCTTTATAGCAGACATTAGCTGTTTGTGATTTATTAGAAATTGTTTTTTAACGTTTCATAGTTTACCATGGCTTCATGGCCGATGCTCAAACAGTCGGAATCAACGCAAAGCGATTAGCTCCCAAATCGCCAGCAAATGATTTCGAACCCTCGGTTCCGTAAGTTAGGGGTTGTGTAACTGTTGTCTTCTTCTTCTTCTTCTTCTTCTTCTCTTCTTCTTCTTCTTCTTCTTCTTCTTCTTCTTCTTCTTCTTCTTCTTCTTCTTCTTCTTCTTGTTCCCGCATTGAAAAATAGGCCCTCAACCAAACCACACCAAGCCCTCCTATCCTTAGCTACCCTCTACAGCTCCCTCCCTGTCCTCCCAATATTATTCATCTCTCTCTGTAATTCTCTTCTCTGTGCGTTTTAAGTTATCCCGCTATTTTGTTTGCCTTGTGGGTTCCAGACAAGAGAGGATCTTGTTATATTATCTTCAGGTATTCTCAGTCCTGTCATGCCCCAGCGTCTTGTCCCCACCTCTTGGTTGACTGGAGTTTGTCCAGTTCTCTCCGTGATCCCCCACATTGGTGATCATGTTCTGCCTGTTTATTCCCACTATTCTGCACAGGCACCAATCAGTGAATGTTTGTAGTTGATTATAATTCTGTCACTTCTCTGTGTTTGTTTTCTCTCAACTTTCATCTACTGGCGTCGATGGTTTCAAGTGTAAGTTAGTTAGTTAGTCGCGGGGTTCCAACTTCACGGCAACGGGTCGTCCCCATTATGCCCCGTTCCTGTGCCAGTGAATATCATACAAAATGTTTAGCTGTTTCCATGTGTGTATTCTTTCTTCCAAATTAAGTTCATTCTGTGCATGTTTTCAAAGGGAATATTCAAAAACCGGATCAAGGGCAAAACGAAATAAAATAAAGTGTAATCTTTTTTCTTTTTTTTTTAAATAAGTAAAAGTAGTCCCATAGCAGAAATTGTCGTTGGGGTGTCGGGTGTTCACATATTCCAGAACGCGCCATTTTAGTTGAGGTGCCAGTTCCTGTCCATCTCTGTAAAATTGTGAAAATTATTTGGCTTCTATGATTTTGAGGCTAAGTCAACCCCAGAGCTTGAGGGGAGGGGTGAGGTTTAATCCCAGACCCACTGTCTCGGCAGGTACGCGCACTAACCACAGCTTCTGTTCTTGAGTACAGTTCTGAAACCTGTTTGGACCCCATTTTATAAGGCTGGGTCGACCACCGGGCCCTGCTGGTTGGAAGCAATCATCCTGGCTCTAGTAGGGGTTAAACCCGAACCCTCTGTCTTGCTATTGACGACACTAACACTGACGTTCAGGACATATTACTGGGGAGCCCAAGTAATGAATACCTTGTGTAGGTATCCAGGAACATAGGGGGGGGGGGTGCAAAAACATGGGCATAGACATGCAGGAACATGGGCAGCAGACATACAAAGACATGGGCATCATACATGCAAGAACACGGGCAGCAGACATGCAAGAACACGGGCAGCAGACATGCAAGAACATGGGCAGGAACACGGGCATCATGCATGCAGGAACACGGGCATCAGGCATGCAGGAACACGGGCATCACATCTGCAAGAACACGGGCATCACATCTGCAAGAACATGGGCATCACATCTGCAAGAACATGAGAATCGGGAGTTAAATAACATGAGAATCGGGAGTGCAAGAACATGAGAATCGGGAGTTAAATAACATGAGAATCGGGAGTGCAAGAACATGAGACTCGGGAGTTAAATAACATGAGAATCGGGAGTGCAAGAACATGAGAATCGGGAGTTAAATAACATGAGAATCGGGTGTGCAAGAACATGAGAATCGGGAGTTAAATAACATGAGAATCGGGAGTGCAAGAACATGAGAATCGGAGTTAAATAACATGAGAATCGGGAGTGCAAGAACATGAGAATCGGGAGTTAAATAACATGAGAATCGGGTGTGCAAGAACATGATAATCGGGAGTTAAATAACATGAGAATCGGGAGTTCAAGAACATGGTTGGTGCAAGAACATGAGAATCGGGAGTTCAAGAACATGGTTAGTGCAAGAACATGAGAATCGGGAGTTCAAGAACATGGTTAGTGCAAGAACATGAGAATCGGGAGTTCAAGAACATGGATAGTGCAAGAACATGGCCACCAGACATGAAAGAACATGGGCATCAGACATGCACTGCGGTGCAAATCATTGTTTGCGACGGAGGAGGGACATCATCAGATGACTCCAGCACGTCCGATTGACTAACCCGATGATGATGATGGTGATATTGATGATGATGGTGATATTGATGATGATGATGATGGTGATATTGATGATGATGATGGTGATATTGATGATGATGATGGTGATATTGATGATGATGATGGTGATATTGATGATGATGATGATGATGATGATGAGAACAGGGGATAGTGTTGAGAACATAATCATACGACTGCAACACCAGTCTCTGACAACAACGATAACGAGGATGATAATTAGACAACTAGGTACCTCAGAAGTCGGAGTGGCTTCGCCTAATTTCGAGGGACACTGGTAATAGGGAAAGCTAATCCACGTCAGTCCAGTACACAATAAGTGGTTGCATGTGTATGGACTATGTTTGAGTTCAAAGCGAGCGAATGCTACAAAAAAAAAAGAAGAGAACCAGGGTTGTGGAGAGGACATCGCCAACGCCAGCTAGCAAAGCTTCATGGAAGTACCGCCACTTCCGCCCGCTCCCGGCATATTCTTGGCACCAGGGAATGAACCGCTGCAGGCATCTGATCATCTGTCTGGCTTCCGTCTCTCGTGTCGTCTGTGGCCCAGCCTGAGTCTCATTGTATCTTTACTCACTCCACGCGCACCCACTCCGTCCCCGCTCAACCACCCGACTGCTGGTTGTCCCTGCCATGCAGTCTATAAATATCTGTCACTGGCGGAATTTGATTGGTTTAGTTGCCAGCAGCCGGTACCCTGGCGAAGAGGTTCAAGACGCTGCTCGTAATCCCGTATATCCACGTACGAAACAGCTGCGCGAGATTCGGCAGTGGATCGTGTCGCCTTGGTTTCTTAAGGAAAGGTATGTCAGCCGGTCGTTCAGAAAGCAATGGCAAACTACTGAACGTAAAAACTTGCCAAGACATCAACAGCAGCTGAAAAATGCTGGTGTTGACCGCAATGTCCTGTAATAGGATATGCCAAAAAACAAAAAAACAACAAAGTTGCAATCAGCGCGCGGTGGTTACGCGCATTCTGTGTGTGATATCCGCGTCTTGTAGAATATACTGGAAAGTACTAAAGTCGAGAGGGTACATGTCGTTGCACTAGGTTTTCCCTTATATGGTTCGGTCTCCCTCAAGTGCTTAGTCGAGAGTATTGCACACTGCACGAACTCCGCAGCGCCATTGATTACCCCCAGAAGTCTCCGGGGAAAATGGCACTCGGCATCTGACCAATGCGGAACGAACCCTCGGCTTTCAGCGCGCGAGGCAGACAGCTTAATCATGGAGACACTTCCTCTTTATTAGTGTGCGTGTATCCAATATCTACTTCTGTTTTGTCGAGTATGTCTTCTAATATCTCCGTCTATCTTGTTGTCCAATGTATCATTATTATGTAGTTGAATCTTTGAACTTGATCTCAAGGTTTCTGGTATAAATATGTCGATATTCATCAGCAGAGAATATACAGTGTAAGTTTAGGACAGTATAATTAGACACTCTCTTGTCTGGAAACCATAAGGCAAACGAAACAGTGGGAGACCTAAGAACATGCGGAGAAGAGAAATACAGACAGAGATGAATAATATTAGGAGGGCATGGAAGAAGCTGCAGGAGATAGCAACAGATAGGACGGCTTGGTATGGTTTGGTTGAGGGGTTGGGTCCCAATGGGGAAATAAAGGGCAGAAGAGAAGAGAGATGTTTAGGACTATTTTTAAAACCAAGCAAATAATCTGCTCGCCGTTTAGTAAAATAAAACCCCACTTCAAGAGGCGGAATTATAACCATTTTTTTGGGGAAGCAATGTAGGGGGAAAACATAGGGAAATAGAAATGTAGAAATAAGCATTCGGAAAGCAAGAGGATTTATTTTATAGGACGAGGATACTTGTGGAGGTCAAAGGAAGTTAAATTTAACACCAAACTTAGAATGTTTAACTCCTGTGTTAAATCGGCACTACAGTATGGGTCAGAAACTTGGAGAACAACTACAAGAGTCACTAATACGCTACACATAGTCACTGATTGGTGGATGTACAGAACTATCAGAATAACATGGTATGACAGAATCACCAATGTGGAGCTCATGGAGAGAACTAAACAAATACCAGTGAATCAGGAGGTGAGGAACACTGGATAGAACGCTGACTGAGAAAACCTGAGGACAATATAAGTAGACACTCTCTTACCAGGAACCCACAAGGCAAGCAAAATAGCGGGAGACCCAAGAACATACGAGGAAGAGAATGACAGAGATAAATGGTATTGGAAGGACAGGGAGGGAGCTGCAAGGACAGCTTGGTGTGGTTTGGTTTAAGGACCATGTCCCGGAGGGGGGGGGGGGGGAGAAGGCAGAAGAAGAGGAACAATTTCCTACCGTTTCCTACGCCCAGTCCTACCTCGACAAGATTGTATATAGCTTCCTGTCAAGGAGTTCTCATTCAACACTTTAGTTACAGTGTCTGGATTTCCCCGGCGACACCACAGCCCACTTGGTCTTGCGTATTGTATTCAGCGAGAGAGGCGGCCCGCTTTCGCCCGTGCGTATGTTTTAACGCTTGGCTGCGACACAAGTACACCGAACGTCAAAACGAAGCAGCTTGTTTGTGGAGTCTGAAAATCCCGTGTCACCAATAGGGAATTTACTTCCTGGTGTTTTTTGTTTGTTATAGTCTATGTGAAACAAATAGATGCTGTGTTTGTAGAAGTGTTTGTTTAAGTGCTAACTTCTTAACTTTTGCTGTTGATTGTCGCTTGTATAGTTGAGCTGGGTGGTGAAGCAAATTAGATATTAGATGAGAGACTAGACAGCAGACAAATGGGATTAGCACATCAGAGATTCACTGTAATCGATCTATCTGTCTATATTATCTCTCTCTATCTATGTATCTATCTATCTATCTATGTATCTATCTATCTATCTATCTGTCAAACTATCTATCTATCTATCTATCCAACTATCTGTCAAACAATGCACATTGCATTCATCACGGACTCAGGGAGTATGCTTAGTGAGACTGAGAAAGGAATGTTTCGTGTGGAATGGCTCACCTCGCTTCAGAGGTCACAGATTGTGAGAATAGTATGAATTTTTTGCCAAGGCCATGCAGGAATGCGGGGGAATGAATATGCTGAAAATCTGGCAGGGAATGAACCTCTTGGTGGTAGATTACCTAACTACAAGGGAGTGGTGGTCGTGCGCCTGTGGGAACAGGTGGAGAAGGTGGGGGAACAGATTGAGAACCCGCCTGTGGACAGAATGAGATTGCGGGGATCGACAGGGGTTCAGGAAGAATCTCGACACTCAGGGAAGACCAGGAGAACTTTCAATCTGATAGCGGTGGGAACGATTAGTGGTGTGGATCTTTGTTGACTATTGAACGCGGGGATAGAGCGCGCATGGGAATATCCTGAGTGCAGTGATGTTAATTCTTAGCTCAACTAGACTCAGCTCAACAACGCACCTCTACCACCAGAAGTTGTACTCCCACTCTTCTACACGTGTGCACGCATATTTAATATTAGCGTCACAGCTGCCGCCACTCTGACCTTGGTCGCGTCTGCTCTTGTTTTCCCCATTAACTCTTTTTCTTGTCCACTGCTACGCCAGCGTTGCGCAACGCACGAGCTGACGCCATAAATCATCTCTAGCTGTTACACCGGTAATTTGACTCATTGCAAAGTTCATCCCTGAATTATATGCCCCTGGAAGTGGACAACAAACAGGCGCTTGAAATAGGTCCCCCTGTTTTTGTCCCTTCAACAAGTTCCTTCATGCATCCGCTCATGTCTGCTCGTGACATTTTCATTTTCTAGGTCTTCATCGCCACGACTTCCTGGCTCCAGGCCAGGGATTCTCATGTTTTCTTGTCACAGGTTACATCTTCTCAGCCGAATGTAATGAAAACATCATCTTGCGCCATGGCGATACGCGTGAATGGATTGGCTGTAAGTAGCAAGTACACCAAATAATATTCATCATTATCACGTGCCATACCCATTAGCCTTGGCAGTCATGGTTCGCCATTTAATTTTAACAAAAGAGGTGGGACACATCAACAGAAGAGGTGGGCCACATCAACAGAAGAGGTGAGATACTGCAACATAAGAGGCGGGACACAGAAATGAGGCACCACAAATCATTATTCTGCGCCCCAGAACAGGACAATATATTACGCAATCACACGTATACAAAATTCAAGATTGGCGAATCAGCCATGTGCACACGTGGATTTGTGCCGCAGACACAGATTACATGCCTCAAGTACCCAAGGTACAACATTTCTAGGCAAACCTTCTGACCTAGAGAAACAACAGTGGAAGATACCATGGACCACTGAGTGAACAAAAAAAAAGACAGTGAAGTTCGCACAAGAGGTAACATTGCAGATATAGACACATTTATTTTCAAGCAAACGGAAGAAGAAGAAGAAGAAGAATTGGGCACGAGATGGCAGAGAAATGTGTATTTGGGCGTTTATAGATGCGCATACAGTTCGGGAGCAAAACAGAAAATCCTAACCTGCACAGTTCGCGGCGACTGCACTAGTCAGGCAGCCTTAATTCCTCATGCTCAAAGACCCCTCTGCCATACACCGCAAGGTACTATATTGGCAGTAAATGACAGTTTTTTTTTTTTTTATACAGTTCTGAGTATATAGATCTGCATACATCTGGGCGTTTATAGATATGCATACAGACACGAAGATAAGAGTAGATTGCCCGAGACAAAGTTCGAACTGTATTCTTGGTGGTAGCCAGTGTGCGCTTTAACCAGGGCTTCGCGAATTCTAGCGGAAACACGTTTACCAGGCCGACTTTCAAATATGGAGCTCGCCGTCGAGTGCTTTGTTTGTCGTTTCCGGGGTGAGAGAGCGCGGATATATTTGTTGGCAGTTTGTACGGTAGAATTGTGACGTTGTAACTCGGGTTTGTGCGCTGTCATTGCGTGCTTTGTATTGTGGATGACCTTGGTGGCTGTTTTGTCTACTAGTTTGTATGTAGATGTTCGTCTTCCTGACCATCTGCCTACTTGCTGCCTGGCTTTCTGCATCTCTGTTTGATCATTTGCCTTTCTGCATTACTGCCTACTTATCTTTTTGCTTGTCTACATTACGTATGTTTCTAGACAGATACAAGTCTTCCCTTAAAGACAGAAACAGTATAATTAGATAGCTACATATCTTCCCTAAAAACAGACTAGATAGCTACATTTTTAGCCACAGATGACAGAAACAGCGTGACTAGATAGCTACAGATTTAGCCACCGAGGACAAAAAAATAGTGATTAGACAGCTACAGATTTAGCCACTGAGGACAAACACAGTGACCAGATAGCTACAGATTTAGCCATTGAGGACAGAAATGTAGTGACTATATAGCTACATATTTAGCTATTGAGGACAGAAACAGCGTTGCTATATAGCTACAGATTTGGCCACTCAGGACAGAAACAGTGTGTCTGAATACCCAAGTATCCAGCATGTGAATATATTCACGGCCCGTGTTTGCAAACTCCAAGCAACACACTTTATGACAAGTGTGAAGCAGCATTATCATGAAGACGCTCCTCGGTCTACTTTTGCGGCACAGACAGACAGACAAGCATAGACACGAATCGGCCTGTCAGGACCCGTGGTGATGCGACTTGACTGGTTCCACGGAACTGCCCTATCTGCTGCGGGATTGACATCTGAAAAGGGTTAGGTTGGAAATTAGTGGGGGGGGAGGATGTCTGTATCATGCATGCATATTAGTGATTTTAATTGTAGATTTCATCTCGTATGTCGCGTCTTATTTCCATCTCCCAGCCTGCCCCTCTTTTCTCCACGTATGTCTCTTAATCTCTCCCAATGTCTCTTCATCTCCCCCATGTCTCTTCATCTCCCCGTATGTTGCTTCATCTCTCCCTATGTTTTTTCATCTCCCCCTGCGTCTCTTCGTTTCTCCCTTTGTCTCTTCTCACCCCATGTCGCTTCTTCTCACCTTACATATCTTTAATCTCCCCCCCCCCCATGTCTCTTCATCTCCCCCTATGTCTCTCCATCTCCCCCTATGTCTCTCCACCTCTCCCTATGTCTCTTCATCGCTCCCTCTGTCTCTTCATCTCCCTCTGTCTCTCCATATCTCCCTATGTCTCTTCATCTTCCCCTATTCCTCTTAACCCCCCCCCCCCTCCTGTGTCTCTTCATCTCTCCCTGTCTCTTCATCTCCCAGTATGCTTCTCTTCACACACCCACCCCCCTCTCAGGTCTGTCTCTCTTACCTTCTTTCCCCCCCCCCCCCCCCCCCCCCCCCCCCCCCCCACAGCCAGCCTGGGAGTCATTGCTGTAGTCATGAAAGTCGTACCTTGTGCCATGTTCCGAACAGGCCACTTGACGCTGTGCTGAGAGAGACGGGGCCTGACGGAGTCAAACCTTGTACCACGGTGGTGACCCTCTAGCATGTAGCCCGTTACAGTCCACGGATGATTGGAGAGAGATATCCTGCGCTTAATCCGAACATGATCTGCGAGTTAAGAACGCGTTTATAACTATCAATCATCGCTTGTCATTGCTATCAATCATCGGATTGCCAATGTGTCACAGCTGGACAAGTCAATCATGTCAGCTCTCGGCCCGGAAGTTAACTGGTTAAAACCCAACGGAACAGTATAATACTCTTAACTGTGTAGAACTATTCCGCGATGGAAACCCACGTTGCCTGGCGTCTTGCCGTCTTGATAGACGATAGTTTGTGCACAAGAGTTATACCTCTCCATAGCACAAAGCCTGGGCTGAATGTAAAGACCAATGTTTTGCCGCGCAGCATGATTGCTCACTCGGCCTCCCTTGTGTACTCCAGAGGAAAGGTAATACCAATATGTCTGGAACAAGACCAACTGCACAAGCTGCCGGATCAACAAGGTAGTGCTGTAATTGTTCGCCTGTCGGAGCTACCATCTTAGACCAGTTGCCGACCAAGGCACTGCCACAACATTTAGTCTTTAGGTTGCATTTGCTCCTACTAGGATAACATCTATATCCTCCCAATTGCGCTCTCCACCCGTAGCCGTAGGCACAATGTTGTGTTTGAGTTTGGTATATTAGGACATGAAAACCCTAAAAATCGGTCAAAAAACGTAGGACACAAACCGGACATTCCAGTTACATATCACCGCAAAAAAGAATCTAGTAAAAGCGCTCGTTAACTACAGGATGTGTTATTATCTATTGAACAAGACTGGGCAAGTTATATCCTTAGACTAAAAACAGGACACAACGGGTGCAATAACAGTCACATCAAAACGTCGGTTCTCCAGCAGGGGTAGGGGTCCGCTGCCTTCTTCCAGGGACCATGTAGATAATTATAACATTGTCCACAGGCCATGTAGAATGATCAGCTGAAACATTAGCATGCTCTATTTGGTCACACATTTGATTCACTCCTTCGTCCAGGGACCGAGACATAGGGAGAGATGGAGACTTTATTTTCGTAATCCCGTTTATCGCGTTCGAAACACAGCTGTGGGAGATTTGGCAGCAGACGGCCGTGCGATTGGTTTTCATACAATGGTATGAGAAGTGCCGGTTGCTCAGAAAACAATGGACAACTACTGAACGTAAACTTGCAAAGAAATCACAAACAGCCAACAAATTATGGGGTTGACTGCGACTTCATGTAAAGAGTATGCAACCGGGGAAACACCTATTGTGAGGCCGACATGGCTGAAAAGTGTAACACACTGTAACTGTTCCTGGTGACTGAGGTGGTGGGATGAGTCCCACACCCCGGTCAGGTTGACTCAGATGTTGACTTCTCCTCAGAAAGCAATGGCAAAATGCTCGAGGGAAAATTGCCTAGTAAATCATATTTAGCAAATAAGGACTGGGAGTAATTGCAGCGCCCTGCATAGGCTATAGGATATTTTTCCCCCTCTAATTATAGTATTTGCGATATGGCAGTCACTTTATGTGATGTTTATATTTGAAGTTGACTGCTATAGTCTACGTGATGTTTATATTTGAAGTTGACTGCCATAGTCTACGTGATGTTTATATTTGAAGTTGACTGCCATAGTCTATGTGATGTTTATATTTGAAGTTGACTGCCATAGTCTATGTGATGTTTATATTTGAAGTTGACTGCCATAGTCTATGTGATGTTTATATTTGAAGTTGACTGTCATAGTCGCAGAGCAGGCCAGGCTCTCAAGCTCGCCAAGCTCGAACCCAAATGTTTACTTAGGTCTTAGTCAGATAACACCAAAATATCTGGAACAAGACAGGCCTTAGTCAGATATGCCTTTTTGAAGTACAGTGTAACAAACTATCGTCTGTCAAGACGGCAAGGTGCCAATGAAAAACAAAGCGACTCAGATATGATAGTAAACGGCACTACCTGCTCACCAAACTCGACACCCCACAGTGTGCCAACGGCTTCAGGCGGAGGAACTCGTTTGAGAGGTTACAAGCCGTAAGAGGAATTGCAACCTAAAGACTAAATTGCAGGGCAGACCAGACCCTAAGCCGTCTTTACGTTGGTAACTGGTCTAGGATGGAAGTTCCGACAGGCGGACAGTTCGAACATTCCTTTGCTGATCCGGCAGCTTCTGCAGTTGGTCTTGTTCCAGATGTTTTGGTGTTACCTTTCCTCTGGAGTAAACTAGACAGGCAGAGAGAGAGAGAGAGAGAGAGGGGGGGGGGGGGAATCGTGCTGAATGGGCAACACGTGGTCTCAATTAAGCCCAGGCTTTGTAATATATTTGAAGCACAATGTAACAAACTATCCTCTGCCAAGACGACAAGGTGCTAGAAAAAAAAATGTCTCAGCTGCAGCAGAGGGCATGGTGTAGACTTGCCCAATTGTGAACCCTTATAAGTTCCTTCCTTGACGCGTGCCAACAGACCTGGGCAATCACTCTTCTCCGCAGCACCCGTCCTTCAACCACCTTGTTTCAGTAGTTTCCTTGCCGTAGTGAAAGACTTTCAGGAATTTCCAATACCTCCTACCCCTACCAACACAATCTCGCGTCCTCATAAACGAACACAAAAGTTCCATTTACCATACCTTGCGCCAAAACATGCACCCGCTACCCGCTTTCCAGAATCAGCCCGGGAAATCCTCAAATGGCGCCTTCCCTTGTTCGGTATTTCCTGCTTCCGGTGACTGCCTATTGACAAGAACTGGGTTGTCGATACGTTTACACGTAATCCCTTGAGGCTTCTATTTTAAACACCTCCTTGTTAATACTTGTTAGCAAGAGGGAGAGAGAGCACAAACGAACGAACTTTGTTTTCAAAGTGTGTCACAAATTGAGCACGCAGGTCTGTCTTAAATTCGGCCCTTCCAATCACTCACCTCTCCTACATCACTTATTTATTGTGCATGTTACATTCACATAGATAAAAACAATCACATGAATGGCGTGAACATTAACAATGCTCATTTCCATATTATGAGACAGGCAGGCAGACAATCACACACATACGACGTGCATAAATGCATGAGAGAGAGAGAGAGAGAGAGAGAGAGAGAGAGAGAGAGAGAGAGAGAGAGAGAGAGAGTATAAGTGAATGTTTGTTAGTGGGGTTGTGAATGTAAGGGGGTTTGTGTGGATGTATAACTGTGAATTTTTCTGCTTTCTGAACGACCAACGCTGATACCATCGAAATCAACGTAAGGTGGTCTGCTTCCAAATCGTCAGTACCTGAATCCCTCGTCTCGGTGTGTCGGGAAAATGTGAACCGTTTTCATTGTCCCTAAGCCACAACGCCCGCCAATAGCCTATATTGGGTGAAATATATAGTAATAATCAGCATGTACCCCGCCAGCTGGCGTAGACATTCATGTCTCTCCACGGATCTCGGAATATCCTTCTATGCCATCATCTCAATCCATCCAGCACAATTTCTAACCCCTACTTCTGTTATCCATCGACGGACGGACAGACAGTTGATACGTTAAGCAATAGTTTATAGACTGACTGGTCGGTGGTAGGCAAGTAGACACAAAATGGATGGACTGTTGGGTAGAAAGTTGAAGATTCGTAAGATGGAGTAAGAACATTGGCATTAGCTAGACATCCTACACACGCGCGCACACGACAGGAAAGTGAAATATCAGAGTTCACGCCAACATTATTGTCCTGCCAAAACATGAACCTGCTTTTTCAAGAAAGCGCCAGTAATCATGACTTGCATTATTCATAAGCAGGACGTGGTGATAGTCAAGACACCGCACACTTCATCCCGTAGAGTGCCCTTTCCTGGTTGGTATTGACCCTAGAATCTCCGTGTCGTAGACCGGGCCGTATGCAGGACATGTGTAGTCTGTTATTTGGGTGTATTTAAGCAGGACCAGTTCATGGGGTCTTTCATTGGTGAATAACTGTGGGGGAGGGGGGTGTCAATGGATAGTTTGTATTTAGTCGGGTTAGAAGCGAGAGATGAACTGAATTGGTGGTTGGGCTAGACCAGTGGTTCTCAACCTTTTTAAGGCCCATGCCCCCCTTCAGCATATGTTGAGAATATCATTCCCACCCTTTCGTATTTCCTCCCTATAAATTCCCCCCTCCCCCACCCTGCCCCTACATAGTGTACGTAAAAATGGAAGCTAACTTTAATAACACATACTAGAACAAGTTTAGACGTCTACATAGAACGTGACTTGTGGGCCTACTTACGTTATAAGACGAATATCAGAAGGGCGAGGAGTACAGAACCGTAAATTATTGAAGGAAAAACAATATCCAAGTAATCGGTTCTTGTATTAACGCGATCTTGAAATAGTCGTTATTCCCCCCCCCCCCCCGGAAACCCTAAAATTCACCCCTAGGGGGGAATTCCCCACCGGTTGAAAACCACTGGGCTAGACGAAACGCGGATTGAGTTGGTGGTCTGACTAGACAGAACCAGGGTTGAGAGAAGATGACTGGACATAACGCGGGGTGAGAAGAAGTGAAACATTTGGGTTGAGTTGGTGGTCTGGCTAGACAGAACGCGGGTTGAGAGAAGATGACTGGACATAACGTGGGGTGAGAGGAAGTGAAACATTTGGTGATCTGGCTAGACAGAACGCGGGTTGAGAGAAGATGATTGAACATAACGTGGGGTGAGAGGAAGTGAAACATTTGGGTTGAGTTGGTGATCTGGCTAGACAGAACGCGGGTTGAGAGAAGATGATTGAACATAACGTGGGGTGAGAGGAAGTGAAACATTTGGGTTGAGTTGGTGGTCTGGCTAGACAGAACGCGGGTTGAGAGAAGATGACTGGACATAATGTGGGGTGAGAGGAAGTGAAACATTTGGTGGTCTGGCTAGACAGAACGCGGGTTGAGAGAAGATGACTGGACATAATGTGGGGTGAGAGGAAGTGAAACATTTGGTGGTCTGGCTAGACAGAACGCGGGTTGAGAGAAGATGACTGGACATAACGTGGGGTGAGAGGAAGTGAAACATTTGGTGGTCTGGCTAGACAGAACGCTGGTTGAGTTGGTGGTCTGGCTAGACAGAACGCGGGTTGAGAGAAGATGACTGGACATAACGCGAGGTGAGAGGAAGTGAAACATTTGGTGGTCTGGCTAGACAGAACGCTGGTTGAGTTGGTGGTCACAGAGATAGACACATGAACATTCACAGTGTAATAGATAAGTGAGATTTCGCAAAAACAACTACAAGTGAAACTTGACCAAAGACTCACACATTCTTCAGTAGAAGCGGTGTCCAGCGATGACACAAGTGGCCACCGATCTACAGCGTGAGAACCGCTCCTTTGGATAAGGTGTGACTAATTACGTACAATCGCTTTCTCGCCCACCTCACATCTTCACAACTAGACAACTATAGTCAGTCTGATATTACCGTGGTAGACAATGTAATGTGTGCTGTATATTTCAACTTGAAGGATTTATCTTATTTATTTAGTTTATGTTGTGTGATATTTGTAGTTTGTCTCTGAATATTATTTTGAACCGCCGTTCTGTTTCGAATTGTTGAACAAGTCGGTTCGCTAGTTGTCATCCTACAACAGTGTGAGAACCGATCCTGTGGAAATCAATCATCGGTGCCGTCTCCATAATGAAGGTTGGCTGTAATGGATCTTCAATACTGGCTGTCTCTTGCCCTGACTGTGCATTCTGTCAGGCTGCTGTTCATTCATCTCTTGGTGTCATCTTCCCACTTATATCGTTGTCTACCTCTTGCTCGCTTGCCTTCAACCTTACCCTCCAGTATGATTTTTATAAGAGTATTATGTCTTTTAACGTGCCTCTTTTTTATTTCTTTCATTAATTCATTTTTCCAGCTTTCATTAAAAAAAATTTATAGAACCTCAGAATTTGATTGTTTTTGTTTCCATGAAATACGGCATATTTTTCTATATATCTACATATCCAGGGCCTCTATTTGACTTTCTAATTGCGCGTACTATACTGTGGTTAGCTCCGTGGCAAAGGAGTTACATACGCAGTTCGTAACCCCACATACCCGCGTTCAAAACACAGCTGTGGGAGATTTGGCAGCAGACCGCCTCACGTTGTTTTTTTTTTTTAATGAAATGGTATGGGTGTCGATCGTTCAGAAAGCAATGACAAACTACTGTAAAAAAATGCTGGGGTTGATTGCTACCTCCTGTAAAGCAACTAATTTTATTTACCACTGTGGCTATCGCCCTACTCGTCACCTACAAGTGGTCCTTCACAAGACAACCGTCGTCCTGTTTCAACTTGTTGGACAAGTCGGTGCGCCGGTGACAAATGCGTGCAGTGTCGGCCCAGGCCTGATTTGTTGAGAGCGGGGAAGTATTTCATGAGTTGTTTATCCTCCTCAGGAGGGCTGTCATGTTGTAATCGCTAGGGGTTTCCGTTGTATGGCTACAGCGACCGTTCTCTTCTTCTTCTTCCCCCTCTTATGCTGTTGTTTCTTCTTTTTCGTCGTCCGCTTCCGTTGCTTCTTCTTTTTCGTCTTCTTTTGCTGTTGTTTCTTCTTCTTCTTCTTCTTCTTCTTCTTCTTCTTCTTCTTCTTCTTCTTCTTCTTCTTCTTCTTCTTCTTCTTCTTCTTCTTCTTCTTCTGTAAACCTGGACCTTACATATGTTTGTGTCCGTCTGCGGCGAAGCTGTGATATTTCCATCTTCCAATGGACACACGTGACTTCCTCTTGGAGGAAGAGTCAGTGACACATGGACCTGAACGAGTTCAAGACATGGTAAATACATCCCCGAGTGCGCTGTTGTGAAACGGAACTGTTCCCACGCCCTATGCCGGAATGTAAGACATGTTTGTGACAAGTACTTATTTATCTTGCCACTTGAAGCGGTTGTCGACAGGTCCTGCACAT
The DNA here is from genome assembly GCA_014155875.1 of Cepaea nemoralis. Lineage (NCBI taxonomy): Eukaryota > Metazoa > Mollusca > Gastropoda > Stylommatophora > Helicidae > Cepaea > Cepaea nemoralis. The sequence continues at coordinate 638,481 of JACEFZ010006853.1, read as the reverse complement.
AAATGTGCGCTCTCTCATCCGTGCAGTCTTGTTTGTTGCCAGCCTAACACCAGTCATCGTTCATCGAGTTGGCTGCACTTCTCCGTCAAGCTTCTGACCCAGTTCATCCTATTTACACGGGGATGTCTTTAGGTCGCCTTCTGGGTTTCTGTTTCAAATCCTAATGCACGACAACATGTTTGTCTGGTTCCTGTCTTTGAACCTGTACCACATGGAAGACCTTGCAAGTGGTTAAGTTATTTTACTCCAAGACTGTCCCGAATACGACATATATAAGGCACGCCTTCTGGCCTAGAGACAAACAATGGAAGATAAACTTTATGGACCACTGCGTGAACTAAAAAAAAGACTGACGTTTATACAAGAGACAACATTGCAGATATAGACAGTCAGGTTCAAGAGAATTTAAGAATAATGATACTCCAATACTGCGCTGAATACGGGATATCTATGCAAGGCCTAGAGAAATAACAATGGAAGATAAACTCCATGGACCACTAAAACTCTTTGGGCCGCTGACTGACATTTAAATAAGACAGTTAAGTTCACTGTTTCGTGAATCCCGTGGATCAGTATCTCCCACTTGGACACACTTGTTTCGGGTTTGCTCTCCCTAGCCTTTGACTGTTCCCAGTCTACCTACAAGGCAGCAGGTCGTGTCTTTCCTCGTCTGGTCCCTAGCCTTTGACTGTTCCCAGTCTACCTACAAGGCAGCAGGTCGTGTCTTTCCTCGTCTGGTCCCTAGCCTTTGACTGTTCCCAGTCTACCTACAAGGCAGCAGGTCGTGTCTTTCCTCGTCTGGTCCCTAGCCTTTGACTGTTCCCAGTCTACCTACAAGGCAGCAGGTCGTGTCTTTCCTCGTCTGGTCCCTAGCCTTTGACTGTTCCCAGTCTACCTACAAGGCAGCAGGTCGTGTCTTTCCTCGTCTGGTCCCTAGCCTTTGACTGTTCCCAGTCTACCTACAAGGCAGCAGATCGTGTCATTCTTCGTCTGGTCCCTTGCCTTTGACTGTTCCCAGTGTACCTACAAGGCAGCAGGTCGTGTCATTCTTCGTCTGGTCCCTTGCCTTTGACTGTTCCCAGTCTACCTACAAGGCAGCAGGTCGTGTCTTTCCTCGTCTGGTCCCTAGCCTTTGACTGTTCCCAGTCTACTTACAAGGCAGCAGGTCGTGTCATTCTTCGTCTGGCCCTACCCCTTGACGTGTCCGACTTGGAAGATCCTACCAGAAGCTGTTCTACTGTCGGCATAGCTCTTACGGTCATTGGAACATGCAAGCTTGTCTGTCTCATGAAAGTGGAGACACGTCAAAGGGTATACAAGATACAGCATTGCAGATATAAAAGTTAGTTGCGTATCCTTTACAGGACGTCACAGTCAATATCAGCACTTTTTGCTGTTATGACCTCTTGGCAAGTGAACGACCGACATGAATACCATTTCATAAAAAAAAAACCTACGCAAGGCAGTCTGCTGCCAAATCGCCTGCAGCTGTGTTTCAAACGCGGCTATGTGGGATTACGAACTGCGTCCGCAACCCCTTCGCCATTGGGCTGGCGTTGTAGATATAGACAATCGTGTCCAGGAAACGAAAGAAGAAGAAGAATCATGTGCAGTCGGCAAAGCTGTGTGAATCATTGGACACGCGCCCCTATACGCTAAAAGACACACACGAGTGATACCCATTGACTATAACTGTACGCCCTCAAAGATCGGCTTGTTATATGCTTACATATACATACCTGCACACGGGCACACATACTGCACAGCTAGAAACATCAGTACGAGAAAGACGTGTGTAGAAATAAGGGGCTTCACCAACGGACCCCGCTTTGTGTGACACGACATAATAAATTAAATGAATTCAGGTGTCAGTTTGTCAGCAATATTTGTGTCCACGCATATGTGTATGTGCGTGTGTGTGCGCGCGCGCAAGTTAGCCCGTGTGTAGGTAAATATGTGACAATCACGGTTGAAGCGTATGAAGTGCAGTACTCATGCTGACCTGCTTCTTCTATTTGGAACCCAAGCGAATCTCCATCTCCAGGTTCAAGTTATAATAATAAGATAGTTTAAGGCTCTGTCATGGCGTGAAGTTTGCGGGTGGAGACAGTTTGTTGATGCCTGTTTGTTTACATGCATTACTTAAGTGTGGCGAGGCTGTTGGGCTAGTAAGGACCCGGTCGTCCTTGGGATTTAAAATGCCCAGTGCCCTTTGCAGGACGTGGGGATAAACCCCAATCCCAAGTTGATTTTATAGGCACGTTTACCTTCAGCAGTTTGCCATTCCAAAGAGAAGATGGCTGCAGGATGTGGCGGGTGATCTCCAGATGGGTGTATCGGACGCGGGACATCTTGTTTATGATCGAGAGGTTTTCCTGAAGGTTGTTATGGGAGCGAGGTTCTGCAAAGGACATGCTACTGAATGAATGAATGAATGAGTTTGCCATTGCTTTCTAAACGAGAAGTTAACTTTCGTGTTTAAGTGACTAGTGTAGGCGTTGAACAGGTTACCCCGGCTTCAGCGCACCGGGATTTTAAGCGCAAGCTCGTTATGGGGATATTAAATGATATTCTGCGTGGTTGTGTTTGGTCTAGCAGGCATTTTCAAATATCATTATTTTATGTCTCGACCGTTGTAATGATAGCGGCCTGTCAGCGGTTAGACATTCTGGAAACTATACAATGTACGCCTTATAGCCGTTGTAAATTCTATAAACTATACTATGTTCTTCTTATAGCCGTTGTAAATTCCTGAATATATGCTTTATTTTTAGTTATTGGCGGTTTTACATTATGGAACATGTGCTATATTTATATGTATACGCCGTTGTAAATTCTAGAATATGTGCTATATTTAGATTATAAGCCGTTGTAAATTCTACAATATGTGCTATATTTAGATTATAAGCCGTTATAAATTCTAGAATATATGCTAAATTTAAATCTATCGACCGCTGTTAATTCTATAATATGTGCTATATTTAGATGTATAAGCCGTTGTAAATTCTAGAATATATGCTATATTTAGATATATAAGCCGCTGTTAATTCTAGAATATATGCTAAATTTAAATCCATCGACCGCTGTTAATTCTAGAATATGTGCTATATTTAGATGTATGGCCCGTTGTAAATTCTAGAACATGTGCTATATTTAGTTATATCTGCCGTCGTAAATTGTAAAGAAAATTCTGTATTGTGGATTATCAGCCGTTGTAAATTCTGGAAGAGATACCATATTTTAAATTATACCCATTTCGCACGTAAAGTGAAACAGTAATGACGAAGAATGATGATGTCCCGTACTTATTTGTGTTTTCTGTAATTTTTAGTATTTGATAAAACGTCATCTGATGACTTTTCAATAATTAGTGATGCTCTCGATGATAGGTACTGTTCATTTCATATCCTGGACGTATGTCGGACATTGCTAATAGACAAACGTGTAATGTGATTGATTGCGTCAAAATGGCGGACAAGCCGTCTGTTATATTTGCCGGAATGGCGTCTGGGTAGTCTTCGCCTTGGATAAGTATTCTGAAAATGAGCCTAGGCTGTTTTACGGACGCCAAGCCTGGCCTGGCAGATCACTTTCTCGGGGTGCCTTCTATGACAATGACGCCTTACAGCCCCACGCCCCGATCTCTGACATTGATACCCACCGGTGTGCCTGTAACGACCCATCTGGACCGTGGAGTGTCTATGCTGTTACCCGCACACATCCCAGCAACCCCAAGTGCTTTAAACCTACAATACCTGTCCTCGTCGTGTGACTGCATCCAGGACAACACCCGCATCTTTGGCTCACTTAGTGATCCCATTCAGAGAATAGCGCAGGCCACAGCAGTGTCTTTCTTACCAGAGCACCGTCGTAGAAGAACGCCATTATCCAGAGATGTTTACCAGCCCACTGATTTGGCAGCAAGTCCTGTATTAGATCTTTCTTGTAAAAGGCAACAGTCTTCCCTCTCAAAGGAATGCAATCCTCCAAAGGGCACCAATGACTGCTGCCAGTATTCAACCCTCAAGTGCCTCACAAGCCTGCAAATACCTTATGACTTAAGACCTGTTTGTCATTCCGAATATACTTCTCAGGAACAAACTTGCTGCCTTGTCAACAGAAACAATCCCGGTGATCATGTACAGCGCCTCATGGACGTTGTGGGAGGTGATTGCAGACTTCCATCTTTGTGTTATACGTCTGAAGTTCCATGTTCTGCTCAACCGCTGTTACCTACATTCAGACCTAACTTCAGGCATCAGACTCCTGTGGAATCCTGCCGTAACAGCTCAAACAGTGTCCTAAATCATCCTACTGGGCATGCGCGTGTGAAAGACGAACTGTTGGATACTGTTGATAAACCTATCAAGAAAGAACCTGGATTAGAAGAGAGTGAAGATAGTTCCGGAATTCCGGGCTTATCTGTTAGATGCAGTGAAAACACAACGCCCCACCTGCTCATGCGCCACCATTGTCAGAATCCGCATCACCTGGATCTTCTGTATCTCCACTGTGCCAGCTTGCCGCAGAGCCAGACTTCACCCCTGGGCGATAGTTCTAGCGTGTCCAGCGGCCTGGGCCACACGGACATCGGTTCGGACAATGACGTCAGCCCTGGAGGGGCCTGCACTAACGGTCAGGCGTGCCGGCAGAAGGGCACGTTCAAGAAGGATCTGTTGAAGCGTTACTGTAAGTAACCCGGATGTAGAAGCTCTGGGCTCGGAAATGCGCATTCTCACATATTAAAAATAGGGTTTACACACGTAAGATCCTCTTCATTAAACCTGGTCTTATCCCCCACTCTCTTTCCGCTGGTTGACCTGACGAAAGCGTCGCACAAATCACGAACTCCGTAGCTCAAGTGACGACCCCCAGGAGTCTAAAAAAAATGCTTTCGTGAACCGAATGACGGAGTCTTGGAATCGAACCCACAACCTTTGCAATGCCAGGCAGGTGGCTTAACCACTTCGCCACTGAGACCCCTTATTGAAGAAACATGTTTTAATGTTCCACCGAGATTTGAACTCGAGTCGCTGGATTCAGAGTCAGAGTGATGACCATTAATTACATCGTGAAACCTATTTTTCACGCATAATTTGACCCGAACTTCTGTCCTTGTTGCTGTTAGTATTGCCTTCTAAACAGAGTAACACAGAAATAGTTAAACAGTTGCATGTCCTTTACAGAAGTTTATAACTAGTCCCGGGATTTATTGGCTGTTTCTCGTTTATCTTTCAGTTATAGTTCAGTAATTCGTCTTTACTTAGCACCAGGCTTTGAATATTCAATCTCATCTCATCTTGTAGCTTGCGGTGTCGAGGTACAAGTAACAAGTCTATAATATTACATTCTAACGTTACACCGGTGACTACTGTATGGGTCAGATACATGGAGAAACAACGACAATGATTACAAATAAACTGTACGTTCACTAATTGCTGCCTGCTCAAAATAGAAGGGCTAAACTAGCCAGACAGAATCTCCAGTGTAGAGCTCACGAGGAGAACTAGACATGTACCAGTGAAGCACGAGGTGACGGAAAATGCTGGCGCCGGACAGGCCATACATTGAGAAAACCTGAGAATGTTATACTAGAAAAACCTTTGTCTGGAATTCACTGGACAAAAGAAATAGAGGAAGACATAAAACCTCACGGAGAAGAGGGGTATTTTTAATAACTGTGCAGTGTTTGAAAATATTGCCAGTCCAAGTTTTGTATTTACCTGTTGCATGAACTTTACAGAGGGTGAATACAAAACTTGGAACGGCAATATTTTCGAACACTACACAGTCATTACAAATACACCCTATAGGAACAGACATGGACAATAAGGAAACATGGAAATCAACGCAAGGCGGTCTGGTTCCAAATATTCCGGGGTTGATCTCAAACGCTCGACTTGGGATGTCGGGTGATTGTGTAGTATAGAAAGAGAGAAAGAAAGAGCGATTTTGGAATGTAGAGAGCTATTCATCCCCACGACGCTTGGCCGCAAAAGTGGAAGATGATGATGAGTGTAGACAGGGAGAAAGAGAGAAAGGCGGATTTTGGCCTGTTTATTTAGAAAGGGAGAGTCAGAGAAAGGCGCATTTGTACATGTTGGTAGAGAAAGGAAGAATAAAAGAAAGAAAGATGATGGCCTGGTAGCATATAATCGGAGAATGACAGAAGGAAAGATTTTGGCATGTTAGTGTAGGAAAAGAGAATCAGAAAAAGATTACTCGTACAATAGAAATTGAGACTCAAGAGAAAAAAAAATTATGACGTGCTAATGTAGCAAGGGAGAGTCGGAGAATGAAATGTTTTGTCAAATTAGTGTAAGAAGGAAGAATTAAAGAAAGATGCATGTCTGGCAGAAAGGGAGTATCTGAGAAAGGAAGGTTGATGTCTGTTGAAGTGGAGCATCTTGGTGGAGCATCTTGAAAGATAAGGGATGATACGCTTGCATAGAACACCTAGCGAGGAGGTGCGAGATAACATGCCTAATGTTCTGTGTACAACTCTTAAACAGTTCTCTACAAAGCTATGTACAACTCTGTAGACAACTTTATGTACAGCTTCGTTTACAATTCTTTGCACGTCTCTCTCTCTGTGTGACTTTATGTAATGTACCGATCTCTATTTGTTGTTTGTCCGTCAAGAACGATGATGACCATTCATTTCATCCAGTGAGGTTGAAAGTATGGAGCTGCGAGTTCTAAGGTGGCTGGTAACTACTATATAACATCTATATAACAACTATATGTACATCTCTGTATGTTTCTGCACATCTTTGTACAGCTCTGTGTAAATCTATGTGTACAGCTGTACAATTCTGTGTTGCAGTAGACGCGTGTGAGCAGTCCTACGATGGGCGAGGCCGAGAGATGGCAGCAGAAGCTTTGCTCAGCATGGACTCGCCCAGCACGAGTGCCGAAGCCAGGACATTTTTGCAGGGCATCCTTCAGGAGAAGCACCTGTTCCGGCAGCAGCAACAGCATCATTGTGAGTCACCTGGGCGTCCTGTGTGTTGTCCTATGTTTTGTTCTGTGTGTTGAGCACCTGAACGTCCTGTGTGTTGTCCTATGTTTTGTCCTGTGTGTCGAGCACCTGGACGTCCCGTGTGTTGTCCTATGTTTTGTCCTGTGTATCGAGCACCTGAACGTCCTGTGTGTTGTCCTATGTTTTGTCCTGTGTATCGAGCACCTGGACGTCCTGTGACTTCTTGTGTGTTGTCCTGTGTGTCGAACTCATCATCATCATCATCATGTGCCATGTCGATAAGCGTGGGCGGTCATGTTTGGCCATCTCACGCGATCACCAGAGTCGTGGATTAGCTCACTGTTCTTGTCTCCACGATACTACTTGGTCAGGTTATCCAGGTATTTACTTCTCTGCCTTCGCGTTGTTCTTTTCCCCTCATTCTAGCCAGTTGTCACCAAGTTCTGCAATTTATTTCTTCTCATAACGTGTCACAAATAAATGACTGTCTACGTCTAATTTCTCTAATCAGTTTACGGTTTTCTTTTGTTTCTTTTAGGTCTTGGCCATTGAATTTTCCTGTCTGTCCATGGTATTCTTTGCATTTTCCCCAGAAACCACATTTCTACAACTGCCAGATGTTTTTCAGCTTGTTTGCTCATTGTTCACGCTTCACATCAATACAAAGAAGAATAATCAAAAAATACGGGCATGCCTACATACATATATACATAATCATTTACACAATTTGTCTCAGTTATACACCCACTCAACAGAACACGAATACACGCTCCCTCGTATGCACATATCCCCACTCACCATCACGCACTTGCATACATTTACTCATACGTATAGACTCTCTCTCTCTCTCTCTACCGCTTCCTGTCTCTCACTCCCTCCCTTCCCCCCCCCCCTTCTCGCTGCCTCTCTCTCCCTCTATGTCCCTATTTTCCTCCTCCCCCCTTTCCATCTCTCCCCCTCCTCTCTCTCTCCAGATAAATCTAGGTAACACACTGTGACATATCCGTGTTTCTGGCTAAGGGGTTAGTGAAGGCAGTTTCACAATTCCCTGACATGCCGGGCCCAGGGTTGGACATCTGCCGCAGGTCTTTGTGAATCTGGCCGCTTTGCACTATTTATATAGTACAAGACCCGGCCATTCAGAACGCAGTGGCAAACTACTGAACGTTTAACTTGCGTAGTAAATCACAAACAGCTCATAAACGCTGTAAAAGGAAATAGCGTCATTGCTGGTTCCCACAATATGTGGACTGGCAGACGATAGTTAGAAGTCTGGGTTGAATTCTAGAGACCATGTGTTGCCCATGCAGCATGATCCCTCTCTCGCCCTGCCTAGTTTACTTCAGAGGAAAAGTAACACCAATACATCTGGAACCAGACAAGATGAAGAAGCTGCCGGATCAACAAAGCAATGCTTTAAGTTTAACTGTCCGCCTGTCGGAGCTTCGATCCTAGACCAGTTGCCGACCAAGGCTAAGAGCCTGGTCTGCCCTGCCACGACATTTGGTCTTTAGGTTGTATTTCCAAACACCAGGATAAGGCTTGTATCCTCCCAGTTGCACTCCTCCACCCAAAGCCGTTGGCACAATATGGGGTGTTGGGTTCGGTGAGCTCTGCCCAACATTCGGCGCTGACAGAAAACAGGTAGTGCTGTCTACTGTCAAATGGTAGCTATGTCATATGTGACAAAACCTGACTAAAAATTTACTCCCCCACCAAGACTTGAACTCGCATCGCTGAATTCAGAGTCCAGAGATCAAACCATTACACCAAGGAACTTGTTAAATGTCGACTGTCCGGCATTTCCTAGTGACAGTTTATCAGCACAATACACTTCTTCCAATAAGACAGCCTAATTATATTCCGATCCTCACCTTCAGTTCTAAATCGGAAAACAGCATCATCTATTTATAAACATCCGTGCTAAAAGAAGTGTATGGCCCTTGTCGTTTCCCCGAGGCAGAATACTGCTTTCTTCTTCTGTCGCCAGAACTGGAACGCTCGAATGTTCGAAATAAATTACGTGGGAGGTCGGTGTTGTAATAAAAATAATAATAATGAAACACAGATGAAAATATCCCAGTTGGGTCCCATAGAAGGGAAAAAAACACACGGCGGAACCGTTAGAGGAAATTACGTCGCCCGCTCACATTACGCCATGATATCCGGTCTTTCTGTTTTGTTTTTTTAATCACGTGTTCTTGTGTTTTAATCACGTGTCCTTGTGTTTTAATCACGCGCGGGGAAGAAGTAGTCAGAATGTCCGCTTCCACTTTCCTCATGTTCATCACATGGCAAGTCGTTTGCACAATGTTGCTCTCTTCCGAGCCAGGTTGAGAGACTCCTGATCCTTTGACAGATCCCGTGCCTGGAACGTTTTCATGTCCAGGTTGTGGGCAATGCCGCGAGGTCGCCGTCCTGTTGGTAGATTCCTGCCTCGTCTTTCTTCTTCTTCTTCTTCTTCTTCTTCTTCTTCTTCTTCTTCTTCTTCTTCTTCTTCTTCTTCTTCTTCTTCTTCTTCCTCCTCCTCTTCTTTTTCCTCCTCAACCTGAATATATTTAAAGAAAGCAAGTGTCGGCGTGGGCTTGTTGACATCGCCTTAGCGTGTGTCCTCAAATGGAGCGGGTGTCGGCCAAAGTCATTTCCTCTGTTCTGTATATGTTGGACACTCCAACAGCAAACGTTTAGCCGTCATTTTACCAGTCCCACACTTACGTTCATCAGTGTCTCCTATCTTCACACTATTGAACAAGTGGCATGTGTAAACCACTGATTTTCTGCACAATACGCGTCCTTGGCAAAACATCGCTCTCACCACAGCCCGGCTGCAAGACTGTCTACCCTTGCCTGTTTCCCCTATCTCGTGTATTCTCACACACCTGCAATGCCCTGTAACTAGTGTATTCTCACACACCTGTAATGCCTTGTAACTGGTGTGTAGCAGCGGTTTTATTCAATCATGTATCCCTCTTGAACTAAGCTGCCCGAGAGAGGGATCATGCTTCATGTGCAACACATGTTGTCTTCAGTTCAGCCCTCAGTTGTGCTGTGGCGAGGTATAACTCCATCCCTAGTCTTAACTGGTCTGAGAATCAGAGCCAGAGTTAGCAGTTGCAGGTTATAAGTCCTTGTCAGTTGAACATGACCAAATGTTTACATCCATACATTGTGGGAGAACATTTACTGCTCGAATTGGTCTGATCAGTCACATTCGCAACCGCCATGTGTTGTAATTATTATGCATTTATGCATATTTTCAAGCACAATGTAACAAACTATCGCCTGTCAAGACGGCAAGGTGCCAATATATGCCCCTTCCTGTGCGGGGCGGGCGGTGGTCTGCCCCTGCTGGTGTAGCGAGTCGTACTCACCGTTGTGATTATCCTCTTCAACATGTCTGAAATCTTGCATTGCCCTCTTTCTCTAAATGCTCGATACTACATTTAAGATTCGACATCACTGCAATCGGAACATTGTCACGCAAGCCCCGAACTGCCTAGAAAAATCCTTGGTATCCTTCTGTCTGATGAGGGATTTTGTGCTGGCTTTCAATGTGATAATGTCTTGAACCCCCTCTTCTATCAGTCCATCGGCCCAGCACTTGGGACAATCCCATACGTGCCCCGTCTTCAACAGCCAGCGAAGAGTCCCAGTACTAATGTTACCCGTTGCAGTCTGTGTCCGTCTGACCTTTTCTCGCAGTACTGAGATCTCTGGAAAGACAGCTGGCACGGCGCATGTATAACAGTGGTAGGAGGAGGCGATATAGTTCGGATGAACGACACGAAGTCACTCCAACTCTGTCCGTTGTTTAGTTTACAGTTTATTGGAGGTTACATCGCTTCTCGTTTCAAAAATGCTGGAGTACAAACCACATATATTGTTGTATTCAGATCATCTTTCATTCCTGATGGTGCCCACAATGATCCTGCGACCTTCTTGGATGTTAGAATGGTCACAACTAACTTTGTTCCCAAGATGCTCGTCATAGGATGACAAGTCCTAGCTACCTCTTAGCAATGTGCCCAACCGTGCCCATAATAATCTTCCCATTGCACACCACGTTAAATCCCCCTCTGCTAAGATACTCTGTTATACATGATAATGATGAAAAATGTTGGTGTTTATAGCATGAAGAATGCGCTAGGTCGGTAAACACAACAGAGCTGTTCCGGACATTCTACGATACGTGTTTACTCTGATGGAGAAAAGAGGTCAACCGGGTTTAGACTGGTCATGGATTTGTTCGTCAAGTGACACAATTTGACCCCAGTACCGGAAGCAAACAACCCTTACACAGAGAGACAACGGGAGAGTATATCCGTGATCTGGCAATGTTTACTGGGCTATGAAATGTACCGGGGCAGAAATATGGTTGACGGTGCCGCGAGAGGTCACAATAAAACACCGAGAATAGTAGTAAACATGTCAGTTCCGTCATAGCTATGCCCGGTTCAAGTGCTGTAGTTTACTGTTTGGGTAAAATCCGGGTTGTTATCTTTGATTGATATATCGGCTTTGGTAGGTGGAAGTGAGTCAGGGTCTATAGAGGTACTGATACAACATCAATATACTCGGGACATTCCTACACGTGCCTCGCCCCCTTTTTAAACGGGCCTGCTTGCCCAATTCTTAACCCTTTGAAAATAAAGTTTGTTAGTTCGTTCTTCACTAGCCAACACAAGAGTTTCTATGTTAATGGTACCTTGGCATTGTGGTTGAATGTCCGCTTGCGTTTTCCTCTACGCGTGGTTCAGTCCATCTTTTGACTCCCCTGGATTGTTAGATGAAAACTGAGATGATCTTACTCGTAATCCCTCCAGCAGATTAAAGGGCAATGACCGAAAGGATCGGAAGCGATAATTTTTACTGGAAACAATCCTCACTAGCTTATGAATTAATGTTGTATATATTTTTAAAAGACTGTTCATCCCCCAATACTGCCCATTACTTCAGTATTTGTGATTTTGTATTGAAAGATCATTTTGTGTGACGGTTTGTTCCATGCTCAGTATTCGTAGACTTGGATGGATAGGACACGTTAGGAGGATGGATGATGGCAGAAATAGATCTCGGGGTCTGCCTCTACTAACTACGATGCAAAGATGTGTGTAAGTGGGGCATGATTGATACAGGCATTTATAATGCACACTGGGAGCAAGTCACCGCCGAATGTGTTGCATGGAGGGCAAATATCAGAAATGGAATAAAGACAAAAGAGAAAATGATTTGCAGATAAGTCACACACAGAGCGTATGAGACGTGGCCCAGATGTGGGTCCTTAGTTTCTTTTGCTGCACATCACACTTGATCTCAGACAACCTTCACCACATGGGCTTTATAATTTTGCAATCCACTCAAGGAGCGGCAGCAACCAGTCTATCAGTCTGTTCATTCCTCGCACACCCATGTGTCCATGGCTGAGTTCCTGTTAGAATGGGTAGTGGGCCTATTTTACCTCGCCTTTATGTGTCCTGGCAGAGGGACAGTAGACTGAAGTCTTCTATGGGAGACCTGGTAGAGGGTTGGTGGGAGAAAGAAGTTTATTCCAGTTAATGAGAACAGCGTGCATGCGCGTGTGCGTGTGCATGTTTCCCTTTCCCGTTGTGTTTCCTTCTCCACTCACCTCTCTTCCACTCCTTACCTCTGTTTCTTTCTTTCTCATCCCCCTTTGCTTTTCTTTATATTTACACTGTTTCATTTCTTTCTCTCTCTCTCTCTCTCTCTCTCTCTCTCTCTCTCTCTCTCTCTCTCTCTCTCTCTCTCTCTCCCCCCCCCCCCCCCCCCCCCCCAGACCAGCTCATTTTATTAAAATAATTGTTTCTTAAATTGCCCCAAAGCGGTGATCTGCTATGGGTCTCTAATGTGATAGCTCCATCCCATTCTGTAGACTGAGAGCAGAGAGGAGTCGGCAGCCAATCTGTTCCTCAATACCATCAACAGAGTTGATCCAGAGCACCAAGATCTGTGGAGAAACATGAACACCTATGCCAGCTGGCCGGCCACATGATGATGATTATGACAGCAGAACAAGCTTAATATAACATTTGAGTTCTGTCTTTCTGACATTCAGTGAAAATAGTTCCCTATATTCCTACAATATAACGATGGTCACTTATGTTTCTTGTCATGTTTGTTGCAGCCTCCCTGCCCCCCAGCCCAGACAGCGGCCTGGACAGTGAGTTGGATTCCAGTTCTATAGAAGACCTCAAGCACAAACATCCAGGTCAGTGTCTTCAATGGTGTGATCATTCTGAGTGAAGTGTCATTTACTTGTGGTGATTCTGAGTCAGTGTCTTTTACTTGTGGTGATTCCAAGTCAGTGTCTTTTAATTGTGGTGATTCCGAGTCAATGTCTTTTAATTGTGGTGATTCCGAGTCAGTGTCTTCAACATGTGATTCTGAGTCATGGTCTTTTACTTGTCGTTGTCTCCAACATTTCGGTGTTTCCAAGTCAGTATCTCTGACACGTCACTGTTTTCTAGTAAATATCTCTGGCATGTCATTGTCTCTGTCGTGTCAGTATCTCTGGCATGTTAATTTCTCTGATATGTCAATATCTCTTATATGTCATTGCCTCTGGCATGTCAGTATCTCTGCTATGTCATTGTCTCTGACGTCAGTATCTCTGATATGTCATATCTTTGGCATGTCAATATCTCTTATATGTCATCTGTGATGTGTCATTGTCTCTGGCATGTCAGTATCTCTGATATGTCATGTCTCTGGCATGTCAGTATCTCTCATATGTCATTGTCTCTGGCATGTCAGTATCTCTGATATGTCATTGTCTCTGGCATGTTAGTATCTCTGGCATGTTAGTATCTCTGATATGTCATATCTCTGGCATATCAGTATCTCTGATATGTCATTGTCTCTGACATGTTATCACCTCTGACATATCAGCATTTTGTCAGTGGTTCTTCATGTTTGGGGTCATCTAGGAGCAGTGAGATTCTGAGTGTGTGTTATTAGGGCCAGATCAGGAAAGCTGAGAATGGTAACACCTGACAGGTATGCCATTAGAGGCTGCTAAGGGCTTTGGCAGTTGCAGGTGATTGCTGTTTTGACAAGGCAAATAAACATTTGCCTAAAACATTTGAATCCTTGTTGATGCTGCAGAGTTTGTGTATTGTGCTGAGAACCTCCTTTCATGATCTTTAAGTGTTGAATGGAGTATTTATGGAGATTTCTGTGTAAAGAGCAAGTGATCATTGACCAACAACACATCAAAACAAACAAAGCTTGTTCAACACGATATAATAAGTGCCTGCACTGATGGAGTTGGGGACACTGAATCAGATTGCTGCTACCCTCCATAGCTCTGATGCCCCCATAGCTTCTGATCCCCTTATAAAGCATATTGTGCTCTACTTAGCATCTGGTGCCCTCCATAGCTTCTGATCCCCTTATATAGCATATTGTGCTCTACTTAGCGTCTGGTGCCCTCCATAGCTTCTGATCCCCTTCCCTAGAATATGGTGTTCTCCATAACTTCTGGTGCCCTCCATAGCTTCTGATCCCCTTCCCTAGAATATGGTGTTCTCCATAACTTCTGGTGCCCTCCATAGCGTCTGACCCCCTTCTCTAGCTTCTGGTCCCCTCCCTGGCTTCTGATGTCTTCCTAGCTTCTGATGTCTTCCTAGCTTCTAATGTCTTCCCTAGCTTCTGATGTCTTCTCTAGTTACTAGTCCCCTCCCTAGCTTCTGATGTCTTCCTAGCTTCTAATGTCTTCCCTAGCTTCTGATGTCTTCTCTAGTTACTAGTCCCCTCCCTAGCTTCTGATGTCTTCTCTAGTTACTAGTCCCCTCCCTAGCTTCTGATGTCTTCTCTAGTTACTAGTCCCCTCCCTAGCTTCTGATGTCTTCCCTAGTTACTAGTTCCCTCCCTAGCTTCTGATGTCTTCCCTAGTTACTAGTCCCCTCCCTAGCTTCTGATGTCTTCCCTAGTTACTAGTCCCCTCCCTAGCTTCTGATGTCTTCCCTAGTTACTAGTCCCCTCCCTAGCTTCTGATGTCTTCCTAGCTTCTAATGTCTTCCCTAGCTTCTGATGTCTTCCCTAGTTACTAGTCCCCTCCCTAGCTTCTGATGTCTTGCCTAGTTACTAGTCCCCTCCCTAGCTTCTGATGTCTTCCCTAGTTACTAGTCCCCTCCCTAGCTTCTGATGTCTTCCCTAGTTACTAGTCCCCTTCCTAGCTTCTGATGTCTTCCTAGCTTCTGATGTCTTCCCTAGCTTCTGATGTCTTCTCTAGTTACTAGTCCCCTCCCTAGCTTCTGATGTCTTCCCTAGTTACTAGTCCCCTCCCTAGCTTCTGATGTCTTCCCTAGTTACTAGTCCCCTCCCTAGCTTCTGATGTCTTCCCTAGTTACTAGTCCCCTCCCTAGCTTCTGATGTCTTCCCTAGTTACTAGTCCCCTCCCTAGCTTCTGATGTCTTCCTAGCTTCTAATGTCTTCCCTAGCTTCTGATGTCTTCTCTAGTTACTAGTCCCCTCCCTAGCTTCTGATGTCTTCCCTAGTTACTAGTCCCCTCCCTAGCTTCTGATGTCTTCCCTAGTTACTAGTCCCCTCCCTAGCTTCTGATGTCTTCCCTAGTTACTAGTCCCCTCCCTAGCTTCTGATGTCTTCCCTAGTTACTAGTCCCCTCCCTAGCTTCTGATGTCTTCCCTAGTTACTAGTCCCCTCCCTAGCTTCTGATGTCTTCCTAGCTTCTGATGTCTTCTCTAGTTACTAGTCCCCTCCCTAGCTTATGATGTCTTCCCTAGTTACTAGTCCCCTCCCTAGCTTCTGATGTCTTGCCTAGTTACTACTCCCCTCCCTAGCTTCTGATGTCTTCCCTAGCATCTGATGTCTTCCCTGGCTTCTGATGTCTTCCCTGGCTTCTGGTCCTTTCCCTTGCTTCCAGTACCCTCCTTAGCTTCTGGTCTCCTCCCTACTCCAAACTTGAGAAAAGAGATATGTAAATGTGTGGGAAGAATAATGTGTAAATTGTTTCTCCAAATGTGAGAGAAGAGACTTGTAAATTGTTTCTCCAAAATTGGGAGACTACAAATGTGTATGTGTAAATTGTTTTCTTTAGAGAGGAGATATGTGTAAATTATTTTTTTCAAAATTGAAAGAAGAAATTCGCAAATTCTGTCACCAAGCCTAAACAGTGTTGATGACAGAGATCTTTCTCTTCGTACCCATACAGGCACAACATACAACAGAATCTCAAGTGTAGGGTCCTTGGGTCCTCAATTCTGTCACCCACCCCCAGCACATCAGCAGCCTTTGCCAGCACATTTTAATGCAGCCACACATGTCGCTATGCGACCAGGTATGTGTGTATCTGTTTTTCACATCCTAACACTTTCTTAAATGTTATAAAGATCATTATATTAGCAGTCCAGTATTAGTACATCCATGCATCCAGTATTATTACTTTATTGTACTTCCCTCACTTCAGTCCATTTCAAGGTGATCGTAGGCACTAATATAACTTATATTGTTCTGTAGATCATTATAACAACAGTTGAATATCAACACATACTTGTTTGTAAAATGTTTTACTGATCATCATAATAATAAGTCCAATATTAGCATTTCCTTGCATGTTATTGTTCTGTAGATCATTATAACAACAGTTTAATATTAGCACATACTTGTATGTAAAATGTTTTACTGATCATCATAATAAGTCCAATATTATCAGTTCCTTGTATGTTATTCTATAGATCAGTATAGCAACGGACCAGTATTATCATGACCTTCCATGTTGTATAGATCATTATAACAGCAATCTAAATTAGCTTGTCCTTGTATGTTATTGTTCTATAGATCATTATAACAACAGTCCAATATTAGCAGGTTCTTGTATGTTATTTTTCTATAGATTTATTGTTCTATGGATCATTATAACAGTCCAGTCAATATTAGCAAGTCCTTGTATGTTATTGTTCTATAGATCAATATTAGCAAATCCTTGTATGTTATTGTTCTATAGATCATTATAACAACGGTCCAATATTAGCAGGTTCTTGTATGTTATTGTTCTATAGATTTATTCTTCTATAAATCATTATAACAACAGTCCAATCAATATTAGCAAGTCCTTGTATGTTATTGTTCTATAGATCTATGTAATAGTCCACCATTAGCAAGTCTTAGTATGTTATTGTTCTGTAGATCAATATAATAGTCCAATATTAGCAGGTCCTTGTATGTTATTGTTCTATAGATCAATATAATAGTCCAATATTAGCAAGTTCTTGTATGTTGTTTCGTAGATCATTATAACAAGTCTAAAATAGCATGCCCTCGTTCGTTATTGTTCTATAGATCATCATAACAATAGTCCAATATTAGCATGCTCATGTATGTTATTCTATAGATCATTATAATACTGATCTAATATTAGAACATGCTTGTGTAATAATTATTTGATAGATCATTGTAATAATGATCCAATATTTGGACACGCCTGTGTGTTAACTATTTGATAGATCATTATAATAATTATCCAATATTAGCAGATGCTTGTGTGTTAATTATTCTTTAGATTATTATGATATTGATCCAGTATTTTTCACATTCTTGTATGTTAGTTGTTCTATAGATCATCATAAAACATGTCACGAAGCAGTGTCACGCGATGTGATGTGATAGGGCCGTCACATTTTGTTGACCTGAATACATGGAAGAATAGTAGCCAGTCTTGTCCTCTCTTAGCAGGCGATGAACCCAGGCATTGACACCCCCTCACACATCTGTGCTCATGACAGCATAGCCCCCTATCAATTATATAATACTAACACTGTCTAGATCAGTGGTTCTCAACCAGTGGGGAATTCCCCCCAAGGGGAATGAAGATTACAGATTGACAGACTCAAAATGGCTTCAGGCACAATATCCTGGTTTTCTATTGAGCGTTTTGTTTGATGAAGCACAATTTTCAGGCTTTCTGGTGTCATGTATTAAGTGACCATTTTATAACATTTTACTACAATATAAAATTAATCTATGCATGTAAAGGTTATTTACAAATATGGAAGAAAATAAGGATTTTCAGTATTATAGGCATGTTATTTTGAATGCACCTTTTGGGGCTGACAATTTTGGAAAGGGGGAAATGACATTCCAACATATGGTGAATGGGTGCATGGGCCAAAAAAAAAGTTGATCATTATAAGAAGTCAAATATTAGCACATCCCTGTATGTTATTGATCTGTAGATCATTCATTGCACAGCAATTCATTAAAACTGCTACTCAACTATTGTTCCATAGATCACTATGACAACAGCCCCATATTAACACATCTGACAGCAGCTCATACCAACAAAGAATCCTCTAGTGCCAAATGTAACTACCGCGGCAACAGCATTTCTCCAAAATCATCATCACCATCACCGTCTCCCCTCAATCAGCAGTCAGCGCCAGCAGGTGGTGACAAACCCAAGGCTAAGAAAGGTAACTTGTGAATAAATGCTACAAGTGTGTTTACTCTTGGAAAGTAAATGTGTTGTAAATGTTAATGTGTTTGTTTACCTGAGAAGGATAAAGGTCTTGGCATGGCAGAGATGTGTGAGGTGTTAGGGGGACAGTCTTCATTGCTACCCATGGGGGATAATCTTCATTGCTACCCATGGGGGACAGTCTCCACTGTGGCACATGGGAGACAATCAACAGCGCTTCACATGGGGGGGGGGGGGGGGGGGGGGGAGAGATCTTCAGTATATCACATGGGAGGCAATCTTCAATATAGCACATGGGAGACAATCTACATTGCTATACATGGGAGAAATCTACAGTACTACACATGGGAGACAATCTTCAGTATAGCACATGGGAGACAGTCTTCATTGCTATACATGGGAGACAATCTACAGTGTTGCACATGGGGGGGACATTCTTCAGTATAGCACATGAGAGACATTGTGAATCTCCATGGTGAAATGGTCATCTCCCTTGCACCCTGCAGGTCATGGACTGTATCTTTCAGACCACATGTGCAGTTTTCCAGAGACACCTAGAAGTGGATGCAGATTTCTTATTCAAAGCTCAGAGGTGTGCAAGGCCAATCTTGAAACTTTGCATCTGTGGAGAAGCATATTGGAAAGAGAGCAGATCATTGTTCAGTACAGCATATTTATATTGCAATTGAACTCACTGAACATTGGTACATTCAATATTAGACTTCCGGTCCAATATGGCGGAAAGGCAGTTGAGCTGTTAAGGTCTCAGGAGTGTTTTTGCTTCTGACTACGGCTTGCTTACGCATTTTCCTCATGTTGAACTGGTAGTGCAAGATTCCGTCACCAGATACTGAGTTAAGTACTTGGAGCAACACTGTGAGATGTGGATTTCATGTGGCGTGCTTTTACATCTGTCCACAGTTCTGTGTATTGTGAATTGCATGTTCAGGAAATGGTGGCGGTCGGTTGCTGAACTAGCTAGTTTTGTTTTATGCAGTAATATGTGTGTAAAGCTGCTGTATTTCTAGTGACTGCTGCTTCCATTGACGATGAACTATAATTTTTGTGGCGGACTGTTGTATTGGCATTCTGGCAATGGCCTTATGCATGTACTTGCCTGTGCTTGCTGTTGGATTGTCGGTGCTGATGTTTGTTCCACTTTTCACATGGGACAGTGAGGGGCATTGTGTGTGATATTCACAGTCATAGGAATAGAGCATTATGGGGATGACTCTTTGCTGTGAAATTGGAACCGCGGCTAGC
Organism: Cepaea nemoralis; assembly: GCA_014155875.1. Classification (NCBI taxonomy): domain Eukaryota; kingdom Metazoa; phylum Mollusca; class Gastropoda; order Stylommatophora; family Helicidae; genus Cepaea; species Cepaea nemoralis. Next base: position 618,784 of record JACEFZ010006853.1, on the reverse strand, counting down.
TGACTAACTGAACATTGGTACAGTGAGAAAAACCTGAATGAAAATGTTTTGTAAAATTAATGTTATGATCTATACAGTAGCTCCTAGAAATTTTGTAGTTGATTGTCTTTGTTGTTTCTCACAGGTCGGAAACCAAAATATCCAGATTATCCATATACCTCTCCACCAAAGAGAAAACGAGAAGGTATGTTGAATCATTGTAACCTAGAAAGTTCTTGTTTGCTGTCCCCATGTTCTGTTGCCTGTGGGTTGCTATCCATGTTCTTTGTTGCTATGTATGCCCTGATTTGAATGTATGTTCTATGCCTGGGGGTTGCTGTCCATGCTGTTTGTTGCTATGTATGTCCGGTTTTGAATGCATGTACTAAGACTGAATCTGAAGCCATTCTGGTGCAGCAGCTTCTTTTTCTCCTCATCTTCTTTTTCCTTGTCCTGCTTCTGTTTCTTCTTCTTCTCCTCCTCCTTTTCTTCTCCTTCTTCTTCTTAGAAATAGGCTGACTCCAAGCAAACGAAAAGAGGAACATCCTCAATATCTTCCAAAATCAGACTGAAGGTGTGGAGAGAAATATTGTCTCATGGCCATGCAAGAGGCCTACTTTACTTCTTGTTCTTTCCACTATTGGTGAAATGGTAATCAACCAACTCACCCCAAGCCATCCTGTGTTTTGCTTTCTCACATAGCTCCATCCATGTCTTCCCCACATTATTTATTTTCTTCTCTAATTCTCTTCTCCAAATGTTTGTAGGTTTTCCTCTACTTCTTTTGCCCTGCAGATTCCAGATAAAGGACTTTATTGTTATTCTGTTCAGGTTTACTTAATGTATATTATATGTTGTGCCTGTGTGGAAGTTAACTGCAGACTGATCTCTTTGGTTTCTGGAGGAACAGTCTGTGGTGAACTGAAGGCCAAATATACGGAAGTGGGGATAAGCAGCCATGTGAAGGACGTGACGGTTCCTTGGGTGAGCCAAATATCAGAGCGCTGTGTGTTGGCTCTGCAATTATGGAAGCCTCCTTGGATGGCAGGAAATTCCCATAGTCTGCGCATGCATTTCCATCAGGGCTGACCGGGATGTCTTTGGCTGTTCTAACTCAGCCAGCTGGAATGGAGGTAGCACCACAACAGTGAGAGTTGACCATCCTTCGAAACACTCGGGAAGGTTAACCCGGTCAACAAATGCCTGAAGAAGTCGAATGTGTCAGCCGAAAGGTGCAAATATCGCAGCTCTGCTGTAAACAGACACAACGCAATTACGTCTAAAACAACATTCCGGACGAACGAACGAAGAAGAAATGTTGTGCCAACATCTTTTTCTCAACTCTTGATTGCTATATTTTTAGTTCTTCCCATGAGCTTCACTTTGATGATTTCCCCCATGCCATTTTACTTGACTTGTGATCATCATGTCGTTACCACGTGAGGTCAAAGTCATATTTGTGTGGATTTCAGGCAACGCCCAGTATCTGTGGGAGTTCCTGTTGCAGCTGCTGCAGAACCAGGAGACCTGTCCCCACTACATCAAGTGGACCAACCGGGAGAAGGGTATCTTCAAGTTGGTGGACTCCAAGGCCGTCTCCAGGCTGTGGGGGCAGCACAAGAACAAGCCAGACATGAACTATGAGACCATGGGTCGAGCTTTAAGGTAAGGATGTCCAGGCTGAAGCAGGCATTTATTTATACATTTCCACATTTGTTCATGTACTCATTTATACATATTTTTTATATTTATACATCCTGACATTTGTTCATGTACTCATTTATACATTGATATTTTTATCAGTTCTGACATTTGTGCATATGCTCATTTATTTATTTATACATTCTGACATTTGTTCTTATACTCATTTATACATTGATATATTTATAAGTTCTGACATTTGTTCATATGCTAATTTATATGTTTGTATATTCTGACATTTGTTTATATACTCATTTATGCATTGATATGTTTATCAATTCTGACATTTGTTCATATACTCATTTATTTATTTCAACATTCTGACTTTTGTTTTTATATTTTATACATTGATATTATTTATACATTCTGACATTTGTTCATATACTCGTTTATAAATTCAATTTATTGCTTTCTGTCATTTGTCTACTTGTGCACTGTTAATCACATAAACCTTTTTGTGTGTGTATGTGTGTGCATGCATGCATGTGTGTTAACTTTGCTGTATTGATCACATAAACTGTGTGTGTGTGTTCTATGATAACTTTACAATGTTAATCACCAATACCCTCTGTGTGTGTGTTCCCAGGTATTACTACGCACGAGGGATCCTCAACAAAGTGGATGGCCAGAGGCTGGTCTACCAGTTTGCCGATGTGCCTAAGAACATTGTGGAGATTGACTGCTCAAAAGTCTAGCTGATCTGTCCCGAAACTCGGAGAATGGATTCTTCTGATAGCAACCTGTGATTCTTCATGGACATAGCAATAATGTTTTCATTATTACATTGTTGAGAATGTCCACTTGTTTATTTCTGTAGGTTCTTTTGTTCAAATGCATTGTTTCAAAAGTTCACCTGGTGGTCTTAGAAAGTGGCTAACAGCCATGGGTTAATATTTTAACACGTTTCGTCTCAGACAGTTATTTTAACCCAGTGGTTTAATTCTCCCACCATGATGGCCGACTGGTAGCAGCTAGGTCATGCTCTCGGGGGCTCATGGGCATGCTGCAAATGAACGAGTTCTTGCCTGCTGGGATGTATCCAGGTCATCGCTATTTCTCAGTTCTTCAAATTGTACGAAGGGAAACATCCCCCAGACAGTTACAAGGAGGAACAACTCCCAAACAGTTGCAAGGGGAAACAACTCCCAGACAGTTACAAGGGAGAAACAATTCCCAGGCGATTACAGGGGGAAACAATTCCCTGACAGTTGTAAACGGGGAAACAACTACCAGACAGTTATTATTTTTGCTCTTTTTACCCCCAGATAGTTTTTACTTTAGCTATTTCTACCCCAGACAGTTATTACTTCAGCTCTTTCTACTCCAAAGTTATTACTTTAATTTATTCTATTGTGGGCAGGTGCTACTTTAATTCCTGTCCCAGTTATTTCTATAATTCCTGCTCCAGACATTTGTTGCTTTAATCCCTTCATCCTTAGAGACTTGCTGCTTCACCCCTAGACAGTTGCTTCTGTAACTCCTGTCCTTGTTATTTATTACTTTAAGTCCTTCAGTCAGAGACAGTTATAACCCCCACTTCAAAGCAGTTATCTTGCAAACATGCCATAATGAGTTGAGACATAATATTTATGTTTTTGTTATTCTGAATCAAGGGGTGGTCTGGCTGCCATGGATGTGTGTGTGTGTTCCTGTCTGTGAGGTTTGTTGCACTCGTAGAGGTTTATGGCAAGGCCCTGTTTGGTTTGTTATACACTCTCTTTACCACATGTTTAAAGTTAGTTGCATATCCTCTACAGGATGTCGCAGTCAAACCCCATAATATTTTGGCTGTTTGTGATTTCTTGGCAAGTTTATGTGCAGTAGTTTTCCATTGCTTCCTGAACTACCAGTACTCATTCCTTTGTGTGGAAACCAACGCAAAGCTGTTTGCTTCTAAATCACCGAAAGTTGTGTTTTAAACGTGGTATTCGGGATTATGAATTGCATTCATAACCCTTCACCACAGAGCCGGTACATGGTACTTGGAGGCTAACCAATCCATTTTTGGTATAGCTTGCTCATAATATTTTCTTGTTACCGTGTACATTGTGTGTTCCTTCTGTGCTGCTATTTGATCATGCATATTTATTTTGAAATATGTGAGTAATGAACGTGTACAAGATCTGCCTTCAACATGTTGCTACAGTTACGTAGTTATGTATGTATGTGTATACGTAGGGTGCTCCAACAAGAATAGTTGTGCTATATGCTGAGATTTATTGTCACTGTATGTTGAGGGTCTGTGCAGCAATACACAGAGATTCAGACAGTCTATGTTCATACTGGCAACATATAGTTATATGTTCCTTGTTGGATGTTTATGGTCATGCCAGGTGTGTGATGGGTTTACACTCAACTATGGGCACTGAAGTCTTGAGGGCTTCCACTGAACCCGGCCCATTACAAGAAGTTGAACACAGCATGGCACGTTCTTCTTCATTCTAGAATTGTAGGTGAATGGTGATGTGTGTAAAAGAGAGAGAGTGTGTGTGTGTTAGGTGTGAACAGAATAGTAAAAAAGTGTGAGAGAGATATGGGTGAGAAGGAAAGATTAATTAAAGGTCATATGTTCTTATCTTTCTGCATATTCAAGTTTTGTAGGGGAGTGGTAAGGAATGTTTGTGAGGGAGAGAGAGATTGAATTTAGACCAGTTTCTTATCTTTCTCTAGATTTTAGTTTTGTAGGGAATGGTAAGGAATGTGCCAGAAAGAAAGAGAGAGGGAGATTAATTAAAACCATAGGGTCTCATTTTTTATCAACACTTATATGCAGAAGAGGAGTACTCAAAACAAGAAAGGTTTATTGTTGAATTTGTTTTGAATAATTCACCGGAGAATTCCAACTTCATTGTATTATGTGTCGTTGATGAGAATGATGATGTTGGTTGTACAGAATGTCTTTGTAAATAATTGTCTTGTAAAGATTCACTCCTGGGCACATATTTATTTGTAAGGCTACAGAATTGTCATGTATACACAGTATTATAAGATGTGTTCTGTTTCCTTTCTGTATCATTAACTGTTCTGTATCATTGGTACAGGTGTCTGCAGGATGCTGTCTTCCTCTGTCCATCTACCTCTCTATCTCTCCCTATGTCTCCCTCTCTATCTCTCCCTCTCTCTATCTCTCTGTCTCCCCTTCTCTCTCTCTCTCTGTCTCGCTATGCCTATCTCTGTCTATTTCCCTCCCTCTGTCTCCCTGTCTATATCTCTCTATGTCTGTCTTTGTTTGTCTGTCTCTCCTCTCCTCCTCCCTCTCTCAGCAAAAGTTGTACAGTTTAGAAGTCAATCGTTCCAACAACACCCTGGTTTTAACCCATTAAATTCCTCTCATACACTCCTCTTGGCTGGAACCAGACTCAAACCCAGACTTTAAACATGCTGCTTCATCTGTTGTTGTGTCTTCAGCTTGTAGTTATTCATAGATAAACAGTCACATGACAGTAAAGAAGCCTTTGATCCAGGCCTTGAGTATTGTATGGTTTATGCTACCTTCCCCCATATTTGTATAGATCAATCTTGGCTCATGTGCTTAGTACCACGCTGGAGACTTTTACTTCCCCAGAAATGTATGGTACCCATTTAAGGCTGGGTCGACCCGGGGACCCCAGGTCAGTGAAACAAAAATCGCCGCATTGAAGGGGGTTTGAATACATGACCTGTGTGTTACCGCAGCTTCAGTATAACTTAGTGGTCACAGGAAACATCTTGGTGAAATGTGGTGTGGCCATGCTGTGTTGTCTTGGCAGTGTCATTGGTGAGTGGTTGTATTGAGTTTCTTTGTGTATATTGCATTAGAAATGGTCGTGAGTGTTAAAATGACACTTTTAGTGAGCTTGCGTTGTTGTGTCTGTCACATATTTATCACGTCTGAATGACATTTTAGTGAGTTTACGTAGGTATGTCAGTCAAATATTTATTTCAAATGACACTTTTAGTGAGCTTGCATAGTTATGTTAGTCACATGTTTATCACATGTTAAAATTACACTTTTAGTAAGCTTACGTAGTTATATCAGTCACATATTCATCACATGTTCAAATCACACTTTTAGTGAGCATATGTAATGTTAGTCACATGTTAATCACATGTTCAAATGACACTTTTAGTGTGCCTATGTTGTGTCAGTCACATGTTCAAATGACACTTTTAGTGAGCTTACGTAGTTGTCAGTCACATATTTATCACATGTCCAGATGACACTTTTAGTGATCTTCCATAGTTTTGTCTGGGACATATTTTATCACATGTTCAAATAACACTTGTTGTGAGCTAATATATATGTTATCATTTGTTCAAATTACACTTTTAGATTTGTTGGTCACATATTTTATCACATGTTTCGGTGACACTTTTAGAAAGCTCATGTCAATTTTTCAGTCACATAGTTTATTGCACATGTTCAAATGACTCTTTTAGAAAGCTCACGTGGATTTGTCAGCTTGGATATTTTATCACACAAGTTCAAATGACACTTTTAGTTAATTCATATTTTTGTAAGCTTGCATATTTTATCACACATGTTCAAATGACACTTTGGACTCGCACAAGACTGTTGCATGTTAAAAACTTGAATAATTTTTCACAAATGTTTGGACAGACCATACTTCGGGCTCAGACAGATTGTAATATCACTGGCTGTCAGATGAGCTTATGAACATGTTTGTTAATCTGTTCCCATGGCAGCCTTGCTTTGTTAGTGTCACATGTTCAAATGTTGGATTGGATATAATGATTTACTTGTTGATTGATGCCAGGCTTACATGCTGTCGACCCTTGTTTGTTGGAATGTGCTGTATCAACATTCCAGTGACAGCTGTCCAGATTTGAATGCAGTTGTCCCAGAGATTCTATCCATCTGTGATTTCATGTTAACTTCCTCTTCAGTCTGCCATGCACATTTTTGGTTTTAATCTCCAAATTCTGTTTCTTTAAACTCAGTTTTGTGTTCATATGTACAGTCATGCAAAAACACACAGATTATTACCCCAGGGTAGAAGGGGAAAGGTTCTGAAGGAACATACGATATGTCAACATTCTACTACAAGAGAACAGGAAACACTAAGTAAGATCTTTTGGTATCTTTATACCCCAGGGTAGAAGTGAAAAGACTAAGCAAATCCTTACAGTTTCTCTATACCCCTGGGTATAAGAAGAAAGACAACAAAATGTTCATGTTTTTGATTTGAACTAATAACTTCTTCAACGTTTGTCTGATTCCCCAAGTTACTGCATCACTGAAATCCTCTAAAACACTGTCGTGAGCAGGATCTACAATCTAATTTAAACCAGACATAGCAACATGCACGCACACAAACCTCCTGTTAAGGAATCGTTACCAGTGCCTTTAAGATAATCAATACTCGATGGTGTTGTCGTTTGTTGTTGCTGTTAATACTAATGTATATCAGTTGCTTGTGGATTAGCTTTCCCTATTACCAGTGTCCCTCACCATCAGGCGAACCCGCTCTGACTTCAGAGGTACTTGTAATTTATGTCCCCAAGTCAAGGATGAGAAGTCAACATTTTAGTCCAACTGTCTGTCGTAGGTGTTGGCACCAGCACACCGGATGTTAAAGAACTAGCACTCTTATCCATTTGGCCAAGCTGACCTATGTAAGTGGTTTTCAGTGCTTCAACATCTTGAACTCCAATACGTCAGAGGTTAAGTTTGGTCTTTCATCAGATTTACAACCAGGCAGCCACACCTGAGCTCTTCTGTTATCTGGTTCAACCATCCTAGTTGCTGATACATCCAGCCATAGTATGTCCACATATATGTGTACCTGTTCTGTGTGGTGATATGTTATATGCACACTCAGACAAGGGCACGGTGTATGTATATGCTTGCATATAAGTGCTTGACCTATCCACATTTGTATTATATAACGTATAATGTATTATAACGTGTGTATTTTTACATAGTGTCATAAGCAAGACACTCATTGTAAGGTGTTTTTATCAAAGACACTGCTTGGCTGCTGCTGTGTTCAGATTATGCTTGGTTTTATCTTTGTGTTATATGTTTTAAACTGTTCATATCTGCAGAAATTATTGTTTTCCCAAACTGGATTTATGTGTGTGTGTGTTTAATGTCGGAAAGTTTTCCAAAATTATTTGCGTTTGTTGTTAGCCTGATGTTAGAAAGTTTTCCAAAACTAGATGTGTGTGTGTGTGTGCATCTGTCTGATGTTAAAAAGTTTTCCAAAATTAGCTATGTGTGCGTCATTCTGATGACAGAAAGTTTTAGTTATGTGCTTGTCAGCCTGATGATATAAAGTGTACCAAAACTATATATATATATATATATATATATATATATATATATATATATATATATATATATATATATATATATATATATATTCTTCCAAGCGAGTGTCTGAGTGTAGTTGTGGATGTACGACCACTGTTGGCAATTATGGGCTAATGTTTTCATTTATTTGAGGAACGTGTGGCCAAACAGTTAAGATACTGTCTAAAAGTGAATGGTCAAACAGTTCAGATATTAGTCTAGAAGTGAATGGTCAAACAGTTCAGATATTAGTCTAGAAGTGAATGGTCAAACAGTTCAGATATTAGTCTAGAAGTGAATGGTCAAACAGTTCAGATATTAGTCTAGAAGTGAATGGTCAAACAGTTCAGATATTAGTCTAGAAGTGAATGGTCAAACAGTTAAGACACTGTGTAGGAGCTGGTGGTCCAACTGTGAAGGTACCAGCCTAGAAACTTGTGGTCATTGAATTGTAAAATTACCAGTTTCTTTGTCAGGAGATCTAAGTTTGCACCCACCATTGGGTCACAGATTGTTATCTTTTACAGCCAATACATTGTGGCCAACTGATCTAGGGCAGATGATTTTAAGTCCTCAGTCTTTCTAAAATCCTTTTAGCAATGCCAGAAATGATATAGCAATGTCGTGCCAATAATGTTTGTTTGTTTTTTAAAGTTTTCATTTATGAAAATGAAGCCGTGTTTTATATATGATTGTGTTATATTCATAGTTGGGTCTTGACAATAACATACAGAATAAATTGACTGCTGAAAAAAGTTGTCAAGATTATTGAGAAATACATTCATAAAGTTGTCAAAATTATTGAGAAAAACATTCATTAAGATGTCAAAATTATTGAGAAATACATTCATAAGGTTGTCAAAATTATCGAGAAATACATTCATGAAGTTGTCAGAATTATTGAGAAATACATTCATTAAGATGTCAAAATTATTGAGAAATACATTAATTAAGATGTCAAAATTATTGAGAAATTAAGAGGTCAGAATTATTGAGACATACATTCATAAAGTTGTCAAAATTATTGAGAAATACATTCATAAACTTGTCCAAATTATTGAGAAATACATTCATAAAGTTGTCCAAGTTATTGAGAAGTACATTCATGAAATTGTCCAAATTATTGAGAAGTACATTCATCAACTAACATAGAAGAACAAGTTAAAGGACAAACTCTAAAATATTGGAAGTCCTTTTACGAGACGTTGCTATCAACCTCAGATTGGCTGTTCATGGTTTACTGAGCAATTTTATGGTCAGTATTTTGTCATGGTTTTCTGAACGAGATGTCAATATTTAAGTCCAACTGACCGGTGTGAGAAATAAACCCACTAGATCGCCACCAGCAGAGAAAATTTAGCACAAGCGTGTTAAACCTCTCGGCCAAGCCAGTAACCAAAGGAGACACTTTTCTTATAGTCCATGCTGTGTGGTGTTGCTGATCACGTCTGTCCACAGCCTTCTGTCTCTTGTGCTGCGAATCATTTCTGACAATCCCCCATGCCATGATCTCATACTGTCCAGCATCTTCTCTCTTCGTCTCCCCCTAAAGAACATACTCATCATCAACATGTACCTTGCATAAGTGTTCATGTCTTACCACAGATCTCGGTCCTCTGGATCAACTCTGTTGGTGATATTCCTTCCTGCCACCATCTCAATCCATCCAGCATCATTTCACTTGTTCTGCCTCTTTTCCCCACAGATCTTTTCAGTTGTCACAACATTCTCCTATGTCTCTCTTCTCATCACATGAACAAAGATTGCCAGACAACATAACATTTGAAAGCGGCTGTGCCCACACAATTATTACGTTTTAAATCCACATATGAAATATATCCATATAATACAGTGTTCTCATGGTAATTTCCAATATTTGTGATCAGAATGTTCTCTGCGGTTACTGCCATGTCGTGTACAAAGAGATAATTATCAACATTAAAATGAAAGCATATGCTGTTTTTCCCCCCTTCACCTTGCATTCCTATGCCCAGTTGGGTTGCCTTCAGGGATTGTGTCCGTTTTGTTTTAATTCTTTGTCGTTTGTATCCTGTTGACAAGTTGTTCCCCTTGTTGCTAACCAATAGTTAACAGTTATTTCCCTTGTTGTTACCAGCACTGGTTATTTTCACTCTTAAAAATAATGGTTATGATTGCTTGCATTTTTCTGTACAGACCTAGTTCATTTCATTAAATGTCTTTCACGAATTCCATTTCATTATCATCATCAACATGTGCTGTTTAATATTATCAAAATGTTTTATTGCAGAAATAATCATGTTCCTTTGATTTTCTGTTGTTTATTGAGAAATAAACAATATATATCTATATATTTAAACACACTGGTGTTATATTGTTTGTTTGTTGTTGATATTGCTGCAAAATGTGGAATATTCAAAGAAACAATCTTATTCTCAGAACTGAGAGCTAATAAGTGCTATGTATATGCTACATGGTTGATGCAGAGACATGGACTGTGAACATACGTTATATAATCTTCCTCTTCTTCCTCTCGGCATACATTTAGATGTCAACCTGAATGTATTTTAAAAAGCAGCAATCAACTTGAGCTTGTCAACATCACCAAAGAGATTGTCTTTAAATGGAGCGAGCGCAGACCAAAATACTTTTCTCTGTTCTGTATATGTTGGACACCCCTACAGCAAATGTCTAGCTGTCATTTTACCAACTCCACGGTGACATACATCAGTATCTCCTGTCTTTAGTTTATTAAATATGTGATGCTTCAGTCTGTTGTCTCCTGTCTTTAGTTTATTAAATATGTGATGCTTCAGTCTGTTGTCTCCTGTCCGCAGTCTGAAGACTCACATGGTGTGCAGATTAAAGAATGATTTAAATCAGTTTCTTAGGCACAAATCAGATTCTTCTTTCATGAGGGCTGATCTGGTTCGCAAGATCAGTCCCACGTCTGGCATTCGTTATCTCGGATGGCTGTGTGAGGTGCACCCAATCGGGAACTTTCCAGCCGATGTAAGTTAGCGAGGCAGGCATTTTGAGAATGTGACTGCATGTGCATGAATAGTCCGTCTGTGCTACAGATATCTGGTTGATCCTGCCAGTATTCATATACTTATCTCAAAGATTAAGCCTTCTTCCAATCTAATTAATCTTCTTCTTCTGCTGCGTTCATCCGGAGTGATTTTTCAGATGTAATTGCAGTGTGTCTCGTTATGCACCCTTGGGCCAAAACCCTTAGGCCAACACATCCGGCTTCAGCAGGCGTTTTTTGTGGGGCTCTCACTGTTGTGGTGCAATCCACATCCCAGCTGGTCAAGTTAGAATGGTCGAAGACTTCATGGTCAGCCCTCAAGGGAAGACAGGGGCAGTCCACGGGCATTTACCGCCATCCAAATAGGCTTCCATATTTGCAGAGCTGATATATAGCGCTCTGGTACTGGGCTCACCCAATGAATCGCCAAGCCCTGCACGTGGCTCCTTTAATTCCTCACCTCCATGTATGCAGGTCCACATGGCCGCATTTATGAGAATGCATGTTCTTAAACATCCGGTGTGCTGATCCCGAGGTAAGCAGTTCAACTCCTACTCCGGACAGCTGGACTAAAATGCTGACCTGTCACCCTTGACTTGGGGATGTAAATTACAAGTACCTCTGAAGTCGGAGTGGGTTCGCGTGATGGTGAGAGAGACTGTTAAAAAGGAAAGCTAATCCACTCGCAAAATTCAGTCCATCACTACTATAAATAGTGTGTATGGTCTACGCTTGAGTTCAAAGTGAGCGAGCGAGTGAAAAAAAAAACTTCCATATATTGGGCATTTCATTCGCCACAGGCCGCTCCACGCACAAACCTGGAACAGTCAGTCTGTGACAGCGTCCACTCAGCGAGCTTTCGGTTCGGACATTTGCTGGACGCTGTGCCCGGAAGACAATATAGTCTGAGCGATTCTGGGCATGAAGGACATTCAACTCTACTTGCTACTTGCTTGCATTCGCTGGCTGTGAACTCTAGCGTGCAGTCCTGTATGTCGGATGGATCATCCTGTTGTCTAACATCAGTGTGATGTCATAACGGACTGAGGTTTGCATGAGTATCCGTTGTCCCATGTCTGGCTTATTGGTGTGCAGACTGGTGGATCCTCGCCGTGCAGGCAGATACTCTCAGACTTCAGAGGAATCAGTGATCCTTCTGACGTTAGCCAGGACCCCGAAGGCACATGTTGCCAAGGACGCACGACTAGGACGTGTTAGTAGGCCTTGGCCAGTATAGAACCTGGCCCTGGTGCCTTGGAAACACCTCTGCGTCTCACATTCCACTCTCACTCTGGCGTTTTTGCGTTGTGCTAATTTTATTTGCACCCTTAGTATGGCACATTCAACTTCTGCGGGCATTTTTCTTCTGGTTAGCCTTTCTGGGGGTTTCGAGGGACATTTGACTGTTGTGTTGTCGTCCGCATCTCAGCTGGTCAAGTTAGAACGACAAAGACATCACGGTCAACCCTCAAGCGAAGGCAGGGGCAGACCATGGGCATTTCCAACCATCCAAGGAGGCTTCCATGATTGCATCCGGTAACCTTCGCCATCAGACAAACCCACAAGACTTCTGTCATACGTCCATGTCCATGCCGTTCACCGCGGATAAATGGCCATCACTGGCCTATACCAAACTGGCTGGGGATGTGGGGGTCAGTGGCCCCTAGACATGCGATGATCAGAAGCCAATCTGGTACTCAACAGCACACCCTAGATCATGGCAAAACAATGTCCACGGAAAGTATTCTCTGCTAACTTGACAGACATAATGTCCACGGAAAGTATTCTCTGCTAACTTGACAAACATAATGTCCACGGAAAGTATTCTCTGCTAACTTGACAAACATAATGTCCACGGAAAGTATTCTCTGCTAACTTGACAAACATAATGTCCACGGAAAGTATTCTCTGCTAACTTGACAAACATAATGTCCACGGAAAGTATTCTCTGCTAACTTGACAAACATAATGTCCACAGAAAGTATTCTCTGCTAACTTGACAAACATAATGTCCACAGAAAGTATTCTCTGCTAACTTGACAAACATAATGTCCACGGAAAGTGTTCTCTGCTAACTTGACAAACATAATGTCCACGGAAAGTATTCTCTGCTAACTTGACAAACATAATGTCCACGGAAAGTATTCTCTGCTAACTTGACAAACATAAAATGTCCACGGAAAGTATTCTCTGCTAACTTGACAAACATAATGTCCACGGAAAGTATTCTCTGCTAACTGACAAACATAATGTCCACAGAAAGTAATGTCTGCTAACTTGACAAACATAATGTCCACGGAAAGTATCTCTGCTAACTTGACAAACATAATGTCCACGGAAAGTATTCTCTGCTAACTTGACAAACATAATATCCACGGAAAGTATTCTCTGCTAACTTGACAAACATAATGTCCACGGAAAGTATTCTCTGCTAACTTGACAAACATAATGTCCACGGAAAGTATTCTCTGCTAACTTGACAAACATAATGTCCACGGAAAGTATTCTCTGCTAACTTGACAAACATAATGTCCACGGAAAGTATTCTCTGCTAACTTGACAAACATAATGTCCACGGAAAGTATTCTCTGCTAACTTGACAAACATAATGTCCACGGAAAGTATTCTCTGCTAACTTGACAAACATAATGTCCACGGAAAGTATTCTCTGCTAACTTGACAAACATAATGTCCACGGAAAGTATTCTCTGCTAACTTGACAAACATAATGTCCACAGAAAGTAATGTCTGCTAACTTGACAAACATAATGTCCACGGAAAGTATTCTCTGCTAACTTGACAAACATAATGTCCACGGAAAGTATTCTCTGCTAACTTGACAGACATAATGTCCACGGAAGTATTCTCTGCTAACTTGACAACATAATGTCCACGGAAAGTATTCTCTGCTAACTTGACAGACATAATGTCCACGGAAAGTATTCTCTGCTAACTTGACAAACATAATGTCCACGGAAGTATTCTCTGCTAACTTGACAAACATAATGTCCACGGAAAGTATTCTCTGCTAACTTGACAAACATAATGTCCACGGAAAGTATTCTCTGCTAACTTGACAAACATAATGTCCACGGAAAGTATTCTCTGCTAACTTGACAAACATAATGTCCACGGAAAGTATTCTCTGCTAACTTGACAAACATAATGTCCACGGAAAGTATTCTCTGCTAACTTGACAAACATAATGTCCACGGAAAGTATTCTCTGCTAACTTGACAAACATAATGTCCACAGAAAGTATTCTCTGCTAACTTGACAAACATAATGTCCACAGAAAGTAATGTCTGCTAACTTGACAAACATAATGTCCACGGAAAGTATTCTCTGCTAACTTGACAAACATAATGTCCACGGAAAGTATTCTCTGCTAACTTGACAAACATAATGTCCACGGAAAGTATTCTCTGCTAACTTGACAAACATAATGTCCACGGAAAGTATTCTCTGCTAACTTGACAAACATAATGTGCCACGGAAAGTATTCTCTGCTAACTTGACAAACATAATGTCCACGGAAAGTATTCTCTGCTAACTTGACAAACATAATGTCCACGGAAAGTATTCTCTGCTAACTTGACAAACATAATGTGCACGGAAAGTATTCTCTGCTAACTTGACAAACATAATGTGCACGGAAAGTATTCTCTGCTAACTTGACAAACATAATGTCCACGGAAAGTATTCTCTGCTAACTTGACAAACATAATGTCCACAGAAAGTATTCTCTGCTAACTTGACAAACATAATGTCCACGGAAAGTATTCTCTGCTAACTTGACAAACATAATGTCCACAGAAAGTATTCTCTGCTAACTTGACAAACATAATATCCACGGAAAGTATTCTCTGCTAACTTGACAAACATAATGTCCACGGAAAGTATTCTCTGCTAACTTGACAAACATAATGTCCACGGAAAGTATTCTCTGCTAACTTGACAAACATAATGTCCACGGAAAGTATTCTCTGCTAACTTGACAAACATAATGTCCACGGAAAGTATTCTCTGCTAACTTGACAAACATAATGTCCACGGAAAGTATTCTCTGCTAACTGACAAACATAATGTCCACGGAAAGTATTCTCTGCTAACTTGACAAACATAATGTGCACGGAAAGTATTCTCTGCTAACTTGACAAACATAATGTCCACGGAAAGTATTCTCTGCTAACTTGACAAACATAATGTCCACGGAAAGTATCTCTCTGCTAACTTGACAAACATAATGTCCACGGAAAGTTATTCTCTGCTAACTTGACAAACATAATGTCCACGGAAAGTATTCTCTGCTAACTTGACAAACATAATGTCCACGGAAAGTATTCTCTGCTAACTTGACAAACATAATGTCCACGGAAAGTATTCTCTGCTAACTTGACAAACAGAATGTCCACGGAAAGTATTCTCTGCTAACTTGACAAACATAATGTCCACAGAAAGTATTCTCTGCTAACTTGACAAACATAATGTCCACAGAAAGTATTCTCTGCTAACTTGACAAACATAATGTCCACAGAAAGTATTCTCTGCTAACTTGACAAACATAATGTCCACAGAAAGTATTCTCTGCTAACTTGACAAACATAATGTGCACGGAAAGTATTCTCTGCTACTGACAAACATAATGTGCACGGAAGTATTCTCTGCTAACTTGACAAACATAATGTCCACGGAAAGTATTCTCTGCTAACTTGACAAACATAATGTCCACAGAAGAAGTATTCTCTGCTAACTTGACAACATATGTCCACGGAAAGTATTCTCTGCTAACTGACAAACATAATGTCCACAGAAGTTATTCTCTGCTAACTTGACAAACATAATATCCACGGAAAGTATTCTCTGCTAACTTGACAAACATAATGTCCACGGAAAGTATTCTCTGCTAACTTGACAAAACATAATGTCCACGGAAAGTATTCTCTGCTAACTGGACAAACAGTAATGTCCACGGAAAGTATTCTCTGCTAACTTGACAAACATAATGTCCACGGAAAGTATTCTCTGCTAACTTGACAAACATAATGTCCACGGAAAGTATTCTCTGCTAACTTGACAAACATAATGTCACGGAAAGTATTCTCTGCTAACTTGACAAACATAATGTGCACGGAAAGTATTCTCTGCTAACTTGACAAACATAATGTCCACGGAAAGTATTCTCTGCTACTTGACAAAACATAATGTCCACGGAAAGTATTCTCTGCTAACTTGACAAACATAATGTCACGGAAAGTATTCTCTGCTAACTTGACAAACATAATGTCCACGAAAGTATTCTCTGCTAACTTGACAAACATAATGTCCACGGAAAGTATTCTCTGCTAACTTGACAAACATAATGTCCACGGAAAGTATTCTCTGCTAACTTGACAAACAGAATGTCCACGGAAAGTATTCTCTGCTAACTTGACAAACATAATGTCCACAGAAAGTATTCTCTGCTAACTTGACAAACATAATGTCCACAGAAAGTATTCTCTGCTAACTTGACAAACATAATGTCCACAGAAAGTATTCTCTGCTAACTTGACAAACATAATGTCCACAGAAAGTATTCTCTGCTAACTTGACAAACATAATGTCCACAGAAAGTATTCTCTGCTAACTTGACAAACATAATGTCCACAGAAAGTATTCTCTGCTAACTTGACAAACATAATGTCCACAGAAAGTATTCTCTGCTAACTTGACAAACATAATGTCCACAGAAAGTATTCTCTGCTAACTTGACAAACAGAATGTCCACGGAAAGTATTCCTCTGCTAACTTGACAAACATAATGTCCACAGGAAAGTATTCTCTGCTAACTTGACAAACATAATGTCCACTGAAAGTATTCTCTGCTAACTTGACAAACATAATGTCCACGGAAAGTATTCTCTGCTAACTTGACAAACAGAATGTCCACGGAAAGTATTCTCTGCTAACTTGACAAACATAATGTCCACAGAAAGTATTCTCTGCTAACTTGACAAACATAATGTCCACAGAAAGTATTCTCTGCTAACTTGACAACAGAATGTCCACAGAAAGTATTCTCTGCTAACTTGACAAACATAATGTCCACAGAAAGTATTCTCTGCTAACTTGACAAACATAATGTCCACAGAAAGTATTCTCTGCTAACTTGACAACATAATGTCCACAGAAAGTATTCTCTGCTAACTTGACAAACATAATGTCCACAGAAAGTATTCTCTGCTAACTTGACAAACATAATGTCCACAGAAAGTATTCTCTGCTAACTTGACAAACAGAATGTCCACGGAAAGTATTCTCTGCTAACTTGACAAACAGAATGTCCACGGAAAGTATTCTCTGCTAACTTGACAAACATAATGTGCACGGAAAGTATTCTCTGCTAACTTGACAAACATAATGTCCACGGAAAGTATTCTCTGCTAACTTGACAAACATAATGTCCACGGAAAGTATTCTCTGCTAACTTGACAAACATAATGTCCACGGAAAGTATTCTCTGCTAACTTGACAAACAGAATGTCCACGGAAAGTATTCTCTGCTAACTTGACAAACATAATGTCCACAGAAAGTATTCTCTGCTAACTTGACAAACATAATGTCCACAGAAAGTATTCTCTGCTAACTTGACAAACATAATGTCCACAGAAAGTATTCTCTGCTAACTTGACAAACATAATGTCCACGGAAAGTATTCTCTGCTAACTTGACAAACATAATGTCCACGGAAAGTATTCTCTGCTAACTTGACAAACATAATGTCCACAGAAAGTATTCTCTGCTAACTTGACAAACATAATGTCCACAGAAAGTATTCTCTGCTAACTTGACAAACAGAATGTCCACGGAAAGTATTCTCTGCTAACTTGACAAACATAATGTCCACGGAAAGTATTCTCTGCTAACTTGACAAACATAATGTCCACGGAAAGTATTCTCTGCTAACTTGACAAACATAATGTCCACGGAAAGTATTCTCTGCTAACTTGACAAACATAATGTCCACGGAAAGTATTCTCTGCTAACTTGACAAACATAATGTCCACGGAAAGTATTCTCTGCTAACTTGACAAAACATAATGTCCACGGAAAGTATTCTCTGCTAACTTGACAAACATAATGTCCACGGAAAGTATTCTCTGCTAACTTGACAAACATAATGTCCACGGAAAGTATTCTCTGCTAACTTGACAAACATAATGTCCACGGAAAGTATTCTCTGCTAACTTGACAAACATAATGTCCACGGAAAGTATTCTCTGCTAACTTGACAAACATAATGTCCACGGAAAGTATTCTCTGCTAACTTGACAAACATAATGTCCACGGAAAGTATTCTCTGCTAACTTGACAAACATAATGTCCACGGAAAGTATTCTCTGCTAACTTGACAAACATAATGTCCACGGAAAGTATTCTCTGCTAACTTGACAAACATAATGTCCACGGAAAGTATTCTCTGCTAACTTGACAAACAGACTCTAAAGTCCACCCAATGTTTTTGCGTTCTCTCTCTTTGAACTCAAGCGTTGTCCATACATGTGCTACTACTTCTAGTGCACTGGACTGATTTTTGTATGTGGATTTTTTTTTTTTTTTGGTATATTCTTTACAGGACATCTCTGTCAACATCAGCATCTTTCAGCTGATTGTTGATTTCTTGGCAAGATTACGCTCAGTAGTTTGTCATTGCTTTCTGAGCGACCGGCTCACATACCCCTAAGTTACCGACGCGGCGAGAACGGCTACCGATTCTCGCGCACATCACGTTACCCACGAGAGTATGTGGATTAGCTTTCCCTATTACCAAAGTGTCTAGACATCAGGCGAAGCCACTCCAACTTCTGGGGTACTTGTAATTCACGTACCCAAGTCAAGGACGAGCGGTCAATATTTCAGTCCAACTGACCGGTGTGGGGTTGAACCCACTCCAACTTCTCAAGTACTTGTAATTTACGCCCAAGTAAAGAGAGGTCAACATTTTAATTCAACTGACCGGTGTTCCACCGAATGTGACTCCTACTACTAAATGACAGGTTAAAATGTCCATCAAACGAGAACCCCACCTAATAAAAATTCGGTTCAAATGTTCACTACATGTCTCCTAATCCTACCGAACGAAATAACGGTGCAATGGGAGAAAACCCTGCTGCGAATGTGTGTTCCTTAAAGTTGAAACACAAATTCTGAATGTCCCTGGTAATGTCCCGGGTCATGTCACCGGAATGTCCCTCGCCCACCACACTGTCTGCTCCAGGCATGTAGGTGGCAAAAGCGCTTCAGTGAAAAATTCTATAATAGTAAATACATTACAGTGATACCTCGGGTTTTGAACTTAATTCGTTCCAGAGCTCGGTTCGTAAACCGAAATATTGAAATCAATGAAATAGAGACAATCCGTTTCCATATGAAAGAATTGTTCTTTTTTATTAACATCCGGTCGTTTACCTGACAAAACAGGCAAAGAATATGCGTACTTCACGTATTAAATAAAGAGAAACCCCTCTGCTGTGTGTCCACCGTGACGAGGTAGAGGGGCTTGCGCGTTCCAATGACCCCAAGAGCTATGCCGACGGTAGCACAGCTACTGGTAGGGTCACCCATGTCGGACAGGTCAAGAGAGAGGGACCAGACGAAGAGACACACAAACCCACAAACCTGCTGCCTTGTAGGTAGACTGGGGACAGTCAAAGGCTAGGGAAAGCACCCCGAATAAATGCTTTTCGAAATCGGATGTACTAAGTCACAGGCTTGACAAAGCAGTGCAACGTAACACCTGCTGCCTTGTAGGTAGACTGGGAACAGTCAAAGGCTAGGGAAAGCATCCCGAAAAAATGCTTGGCGAAATCGGATGTACTGAGCCACAGGCTTGACAAAGCAGTGCAACGTAACTTAATTCATGATGTCACAAATCAAAATTAATCGTTATGGTGCTAATCCCGCGAAGTGCCATCAGGCGGTGATAGTGCCAGCCCCCTGCCTCGAGGGGGTCCACCCATGACTACTGGTGGTCACCTTCCCCTGTGCTGTGGAGTCAAGGCACAGAAGAGTAGGTTAAGAGCTATTGACCAAATACCCCGGACACTCAACATACTACAGTGGAATGCCGAAGGAGTTTACAAGAAGAAAGACTCCCTAACACAGCGTCTACATAAAGATAGAATAGATGTGGCATGCATTCAAGAGACACACCTCAACGCCAATCACAAATTCTCAGTCAGAGGATATCAGGCCACACGTTTCGACCGCGGACACAAAGGAGGAGTTCTAATACTTATACGAAATACAATACCTTACAGCGAAGTATCTGTGATCTCTGACAACCAAACGGAAATTATAGGTGTTGATATAATATTGAAAATATGGAAGGAATCAACATTGGGGGACGATGCATCAATAGCATTAGATATGCAGATGATACAGTCTTGATTGCAGACAATGAACAGGATCTGCAAAATTTAGTAGATGCGGTTGTTACACACAGTGAACAACAAGGGTTAGAATTAAATTGTAAAAAGATACAGATTATGGTCGTCACTAGGAAGAACGAAATACCACAGTGTAATATACAAGTAAATGGGAATATTCTTCAACAAGTGAATAGGTACAATTATCTCGGAACAGTAATAACATCTGATGGGAGATGCCTTGAAGAGATTAGAACAAGGATCGCCATGGCAAAAGTAGCCTTTAGCAAGATGAAAAACATACTGACCAATAAAAAGATGTCAATTGAAACGAGAAAAAGAGTGTTGAGATGCTACATAGAACCTGTACTTTTATATGGATGTGAAGCTTGGACAATGAGCAACCAGGCTGAAAAACATCTAATGGCTGTAGAAATGTGGTTTCTGAGGAAAATGCAAAGAATACCATGGACAGCCAGAAAGACCAATGAACAAGTCCTTCAAGAAACAAATGAAGATCGTAAACTGATCAGAGACATTAGACGTAGACAGTCACAATTTTTTGGGCATGTTATGAGAAGAAATGATTTGGAGAACTTGGTGACAACTGGTAAGATCGAGGGGAACAGACCAAGGGGAAGACCTAGAAACAAGTATCTGGATGGCTTGGTCTTGTGGCATGGTCGAGACAGAAACACGGAACTGATCCACGACTCTGTTGATCGAGTGAGATGGCAGAACATGACCGCCCACGCTTACCGGCATGGCACATGATGGATGGATGGATATAATGATAAAGGACGTGAAAATAAGAATCTACAATCTGTATAGCCCAGCAGATAAGGATCTTACACTCTCAAACATGAAAATAACTGACACAAACTGCATTATTGTCGAAGACTTTAATAGCCGTTCAGAAAGATGGGGATACCCAGATACTGACAAAAGAGGAGATGAATTGGAGGACTGGGAAATAGACACACATCTCCATCTACTCAACAAAGCGGATGACACACCGAGCTTCTACTCCAGAAGATGGTTTACCACTTCTACTCCAGACTTAGCTTTCTGAACAGGAGACACCCTCCACAAAATCGATCGCCATGTGCTTGACCAATTAGCAGGTAGTGACCACAGACCAATCAAGCTTGTAATGAATATGGAGTATGCTCCACAGGAGCAAAAGCCTTTGCCCCGCTGGAATTACAAACGAGCAGATTGGGACAGATTTACCATACTAACAAACAAATATTGTGAAAACATAAATACACGATATGGCAACATGAAGCAAATGGTGGAAAGTCTAAACAGAGCGATAATACAGGCGGCCACTGAGTCTATTCCAAGAGGAGCGAGGAAAAATTGCAAACCATACTGGACTGAAGAACTACAAATTTTGGAGGACAAAGTTGAAGATGCCAGGAAGACGGCAGAGAGAGAACAAACAACTGAAGCGAACATCTCTCTCAAAGCCATCTCAGCAAAATATAAAAGAACAGTAAATCAAACAACAAGAGATTGTTGGAGGGAAAAAACAGAAAACCTGAATTTTGATAGGGATGGAAACAAACTATGGAAACTAGAGAAAGCCATGAACAATGAAGGACCTAGAAACAAACAAATAACAATTAAACAAGGAAATGCCTTGCTTACAGGAAAAAAGGCTGCAAATGCACTAATGGAACACTATGCAAATGCAAACCACATTGATATTACAACTGAACAGGAGAAAGCAATCAAAGACAAACAGATACATCATAGTAATACAGAGACAGCAGCAGAATATATGATGGCAAATCTAACAATGGAAGAAATAGAACAGGCAATGCCCCTCTGCCGTGCGTCCACCTTGACGAGGTAGAGGGGCTTGCGCGTTCCAATGACCCCAAGAGCTATGCCGACAGTAGCACAGCTACTGGTAGGGTCACCCATGTCAGACAGGTCAAGGGAGAGGGACCAGACGAAGCGACGCACAAACCTGCTGCCTTGTAGGTAGACTGGGGACAGTCAAAGGCTAGGGAAAGCATCTCGAAAAATGCTTGTCGAAATCGGATTTACTGAGCCACAGGCTTGACAAAGCAGTGCAACGTAACTTAATTCATGATGTCACAAATCAAAATTAATCGTTATGGTGCTAATCCCGTGAAGTCCCATCAGGCGGCGATAGTGCCGGGCCCCCTGCCTCGAGGGGGTCCACCCATGACTACTGGTGGTCACCTTCCCCTGTGCTGTGGAGTCAAGGCACAGAAGAGTAGGTTAAGAGCTATTGACCAAATACCCCGGACACTCAACATACTACAGTGGAATGCCGAAGGAGTTTACAAGAAGAAAGACTCCCTAACACAGCGTCTTCATAAAGATATAATAGATGTGGCATGCATTCAAGAGACACACCTCAACGCCAATCACAAATTCTCAGTCAGAGGATATCAGGCCACACGTTTCGACCGCGAAGGACACAAAGGAGGAGTTCTAATACTTACACGAAATACAATACCTTGCAGCGAAGTATCTGTGATCTCTGACAACCAAACGGAAATTATAGGTGTTGATATAATGATAAAGGACGTGAAAATAAGAATCTACAATCTGTATAGCCCAGCAGATAAGGACCTTACACTCTCAAACATGAAAATAACTGACACAAACTGCATTATTATCGGAGACTTTAATAGTCGTTCAGAAAGATATGGATACCCAGATACTGACAAAAGAGGAGATGAATTGGAGGACTGGGAAATAGACTCAAATCTCCATCTACTCAACAAAGCGGATGACACACCGAGCTTCTACTCCAGAAGATGGCTTACCACTTCTACTCCAGACTTAGCTTCCTGCACAGGAGACATCCTCCACAAAATCGATCGCCATGTGCTGGACCAATAAGCGGGTAGTGACCACAGACCAATCAAGCTTGTAATGAATATGGAGTATGTTCCACAGGAGCAAAAGCCCTTGCCCCGCTGGAGTCCAAAACCAAGGAATGCGAATCATTTCTGGAAGCCTGAAGACAACGCCTATTAATGAACTAGAAAAGATCACTTGTTTACAACCAATGCAGGACAGAAGAGATAGCAGAGCCCAGCAACAAGCAGAAAAATTTCGAAGATTGACAGACCATCATATGTATAACAGGTTTAATGGTTTTGGAAAAGGAAGACTGAAGCGTAGCAACTTTGTAGAAACTGCAAAACGAAAGATTAGGGCAGATCCCATACTTAACATATCAACAGTCAAGCCCATTTACAATGCAGACAAGTTCCCAGCTTGGAGACAGCAGCTACTGCCTGAGATGATAGAAAACATTCCTGGTATTGAGAAAAAGAACACTCAGAATGAAACCGAAAGAAGAAAAATAACCCTCAACTACATAAAAGAACATTACCCAAGCAGCAATTGGACCCATGCATATACAGATGGATAAGCCAAAGATTCAATTAAAAATGGAGGAGGAGGAATTCTCCTTAATTTAAAAAATGGAGTGATAAAAACACAGTCAGTGGCAACTGGAAAATTTTCAAGTAACTTCAAAGCGGAGGTAGAGGCCTTGAAAACTGCAGCAAAAATGCTCTTGGTGGAGGAAAATAAAGAGAAGCAAATAGCTATCTTCACAGATGCAAAGTCAGCTGTCTCAATACTGAAGAGCAATAACAGCACAGAACTAACTGACCTAAGAGCAGCACTCCATGGTCTAAGCCAGAAATCCAAAAAAGTTGTAATACAGTGGATCCCATCACATTGCAGTATACCTGGAAATGAAGAGGCAGACAGACTAGCAAAAGAGGGTGGACGACTACCACAGCCTGACATAGACATAACCTATAATGAGGCAAAAAGGTTTATAAAAAGCACTTATAGAACCAAATGGGAATCAGAGCATCCAGGCCACCAGAAGGATGATGCATATTACAAACTCGACCAAAGAGAGCAAGTAGCAATCTTCAGACTCCGCACAGGACATAACAGGCTGAAATACCACTTGTTCAATAAACTAAAGATAGGAGATACTGATGAATGTAATTGTGGAACTGGTAAAATGACAGCTAAACATTTGCTGCAGGAGTGCCCAATATATGCAGAACAGAGAAAGATATCTTGGCCCACGCCTGCTTCATTTGAGGACAAGCTCTATGGAGATATCAACAAGCTCAAGTTGACTACAGCTTACTTTAACTACATTCAGGTTAACATCTAAAGGTGCATGAAGATGTATTTAGACTGCCACACTTCATACCACAGGTAGCCTATGTCGGTTACAAAAGCGTCCCAGAGGCATGAAATGGAATATTGCTTGGATAGCACATCCATTACGTGGAAAGTCCGAATCAAAAGCTCACTGTGTGGGCTTCGTAAATGGTGGAAAAAGTGTCCTAGTGACACGAAATGGAATATTGCTTGGATAGCAAATCCATTACGTGAAAAGTCCGAATCGAAAGCTCACTGTGTGGGATTCATAAAAGGTGAAAAAAGTGTCCTAGTGGCACGAAATGGAATATTGCTTGGATAGAAAATCCATTATGTGGAAAGTCTTAATCGAAAGCTCACTGTGTGGATGTCATCTGCAGACTGCATTCTTCTGGTTTCCGGAGGAACAGCCTATGGTGAACGGAAGGCCCAATATACGGAAGTGAGGCTAAGCAGCCATGTGCAGGACGTGACGATTCCTTGGGTGAGCCCAGTACCAGAGCGCTGTGTGATGGCTCTGCAAGTATGGAAGCCTCCTTGGATGGCAGGGAATGCCCATGGTCTGCCCCTGCCTTCCCTTGAGGGTTGACCAGGATGTCTTTGGCTGTTCTATATGGGCCAGCTAGGATGGGGGATAACACCACAACAGTGAGACTCAAACGTCCTAAGAAACCCCCGGGAAGGTTAACCCGGTCAACAAATGCCCGCAGAAGTCGGATGTGTCGGCCTAACGGCGCAAGAACGCAGCTCTGCTGTAAACAGGCACAACGCAGCCACATCCGAAAAAAAATCCGGATGAACGAAGAAGAAGAAGAAGAACAGGCAATGAATACCCTAAAAAGAAGAAATCACCAGGAAAGGATGGAATCACAAATGAAATGCTAATAGGACTAGGCATTAAGACAAAAAAGAAACTACTAGCAGTCCTAAATTACAGCTGGAAGAGAGGAATAGTCCCACAGGCATGGAAGGAAGCTATACTAATACCAGTCCCAAAGAAAGGAAAAGACCTGGAAGAACCAAATGAATATCGACCTATCAGTCTACTTATCTGTGTAGGAAAATTCAATGAACGCATTATCAATGGCAGGCTAATATGGCATTTGGAAGAAAACCAACTCTTAACATCACACCAAGCAGGATTCAGAAAGTACAGATCCACTGAAGATCAAATAACCTATATAGCTCAGGAAAATAGAGGATGCCTTCCAAGAGAAAAAACACACACTAGCGGTCTGGATAGATTTAGAAAAAGCATTTGATAAAGTATGGAAGGAAGAACTGAAAGTAAAACTGCAAAAAATGCATGTTTGTGGGAAAATGTATAAATGGATCAGCCACTACCTTGAGAACAGAACTGCCAGGACAAAAGTACAAGGACAAACCAGCAAAATGATGCTATTGGAGCAAGGTGTCCCCCAAGGAGGAGTTCTTTCACCAACATTATTCCTAGCATCACAGAAAATTTTCCAGCCAGAGTACATACATCCTCCTTTGCAGATGACCTAGCCATATGGACATCTGAAGAATATATTAGTACAGCTAACAGCAGAATACAGCAAACCTTATTAGCGCTAGAGGACTGGTCAAAATCATGGCTAGTGAAGATAAGTGAGGAGAAAACAACATGCACAGTGTTCTCTCTCTCAAATAAAACTCAGCAACCTAAGCTGATATTGAATGGAAAAATATTGCGCCACGAAGAAAATCCAAACTATCTAGGAGTCACCTTTGATCGTCGCCTGACATGGAAGACACAGGTTGAGAAAAATCGAACAAGAGCAAGGCAAAGAATGGCAATCATGAAAAAGCTTGCTGGTACAACGTGGGGAGCAGATGAGAAAGTTCTCAAGAAGTTATATACTGGACGGGTGAGGCCAGTACTGGAATATGGCATTGCAGCTTGGGCAACAGCAGCTAAGTCAAACTTTAACAAAATAAGTAGAGTCCAAAACCAAGGAATGCGAATCATAACTGGAAGCCTGAAGACAACGCCTATTAATGAACTAGAAAAGATCACTTGTTTACAACCAATGCAGGATAGAAGAGATAGCAGAGCCCAGCAACAAGCAGAAAAATTCAGAAGATTGACAGACAACCCTATGTATAACAGGTTTAATGGTTTTGGAAAGGGAAGACTGAAGCGTGGCAACTTTGTAGAATCTGCAAAACGAAAGATTAGGGCAGCTCCTATACTTAACATATCAACAGTCAAACCCATTTACAATGCACACAAATTTCCAGCTTGGTGTCGTGTGTGTAAAGAATGAATGTAGTAGTAGTTACTTGTTCTTCTTTACCACTTTAGTGTCGTCCCTGGAGTGAAGGGAATCCACACCCACATTTGTTTTAATTCCATATCTCTATTCTGTAGATATCCACCAGACTCCGTCCACACACTCCCTCAATCTGAGGACACCTTCTTCTCACTCTTGCTCACTCTTGGATCATGCCCCCTCTCATTCTTCCCCAACATAACATACTTGACAACTCTAGCCTCAACAAATAAAAACAAGAGATTTATTAAAGCAAAGAGTATATGTAGGAGAAGTGTGTGTGTGTATAAGGTGTAGAATGTGTGACGTGTACTCTAAAGTGTCTATAGACTCAGATCAGTGTTCAGGAGTATAGTCATTCTCATCCATGTGCTGAAAAAACACACCAGCACCATGTATCCCATACAAGTAGCCTCACCCAGGTGATGTTCCTCCGGTCACGTGAAGACTTTCTCCAATCACTTGAACAAACAGGATGCTGGTCATCAGATAGACACTGCTTAATCTTGGTCTTCACTATACCACACGGTGAAGTTACTCTGTTTCATAATGTTTGTTGAACTGATAATCTTCCAATTAACTGAAATGTCACTTGGGGAAAATCTAATGTTCATAAGTCTCTGATCATAACATTTTCCCCCTCTTTTAGAACACACCTATTAATGTTTGGTAGGTAGATGTGTATGTATATATATATATATATATATATATATATATATATATATATATATATATATATATATATATATATATATATATATATATATATATATAATAACAAGTATATATAAGAACAAGTATATGTATAAGAACAAGTATATATATATATATATATATATATATATATATATATATATATATATATATATATATATATATATATGTGTGTGTGTGTGTGTGTGTGTGTGTGTGTGTGTGTGTGTCCTTGGTATGTGAGTTATTACTCTTCGGTGATGAAGATTATCACTCATTAAACACAACACATATGTTCATTAAGTCCTGCTCGGCAGAAGCCAGGTTTCGGCGGACCAACTAGGTTCTGAGCCCCGTGTAAAACCCTCTCAGTAACCTCTGTCTTCTTTCCATGAGCCATCATTGTATAAAACTTTGAAACTGCTTCTTCGTAATAAATCAGCTCACACTCAAGTGGAACACTCAAATGGAACTGTAAATGGAACCTGTAGAATAGAGAATACCATGGTGAGGGCAACTCAGTCCTGGCCGGAATTGGGTAAGTGTAGGCCAATAACAGCACTCAGATCTATAACAGAGATCCGATCTCTGTCATACGGCCAAATAACTCAATCATATGATCTGAGACATGGCAACACCAAGAAAGAATAAAGGAACGGGTAGAAACCCAGCAGATGCCCTACTGGAAGATCCTACCATTTCACATTCCTCTCCTCCCTCTCAACCATCCTTAATCTCTCTAATTATTATTCCACTACATTGTCCTCACCTCCCTGAGTAAAATGATATATCACATAAGCTAGTTGAAGCCACACAATAGGATACTAGTGCCGACGCTCCTATGATACTTTCTAGCACCGCACTTATAGAACATTCTATCACTAATAATAATGCATTATATCACCGCACCTATAATACATTATTTCTATCCCTAATCATACTCTTAAGTTGGATATTAGTAATAGCCTACCATATGCTTATTTCTGTTGCCACTCGAGAAACTATGCAATCAAATTGGATCTATGTCCGCGGATAACTATCACCACTTAGACATTATAGTTTCACTCATGTAACGCAACTCGGAATAATGCACCTATCCTAACACTTCAGAATGTTTTTCTCGACTCCCTCCACCTGTTTACCGCAACTGGGTTTTATATGGGTGCTTGAGTGACGTCACCAAAAAGTCCAGACGCCAATCAGTCCAGAATCTGGCTTTGTCCTCCTGTTTCTAGACTAACCAGAGTCAATTAGCTGTCAAGTTTCCTTTTCATCTGGGGAGTTCTTTGTCTCATCCAACAAATATCCCGGCTGTCTGTGAGCCAGAGACCTTTCCCCCACATCACAGAATCCTTCCGACCTCTAGCAGACATTCTGTCTATCACTTGCACCGGCCAACTCCCGCTGTATAAACAGATGACGCCAGTGCACATCTCTCGAACAACAACCTGTCAACAAATTGTCGACCGTGTGCAGACATCGCGACGTGACTCACTTTGATCTCATACCCCAATGCTGACCAGGTGCAGACAGTTTTAACAACGTATTTTCCTCAGTATGTTCAACCTCAAAGGGTTGCTGTTTTTGCCGACTAAGGTCGGGTCTAGTTTGTCATCGATCGACACGAACAAGTTTATTTATCTCGTGACACTTGGAGATAACAGCAACTGCCTGAGATGATAGAAAACATTCCTGGTATTGAAAAAAAGAACACTCAGAATGAAACCAAAAGAAGAAAATAACCCTAAACTACATAAAGGATCATCACCCAAGCAACAATTGGACTCATGCATATACAGATGGATCATCCAAAAATTCAATAAAAAATGGAGGAGGAGGAATTCTTCTAAATTTAAAAAATGGAGTGAAAATAAAAACAGTCAGTGGCAACTGGAAAATTTTCAAGTAACTTCCAAGCAGAGGTAGAGGCTCTGAAAACTGCAGCAGAAATGCTGTTGATGGAGGAAAATAAAGATAAGCAAATAGCTATCTTCACAGATGCAAAGTCAGCTGTCTCAATACTGAAGAGCAAAAACAACACAGAACTAGCTGACCTAAGAGCAGCACTCCATGGTCTATGCCAGAAATCCAAAAAAGTTGTAATACAGTGGATTCCATCACATTGCAGTATACCTGGAAATGAAGAGGCTGACAGACTAGCAAAAGAGGGCGGACGACTACCACAGCCTGACATAGACATAATCTATAATGAAGCAAAGAGGTTTATAAAAAGCACTTATAGAACCATATGGGAATCATAGCATCCAGGCCACCAGAAGGATGACGCATATTACAAACTCGACCGAAGAGAACAAGTAGCAATCTTCAGACTCCGCACAGGCCATAACAGGCTGAAATTCCACTTGTTCAATAACTACAGATAGAAGATACCGATGAACGCAATTGTGGAACTGGTAAAATGACAGCTAAACATTTGCTGCAGGAGTGCCCAATATATGCAGAACAGAGAAAGATATTTTGGCCCACACCTGCTTCATTTGAGGCCAAGCTCTATGGAGATATCAACAAGCTCAAGTTGACTGCAACTTACTTTAACTACATTCAGGTTGACATTTAAAGGTGCATGAAGAAGTATTTAGACTGCCGCACTTCATACCACAGGTACGTTGGTTACAAAGGTGTCCCAGGGGCATGAAATTGAATATTGCTTGGATAGCAAATCCATTACGTGGAAAGTCTGAACCAAAAGCTCACTGTGTGGGCTTCATAAAAGGTGGAAAAAGTGTCCTAGTGGCACGAAATGGAAAATTGCTTCGATAGCAAATTCATTACGTGGAAAGTCCGAATCGAAAGCTCACTGTGTGGATGTCATCTGCAGACTGCATCCTTCTGGTTTCCAGAAGAACAGCCTATGGTGAACGGAAGGCCCAATATACGGAAGTGAGGCTAAGCAGCCATGTGCAGGACGTGACGATTCCTTGGGTGAGCCCAGTACCAGAGCAATGTGTGTCGGCTCTGCAAGTATGGAAGCCTCCTTGGATGGCAGGGAATGCCCATGATCTGCCCCTGCCTTCCTTGAGGGCTGACCAGGAAGTCTTTGGCTGTTCTATATGGACCAGCTGGGATGGGGGATAACACCACAATAGTGAGAGTCAAACCTCCTAAGAAACCCCCGGGAAGGTTAACCCGGTCAACAAATGCCCGCAGAAGTCGGATGTGTCGGCCTAATGGTGCAAGAACGCAGCTCTGCTGTAAACAGGCACAACGCAACCACGTCCCAAAAAAAAAAAAAAACTCTTGATGAACGCAGAAGAAGAAGAAATAAAGAGAAAGAAAACAACCAAATAAATTAAATGTAAAATTTAAACAAAGATTTAGTCTATCTTTCTTACCAAGAAAACGATCATGGGAAATTTGTCACTTTCTTCGCTATTCTGAATCATTAGTTTCAGGAGTTTCTTGTCGCTGTTTCTTGGCAGCCGACTGGGAATCTTTCTGCACCAAAAAACTGTCAAGGGAAATTTGTTGCTTCCTTTGCTGGAGAATCTTTCTGAAGTGGGCCATCGCGTTATCATTCATCAGATTAGCAACAAGTTTGTTTGAATGATAGTTCACAACGAAGTCTTCGACGTCTGCCCATTTGCTGCAAATTTCTTTAATCCTGGCAGTTGAAACGGTCACTGACTCCTCATCATAGGACGACTGCTCCTTCTTTAATATGCCGTTAGCTGTTCATTCTGAAAATCCACAAGTTCATCTGTAGTGTGCTCTCCACTGTGGTCATCAATCAGCTCCTCCAAGTCATTGCCATCGACTTCAATGCCCATATTTTTGCCCAAGAACACAATCTCATCCACTACATTGGCACAGAACAGCAGGGTTAGCCTGTCCTTCATTGGTTTGTGCCTCGGCAGTGCTTTCTCCTCCTGGGTGATAATGGTCCTCTTTGGCATTTTCTTCCAGAATAGGCCAGTTTTATCGCAATTAAAGACTTGTTGTGGAACGTAGTCTCCCTCTTTGATGATCTTATCAAATTTCACCTTCAACGCTTCTGC
Source organism: Cepaea nemoralis (assembly GCA_014155875.1). NCBI lineage: Eukaryota > Metazoa > Mollusca > Gastropoda > Stylommatophora > Helicidae > Cepaea > Cepaea nemoralis. The sequence continues at coordinate 587,218 of JACEFZ010006853.1, read as the reverse complement.
TTCTTTCTCATTAGAGTTTGCAGCCTCTCCGTGCCTAATTACACTATGAATGCCACTTCTTTTTATGAACTTTTCAAACCAGCCTTTGCTGGCTTTAAAATCGTCAGTCTCAGCACTTGTACCGAGAAATTTCGACAATAAATCACTGTGCAACAGCTTCGCCGTTTCACATATTATTGCCTCACTAACACAGTCTCCTGCAAGCTGCTTTTCATTGATCCTTCTTCTTCTTCTTCGTTCATCCGGAGTTTTTTTTTCCGGATGTGATTGCGTTGTGCCTGTTTACAGCAGAGCTGCGTTCTTGCGCCGTTAGGCCGACACATCCGACTTCTGCGGGCATTTGTTGACCGGGTTAACCTTCCCGGGGGTTTCTTAGGACGTTTGACTCTCACTGTTGTGGTGTTATCCCCCATCCCAGCTGTTCCATATAGAACAGCCAAAGATCCTGGTCAGCCCTCAAGGGAAGGCAGGGGCAGACCATGGGCATTCCCCGCCATCCAAGGAGGCTTCCATACTTGCAGAGCCGATACAAAGCGCTCTGGTACTGGGCTCACCCAAGGAATCGTCACGTCCTGCACATGGCTGCTTAGCCTCACTTCCGTATATTGGGCCTTCCGTTCACCATAGGCTGTTCTTCCGGAAACCAGAAGTATGCAGTCTGCAGATAACATCCACACAGTGAGCTTTCGATTCGGACTTTCCATGTAATGGATTTGCTATCCAAGCAATATTCCATTTCGTGCCACTAGGACACTTTTCCACCTTTTATGAAGCCCACACAGTGGGCTTTTGATTCAGACTTTCCACGTAATGGATTTGCTATCCAAGCAATATTCCATTTCATGCCACTAGGACACTTTTCCACCTTTTATGAAGCCCACACAATGGGCTTTTGATTCGGACTTTCCACGTAATGGATTTGCTATCCAAGCAATATTCCATTTCGTGCCACTAGGACACTTTTCCACCTTTTATGAAGCCCACACAGCGAGCTTTCGATTTGGACTTTCCACATAATGGATTTGCTATCCAAGCAATATTCCATTTCATGCCTCTGGGTCTTCATGCACCTTTAAATGTCAACCTGTATGTAGTTAAAGTAATCTGCGGTCAACTTTAGCTTGTTGATATCTCCATAGAGCTTGTCCTCAAATGAAGCAGGTGTGGGCCAAAATATCTTTCTCTGTTCTGCATACGTTGGGCAATCCTGCAGCAAATGTTTTGCTGTCATTTTTCCAGTTCTACAATTACATTCATCGGTATCTCCTATCTTTAGTTTATTGAACAAGTGGTATTTCAGCCTGTTATGTCCTGTGCGGAGTCTGAAGATTGCTACTTGTTCTCTTCGGTCGAGTTTGTAATATGCATCATCCTTCTGATGGCCTGGATGCTCTGATTCCCATTTGGTTCTATAAGTGCTTTTTATCAACCTCTTTGCTTCATTATAGGTTATGTCTATGTCAGGCTGTGGTAGTCGTCTGCCCTCTTTTGCCAGTCTGTCAGCCTCTTCGTTTCCAGGTATACTGCAATGTGATGGGATCCACTGTATTACAACTTTTTTGGATTTCTGGCATAGACCATGGAGTGCTGCTCTTAGGTCAGTTAGTTCTGTGCTGTTATTGCTCTTCAGTATTGAGACAGCTGACTTTGCATCTGTGAAGATAGCTATTTGCTTCTCTTTATTTTCCTCCATCAGGAGCATTTCTGCTGCAGTTTTCAGAGCCTCTACCTCCGCTTTGAAGTTACTTGAAAATTTTCCAGTTGCCATTGAATGTGTTTTTTTCACTCCATTTTTTAAATTTAGGAGAATTCCTCCTCCTCCATTCTCTATTGAATTTTTGGCTGATCCATCTGTATATGCATGGGTCCAATTCCTGCTTGGGTAATGTTCTTTTATGTAGTTTAGGGTTATTTCTCTTCTTTCGGTTTCATGCTGAGTGTTCTTTTTCTCAATACCAGGAATGTTTTCTATCATCTCAGGCAGTTGCTGCTGTCTCCAAGCTGGGAACTTGTGTGCATTGTGTATGGGCTTGACTGTTGATATGTTAAGTATAGGATCTGCCCTAATCCTTCGTTTTGCAGTTTCTACAAAGTTGCTACGCTTCAGTCTTCCCTTTCCAAAACCATTAAATCTGTTGTACATAGGGTGGTCTGTCAATCTTCTAAATTTTTCTGCTTGTTGCTGGGCTCTGCTATCTCTTCTATCCTGCATTGGTTGTAAACAAGTGATCTTTTCTAGTTCATTAATAGGCGTTGTCTTCAGGCTTCCAGTTATGATTCGCATTCCTTGGTTTTGGACTCTACTTATTTTGCTAAAGTTTGACTTAGCTGCTGTTGCCCAAGCTGCAATGCCATATTCCAGTACTGGCCTCACCCGTCCAGTATATAACTTCTTGAGAACTTTCTCATCTGCTCCCCACGTTGTACCAGCAAGCTTTTTCATGATTGCCATTCTCTGCCTTGCTCTTGTTCGATTTTTCTCAACCTGTGTCTTCCATGTCAGGCGACGATCAAAGGTGACTCCTAGATAGTTTGGATTTTCTTCATGGCGCAATATTTTTCCATTCAATACCAGCTTAGGTTGCTGAGTTTTATTTGAGAGGGAGAACACTGTGCATGTTGTTTTCTCCTCACTTATCTTCACTAGCCATGATTTTGACCAGTCCTCTAGCGCTAATAAGGCTTGCTGTATTCTGCTGTTAGCTGTACTAATATATTCTTCAGATGTCCATATGGCTAGGTCATCTGCAAAGGAGGATGTGTGTACTCTGGCTGGAAAATTTTCTGTGATGTCATTTATATATGCTAGGAATAATGTTGGTGAAAGAACTCCTCCTTGGGGGACACCTTGCTCCAGCAGCATCATTTTGCTTGTTTGTCCTTGTACTTTTGTCCTGGCAGTTCTGTTCTCAAGGTAGTGGCTGATCCATTTATACATTTTTCCACAAACATGCATGTTTTGCAGTTTTACTTTCAGTCCTTCCTTCCATACTTTATCAAATGCTTTTTCTAAATCTATCCAGACTGCTAGTGTGTGCTTTTTCTCTTGGAAGGCATCCTCTATTTCCTGAGCTATATAGGTTATTTGATCTTCAGTGGATCTGTACTTTCTGAATCCTGCTTGGTGTGGTGTTAAGAGTTTGTTTTCTTCCAGATGCCATGTTAGCCTGCCATTGATAATGCGTTCCATTAATTTTCCTACACAGCTAAGTAGACTGATAGGTCGATAGCCATTTGGTTCTTCCAGGTCTTTTCCTTTCTTTGGGACTGGTATTAGTATAGCTTCCTTCCATGCCTGTGGGACTATTCCTCTCTTCCAGCTGTTATTTAGGACTGCTAGTAATTTCTTCTTTGCCTTGGTGCCTAGTCCTATTAGCATTTCATTTGTGATTCCATCCTTTCCTGGTGATTTCTTCTTTTTTAGGGTATTCATTGCCTGTTCCATTTCTTCCATTGTTAGATTTGCCATCATATATTCTGCTGCTGTCTCTGTATTTCTATGATGTATCTGTTTGTCTTTGATTGCTTTCTTCTGTTCGGTTGTAATATCAATGTGGTTTGCATTTGCATAGTGTTCCATTAGTGCATTTGCAGCCTTTTTTCCTGTAAGCAAGGCATTTCCTTGTTTAATTGTTATTTGTTTGTTTCTAGGTCCTTCATTGTTCATGGCTTTCACTAGTTTCCATAGTTTGTTTCCATCCCTGTCAAAATTCAGGTTTTCTGTTTTTTCCCTCCAACAATCTCTTGTTGTTTGATTTACTGTTCTTTTATATTTTGCTGAGATGGCTTTGAGAGAGATGTTCGCTTCAATTGTTTGTTCTCTCTCTGCTGTCTTCCTGGCATCTTCAACTTTGTCCTCCAAACTTTGTAGTTCTTCAGTCCAGTATGGTTTGTAATTTTTCCTCGCTCCTCTTGGAATGGACTCAGTGGCTGCCTGTATTATCGCTCTGTTTAGACTTTCCACCATTTGCTTTATGTTGCCATATCGTGTATTTATGTTTTCACAATATTTGTCTGTTAGTATGGCAAATCTGTCCCAATCTGCTCGTTTGTAATTCCAGCGGGGCAAGGGCTTTTGCTCCTGTGGAACATACTCCATATTCATTACAAGCTTGATTGGTCTGTGGTCACTACCTGCTAATTGGTCCAGCACATGGCGATCGATTTTGTGGAGGATGTCTCCTGTGCAGAAAGCTAAGTCTGGAGTAGAAGTGGTAAGCCATCTTCTGGAGTAGAAGCTCGGTGTGTCATCCGCTTTGTTGAGTAGATGGAGATTTGAGTCTATTTCCCAGTCCTCCAATTCATCTCCTCTTTTGTCAGTATCTGGGTATCCCCATCTTTCTGAACGGCTATTAAAGTCTCCGACAATAATGCAGTTTGTGTCAGTTATTTTCATATTTGAGAGTGTAAGGTCCTTATCTGCTGGGCTATACAGATTGTAGATTCTTATTTTCACGTCCTTTATCATTATATCAACACCTATAATTTCCGTTTGGTTGTCAGAGATCACAGATACTTCGCTGCAAGGTATTGTGTTTCGTGTAAGTATTAGAACTCCTCCTTTGTGTCCTTCGCGGTCGAAACGTGTGGCCTGATATCCTCTGACTGAGAATTTGTGATTGGCGTTGAGGTGTGTCTCTTGAATGCATGCCACATCTATTCTATCTTTATGAAGACGCTGTGTTAGGGAGTCTTTCTTCTTGTAAACTCCTTCGGCATTCCACTGTAGTATGTTGAGTGTCCGGGGTATTTGGTCAATAGCTCTTAACCTACTCCTCTGTGCCTTGACTCCACAGCACAGGGGAAGGTGACCACCAGTAGTCATGGGTGGACCCCCTCGAGGCAGGGGGCCCGGCACTATCGCCGCCTGATGGGACTTCACGGGATTAGCACCATAACGATTAATTTTGATTTGTGACATCATGAATTAAGTTACGTTGCACTGCTTTGTCAAGCCTGTGGCTCAGTACATCCGATTTCGACAAGCATTTATTCGGGATGCTTTCCCTAGCCTTTGACTGTCCCCAGTCTACCTACAAGGCAGCAGGTTTTACGTTGCACTGCTTTGTCAAGCCTGTGGCTCAGTACATCCGATTTCGACAAGCATGTATTCGGGATGCTTTCCCTAGCCTTTGACTGTCCCCAGTCTACCTACAAGGCAGCAGGTTTGTGTGTCTCTTCGTCTGGTCCCTCTCCCTTGACCTGTCCGACATGGGTGGCCCTACCAGTAGCTGTGCTACCGTCGGCATAGCTCTTGGGGTCATTGGGACGCACAAGCCCCTCTACCTCGTCACGGTGGACACACAGCAGAGGGGTTTTCATTGATCCACATGTCCCAAACTGCCAGGAGGATTCGACCAGGATATGTTGAATTTGCCAGACTGACACCCATCTCTCGGCCTACCGCAACGTTTGCAGTCAAAGGGGAATAACCCAAGTAATATTACCCCTAAGGGAGTGGAGGATTATGCCTTGGATTCTGGAAGGTTCGAGGGATGATGGTACATGAACTCTTGTTCTGACTGCGCAGTCGCAGTGACCTGACTAAGAACCGAGGGAGATGATTGTTGTTCTGGCCAGCTGGCCAGAGGTTCTGTATGGCTGCAGTTATTGGAAGAATTGGTGCCTGTGTCAACATACAGATTAAAGACTGTAGACATCACGTCCCAAGATTGGACGAGGTTCCATACTTCTAACTGCAATACCAAATGAAAGGTAAGAGTGCTACCATTCTTAGATCAGTTGGTGTCGGAATTGCAAACACCCGAGGTTGTCGTTGGCATTGAAGCCATGTTCGCCCGTAGGTCAAAGGCGAGCCTGTAATTTTCTTCCAACATAGCAGGCTTGTTGACATGACCCAATTTCTGGCCTGATTTGCCAACAAGTCTGTACTGCAGCAAAAGTGCAGGTATGGCACAGCAAGTCTCGCCCGCCAGAAATGGTTGGGGGAAAATAGGATTGGCCTGAGTGTTAGTACTGTGAGTGCACTACTACGGCCACCTTTGAACCTCCGGCAGTAGTCTACAAAACAGAAGTCAGTGAAGGCGTAACTAAAAGGTTATCGTGTAAGATATCGGGAAATCGGCCGGACAAGACGAATCTCGATGGAAATGTCCTCTATCGAATCGGAGGCTCATTTGAACGATCCCGCACTAGTGTCGAAGTTTCGCATCTTTTGGTGGGGCGACCACTGATTTTTCTTTGCCTTTCCTCATACCCTTTATGTTCTGGGTCTCCTTAACTGGACTACCCCCCCCCCCCGAATCCTATAATGGGTTCCTGTGAGGGGGGGGGGGGGGGGGGAGAGAAAGTGAAATGATGCTGACAGACATGTTCTGCTGGTTAGACAGCGGATGAAATGGGGAGAGCAGGACTACCTGGGAAGAGCTGGAAGGGGATTGCCATCTTACCCTATGGGTACTGTAGACCCTCTAACCCTGTATGTCATTAGAAGGCTTCCTCTGGGAACTGGGAACATAGACACTCATGACCAATTACCGTGGGTTCACTCTATCCCAGTCCAAGTGAACAGAATGGTCTATTCGGTCTGCTTGTTGGACCCCAGACCTTATTCTTCCTCTGACCGTGAGGCATGGCCTATAATTGAACACAACCCATTTAGGGAGGTGATTCCCTCTCTGAGTACCTGGAAGCAGTTTATCCCCATATGGTATGTCATGGTCATGTGATTCTCACAGAGGGTTGTCTTTGTCATTTTGCCAGATTCTGACCTTCCGGAGAGGAGTGATGGACAGTCATGTAAACTATAGTCCTGTGCCAACATCAGCAGTCTGGACAGACCAGCTAACGTGAAGTGTATCCTACTGTCCCACCACCCGGTCAGTCGTCTATACCCTCAGAGTACCTCCAAGAGTGACTTATCAATCATGTTATGATGGAGTCAGGGCAAGTATGGTAGTAGTGTGATCATCCAGCTGTACCACTGATTTCCTACCCGACTACCACTCAACTTCATGTTATATCAAGCAACACTTGGTTCACCCGAAATTCGGTTTTTGATTGTGACTCTTAGTCTATTGGAACTCTAAGCTATAGACATTGGACTTCTATGAACTTTAACCGAGAAGACTGTGCTACTATAATTATAGACTATGATGGAGGCGTCTACCTGATAGGATGTGGATGAGAACTATGAGTATCATTTAGACACATGCTCTGGTGTCCCAGTGTCATTATCCTGACTGGCTGTCAACTCGGAGGAGGTGATATCTGGTTGAAGACTGAGGACCTGCAGCGAGAGCTAAGAGCTAAGTGACATTCCTATGTGGTGTGATGCTCTAGCATGTGTACAATGATGACATCCTTTAATGGCAGCCTCCACTAAATCTGTCTTGTAGCGATTAGCTCACACCAGACATATCTGCACTACAACCATATTATCTTCACTCTTTTGTACAATACATTTGTTATTGAGTTTGTAGATACCAGAGTTGCATCATATGTTCAGGATGATGTTTGAAAGGGTAACGTCCCTTGGTCGGTTGTGAGAGAGATAGGTATCCGAAGACTGGTAGGGGTCGTAGACTGAAAGTGTCCCAGTCCCAGATCTGAAGTCATCCCGATATATTATATATATAATATATATATATATATATATATATATATATATATATATATATATATATATATATATATATATATATATATATATATATATAAGTGTGATAGCCTGAACCCTTCACCCCAGGGAAGCTGTTGACACCACATCAAGAGGAGATTTTAAATTTTCTCTAAAATGTGAGGTCTTTGCTTCTGCAGCTTAGTTACTCCTTTAGCCACATCGACTAATTTGAGTAACTCTTTGTTCTTTGTGATGCTGGAGATAGTTGATTTTGCCATGCTGTACTCATTAGTGATGTCACACATACGAACACCATTTTCATGTTTCATAATTATTTCCTTCTTTACTTCCACTGTTATATGTTTCTGATTCCTAGCAACACCACCACCGTTCTTCAAACTCACCATTGATGGGATTAACAAGGAAAATAATGAAAGAGATAAACTGAACACAGTGCCACTGCTAAGAAACATGTTACTGCTGTGTAGTAAGGCCAGTAAAAGCGAGGCTGAGCACGCGTGCAAAACTAGGCTACTAGGCTAGCGCTAAGCGATGTTAGTACTGCATGGCCTTCGTTTGTACTGTACAGGATCATTTGTCTCCAACGTTAAACTTTGCTCTCTCTCTCTTCTCGGTCTGTCTCTCTCTGTCGTCTGTCTGTCTCCTTCTCTCTCTCTCTCTCTCTCTCTCTCTCTCTCTCTCTCTCTCTCTCTCTCTCCTTCGTTCGTAACCCGAGGCACTGTTCGTTACCCGAGACAACAAAATGTTCGACGTTGTTCGAACACGAATTGTTCGTGACCTGAGGCGTTCGTAACCCGAGGTACTACTTTATGAGGAAACCTTGACCCGACCATTCATTGTGTAAGATTAATCAAAGATCCAAGTTTATGGACTGCGTCCTTCTGGTCTCTGGGGGTGAAGCCTGTGATTAACGGGATCTGAATATACGGCAGTGAGGCTAAGCAGCCATGTGCAGGATATGCCTATTCCTTGGGTGAGCCCAATACCAGAGTATCATGATCGCTTCTCGACCTTTTGGCTAAGATCTTGCCAGGGCCAGCTGCAGAGGCGGTCATCACAATGACACGCAGGGACGTGGAACCTCACGGGGTGGCTCTGGACTCTGGGGAACCGCGAGCATCATGTATCGACTCTGCACTTATGATGACTTATGGGAGCCTCCTCGATAGTGTGGAATGCCCATGATCTACCCTTGCCTTTCCTTGAGAACCGACCGGAACGCATGAGGTGAAGCTGTTCCCAGCGGTTCAGTTGGTGTGTCACCTGTGGATGGGGGAACAAAGACGACATTATAACTCGAGAAGTAACGGAAAAGTAACAAACACGAGAAATAACGTGAAAATAATGATTCGGGATGTAACGAAAAAATAAAGGACTCGAGAAGTATCGAGAAAATAACGGACTCGAGAAGTAAGGGGAACATAGCAGACGGATTATCAACGGATTCGAAAAGTCACGGAAGAATTACGGGCGCGTTAAATATAAGAAGTTTCGAGACAGGAAAGATATCGGGAGAATGATCAAATATGAGTCTAGATGTGGGCGATCATTATTATAACACACTACACTTGGAGGTATTACTCTTCCATTCTACACAACCCAACCCCTGGATAGTGGATCGGATGAAACTGTGTGGTTTAACTGTAATAGCTGACTAAAACTGAAAAAAGTTAAATTGGCAGTTGTGACAGGGTGGTTTAATGTCATTGCTGAATGTATAAAAAGAGTTACAGTGAAAGTGACAGGGTGGTTGAATGTAATAACTGAATGGACTGAAGTAGTTAAAGTGACAGTTGTAACTGGGTAGTTTATTGCAGTAACTGAATGTATATAAAAGAGTGAAAATGACAGTTGTAACTGGGTGGTTTAGAGTAATAACTGAATGGAACTGGCAGGGTTAAAGAGCGACTGTTGTATAAGGGATGTTTCATGTAATACCAGAATGAAATTGCTAGAAACAGTATGTCGCAAGAATTATTGCTTGGCATATTTCACTGCATCTCGTCAAGCGCATACTGCACAGCCATATATCATATGAAGTTAATAAATGAATAATACTTTAGCTGGTTATTATATGATTAGGAATGTGTGAAACCAGATGGAGAGGGGCAGGGATCAAGACCGGAGAGGATTGTAAGATTATTTATTCTGGAGGAAAAGAACAGCAAAGAGGTGTAGCCATTATGTTGGATCGGCAAACATCAAATTCTATTAAAGGTTATTGGGCTGTGTCAGACAGAGTTATATTAGTAAAATTAAACGAAAGACCGTTTAAAATAAATGTCATTGAAATATATGCTCCAACAAGTGAATGCAGTGAAGAAAGTATATATTAATTTTATAATGACACGGAGCTTGCTTTGAAGAAATGTAAAAAATCAGAAATAAATATTAAAATGGGTGATTTCAACGTAAAAGTGGGAAATGAAGGCGATGGATACAGTCTAGGCATCCATCGTTTGGGAGAGCGAAACGAAAGAGGAAACAGACTTGTAGAATGGGCAAGAGAACAAGAAATGGGTGTAATAAACACCTGGTTTAAACAACATCCTAAAGATTATAGACATGGAAGAGTCCAGACAGCAGGATTAAAAACCAGATACATTACACCCTGATTAGCAGGATTCCGAATCCTGCTAATCAGGGTGTAATGTATCTGGTTTTTAATCCTGCTGTCTGGACTCTTCCATGTCTATAATCTTTAGGATGTTGTTTAAAACCAGGTGTTTATTACACCCATTGTTTCTCTTGCCCATTCTACAAGTCTGTTTCCTCTTTCGTTTCGCTCCCCAAACGATGGATGAGCTAGACTGTATCCATCGCCTTCATTTCCCACTTTTACGTTGAAATCACCCATTTTAATATTTATTTTGATTTTTACATTTCTTCAAAGCAAGCTCCGTGTCATTATAAAATTAATATATACTTTCTTCACTGCATTCACTTGTTGGAGCATATATTTCAATGACATTTATTTTAAACGGTCTTTCGTTTAATTTTACTAATATAAACTCTGTCTGACACAGCCCAATAACCTTTAATAGAATTTGATGTTTGCCGATCCAACATAATGGTACACCTCTTTGCTGTTCTTTCCTCCAGAATAAATAATCTTACAATCCTCTCCGGTCTTGATCCCTGCCCCTCTCCATCTGGTTTCACACATTCCTAATCATATATAACCAGCTAAAGTATATTCATTATTAACTTCATATGATATATGGCTGTGCAGTATGCGCTTGACGAGATGCAGTGAAATATGCCAAGCAATAATTCTTGCGACATACTGTTTCTAGCAATTTCATTCTGGTATTACATGAAACAATCCCTTATACAACAGTCGCTCTTTAACCCTGCCAGTTCCATTCAGTTATTACTCTAAACCACCCAGTTACAACTGTCATTTCACTCTTTATATACATTCAGTTACTGCAATAAACTACCCAGTTAACTGTCACTTTAACTACTTCAGTCCATTCAGTTATTACATTCAACCACCCTGTCACTTTCACTGTAACTCTTTTATACATCAGCCAATGACATTAAACACCCTGTCACAACTGCCATTTAACTTTTCTCAGTTTTAGTCAGCTATTACAGTTAAACCACACAGTTTCATCCGATCCACTATCCATGGGTGGGTTGTGTAGAAGGAAGAGTAATACCTCCATTGTAGTGTGTTATAATAATGATCGCCCACATCTAGACTCATATTTGATCATTCTCCCGATATCTTTCCTGTCTCGAAAACTTCTTATATTTAACGCGCCCGTAATTCTTCGTGACTTTTCGAATCCGTTGATAATCCGTCTGCTATGTTCCCCTTACTTCTCGAGTCGTTATTTTCTCGATACTTCTCGAGTCCTTTATTTTTCGTTACATCCCGAATCATTATTTTCACGTTATTTCTCGTGTTTGTTACTTTTCCGTTACTTCTCGAGTTATAATGTCGTCTTTGTTCCCCCATCCACAGGTGACACACCAACTGAACCGCTGGGAACAGCTTCACCTCATGCGTTCCGGTCGGTTCTCAAGGAAAGGCAAGGGTAGATCATGGGCATTCCACACTATCGAGGAGGCTCCCATAAGTCATCATAGTGCAGAGTCGATACATGATGCTCGCGGTTCCCCAGAGTCCAGAGCCACCCAGTGAGGTTCCACGTCCCTGCGTGTCATTGTGATGAACGCCTCTGCAGCGGCCCTGGCAAGATCTTAGCCAAAGGTCGAGAAGCGATCATGATACTCTGGTATTGGGCTCACCCAAGGAATAGGCATATCCTGCACATGGCTGCTTAGCCTCACTGCCGTATATTCAGATCCCGTTAATCACAGGCTTCACCCCAGAGACCAGAAGGACGCAGTCCATAAACTTGGATCTTTGATTAATCTTACACAATGAATGGTGGGTCAAGGTTTCCTCATAAAGTAGTACCTCGGGTTACGAACGCCTCAGGTCACGAACATTCGTGTTCGAACAACGTCGAACATTTTGTTGTCTCGGGTAACGAACAGTGCCTCGGGTTACGAACGAAGGAGAGAGAGAGAGAGAGAGAGGAGAGAGAGAGAGAGAGAGAGAGAGAGAGACAGACAGACAGACAGAGAGAGACAGACAGAGAGAGAGAGAGAGCAAAGTTTAACGTTGGAGACAAATGATCCTGTACAGTTACAAACGAAGGCCATGCAGTACTAACATCGCTTAGCGCTAGCTAGTAGCCTAGTTTTGCACGCGTGCTCAGCCTCGCTTTTACTGGCCTTACTACACAGCAGTAGTAACATGTTCTTAGCAGTGCACTGTGTTCAGTTTATCTCTTTCATTATTTTCCTTGTTAATCCCATCAATGGTGAGTTTGAAGAACGGTGGTGGTGTTGCTAGGAATCAGAAACATATAACAGTGGAAGTAAAGAAAGGAAATAATATGAAACATGAAATGGTGTTCGTATGTGTGACATCACTAATGAGTACAGCATGGCAAAATCAACTATCTCCAGCATCACAAAGAACAAAGAGTTACTCAAATTAGTCGATGTGGCTAAAGGAGTAACTAAGCTGCAGAAGCAAAGACCTCACATTTTAGAGAAAATTTAAAATCTCCTCTTGATGTGGTGTCAACAGCTTCCCTGGGGTGAAGGTTCAGGCTATCACACTTATATATATATATATATATATATAATATATTATATATATATATATATATATATATATATATATATATATATATATATATATATATATATATATATATATCGGGGATGACTTCAGATCTGGGACTGGGACCCTTCAGTCTACGACCCACCAGTCTTCGGATATCTATCTCTTCTCACAACCGACCAAGGGACGTTACCCTTATCAAACATCATCCTGACATATGATGCAACTCTGGGTATACTACAAATTCAATAACAATGTATTGTACAAAAGAGTGAAGATAATATGGTTGTAGTGGCAGGTATGTCTGGTGTGAGCTAATCGCTACGAGACAGATTTAGTGGAGGCTGCCACTAGAAGGATTGTCATCATTGTACACATGCTAGAGCATCACACCACATAGGAATGTCACTTAGCTCTTAGCCTCTCGCTGCAGGTCCCAGTCTTCGACCAGATATCACCTCCTCTGAGTTGACAGCAAGTCAGGATAATGACACTGGGACACCAGAGCATGTGTCTAAATGATACTCATAGTTCTCATCCAATCCTATCCGGTAGATGCCTCCATCATAGGTCTTATATTTATAGTAGCGCAGCTTCTCAGTTAAAATTCATAGGAAGTCCAATGCCCATAACTGAGTTCCAATAGACTAAGAGTCACAATCAAAAAACCGAATTTCGGGCGAACCAAGTGTTGCTTGATATAACATGAAGTTGCGTGGTAGTCGGGTAGGTAATCAGTGGCACAGCTGGACGATCACACTACTACATACTTGCCTGACTCCCTCGTCATAACATGGTTGATAAGTCATCTTGGAACTACTCTGAGAGTATAGACGACTGACCGGGTGTTGGGCAGTAGGATAACCTCACGTTAGCTTGTCTGTCCAAACTGCTGATGTTGGCAAGGACTATAGTTTACATGACTGTCAATCACTCCTCTTCGGAAGGTAGAATCTGGCAAAATGAGGAAAGACAACTCTCTGTGAGAATCACATGACCATGACCTACTATATGGGGATACACTGCATCCAGGTACTCAGACAGGGAATCACCTCCCCAAAGGGGCTGTGGTTTAATTACAGGCCATGCCTCACGGCCAGAGGAAGAATAAGGTCTGGGGTCCGACAAGCAGCGAATAGACCATTTGTTCAACTGGACTGGGAATAGAGTGAACCCACGGTAATTGTCACGAGTGTATGTTCCAAGTTCCCCAGAGGAAGCCTTCTTAATGACATGCAGGGTTAGAGGGTCTACAGTACCCATAGGCAAGATGGCCCTGAAGAAGGGCCATTGGCAAACCCCCTTCCAGCTCTTCCCAGATAGTCCTGCTCTCCCCAGTTCATCCGCTATGTAACCATCAGAACCTGCTGTCGCAAATTCATCTATTCTTTCTCCTCCCCCTTTCCCCCCTCGCAGGAACCCATTATAGATTGGGGGGGGGGGGGGGGGTAGTCTGTTAAGGAGACCCAGAACATAAAGGGTATGAGGAAAGCAAAGAAAAACCAGTGGTCTCCCCACCAAAAGATGCGAAACTTCGACATATGCGGGATCGTTCAAATGAGCTCCGATTCGATAGAGGAAATTCACGAGATTCGTCTTGTCCGGCCGATTCCCCGATATCTTACACGATACCTTCTTAGTTACGCCTTCACCGATTTCCGGTTTTGTAGACTATGCCAGAGTTCAAAGGCGGCGTAGTTAGTGCACTCACAGTACTAACACTCAGGCCAATCCTATTTCCCCAAACCACTTCTGGCGGGCGAGACTTGTGCCATACCTGCACTTTTGCTGCAGTACAGATTGTTGGAAACAGGCCAGAAATTGGGTCACGTCAACAAGCCTGTATGTTGGGAACAATTACAGGCTCGCCTTTGACCTACGGGCGAACATGGCTTCATGCCAACGACAACCTCGGGTGTTTGCAATTCCGACACCAACTGATCTAAGAATGTAGCACTCTTACCTTTCATTTGGTATTGCAGTTAGATAGTATGGAACCTCGTCCAATCTGGGACGTGATGTCTACAGTCTATTAATCTGTATGTTGACACAGGCACCAATTCTTCCAATAACTGCAGCCATACAGAACCTCTGGCAGCTGGCCAGAACAACAATCATCTCCCTCGGTTCTTAGTAGGTCACTGCGACTGCGCAGTCAGGAACAAGAGTTCATGTACCATCATCCCTCGAACCTTCCAGAATCCAAGGGCATAATCCTCCACTCCTTAGGGGTAATATTACTTGGGTTATTCCCCTTTGACTGCAAACGTTGCGGTAGGCCGAGAGATGGGTGTCAGTATGGCAAATTCAACATATCCTGGTCGAATCCTCCTGGCAGTTTGGGACATGTGATCAATGAAAACCCTCTGCTGTGTGTCCACCGTGACGAGGTAGAGGGGCTTGTGCGTCCCAATGACCCCAAGAGCTATGCCGACGGTAGCACAGCTACTGGTAGGGCCACCCATGTCGGACAGGTCAAGGGAGAGGGACCAGACGAAGAGACACACAAACCTGCTGCCTTGTAGGTAGACTGGGGACAGTCAAAGGCTAGGGAAAGCATCCCGAATACATGCTTGTCGAAATCGGATGTACTGAGCCACAGGCTTGACAAAGCAGTGCAACGTAAAACCTGCTGCCTTGTAGGTAGACTGGGGACAGTCAAAGGCTAGGGAAAGCATCCCGAATAAATGCTTGTCGAAATCGGATGTACTGAGCCACAGGCTTGACAAAGCAGTGCAACGTAACTTAATTCATGATGTCACAAATCAAAATTAATCGTTATGGTGCTAATCCCGTGAAGTCCATCAGGCGGCGATAGTGCCGGGCCCCCTGCCTCGAGGGGTCCACCCATGACTACTGGTGGTCACCTTCCCTGTGCTGTGGAGTCAAGGCACAGAGGAGTAGGTTAAGAGCTATTGACCAAATACCCCGGACACTCAACATACTACAGTGGAATGCCGAAGGAGTTTACAAGAAGAAAGACTCCCTAACACAGCGTCTTCATAAAGATAGAATAGATGTGGCATGCATTCAAGAGACACACCTCAACGCCAATCACAAATTCTCAGTCAGAGGATATCAGGCCACACGTTTCGACCGCGAAGGACACAAAGGAGGAGTTCTAATACTTACACGAAACACAATACCTTGCAGCGAAGTATCTGTGATCTCTGACAACCAAACGGAAATTATAGGTGTGATATAATGATAAAGGACGTGAAAATAAGAATCTACAATCTGTATAGCCCAGCAGATAAGGACCTTACACTCTCAAATATGAAAATAACTGACACAAACTGCATTATTGTCGGAGACTTTAATAGCCGTTCAGAAAGATGGGGATACCCAGATACTGACAAAAGAGGAGATGAATTGGAGGACTGGGAAATAGACTCAAATCTCCATCTACTCAACAAAGCGGATGACACACCGAGCTTCTACTCCAGAAGATGGCTTACCACTTCTACTCCAGACTTAGCTTTCTGCACAGGAGACATCCTCCACAAAATCGATCGCCATGTGCTGGACCAATTAGCAGGTAGTGACCACAGACCAATCAAGCTTGTAATGAATATGGAGTATGTTCCACAGGAGCAAAAGCCCTTGCCCCGCTGGAATTACAAACGAGCAGATTGGGACAGATTTGCCATACTAACAGACAAATATTGTGAAAACATAAATACACGATATGGCAACATAAAGCAAATGGTGGAAAGTCTAAACAGAGCGATAATACAGGCAGCCACTGAGTCCATTCCAAGAGGAGCGAGGAAAAATTACAAACCATACTGGACTGAAGAACTACAAAGTTTGGAGGACAAAGTTGAAGATGCCAGGAAGACAGCAGAGAGAGAACAAACAATTGAAGCGAACTATCTCTCTCAAAGCCATCTCAGCAAAATATAAAAGAACAGTAAATCAAACAACAAGAGATTGTTGGAGGGAAAAAACAGAAAACCTGAATTTTGACAGGGATGGAAACAAACTATGGAAACTAGTGAAAGCCATGAACAATGAAGGACCTAGAAACAAACAAATAACAATTAAACAAGGAAATGCCTTGCTTACAGGAAAAAAGGCTGCAAATGCACTAATGGAACACTATGCAAATGCAAACCACATTGATATTACAATCGAACAGAAGAAAGCAATCAAAGACAAACAGATACATCATAGAAATACAGAGACAGCAGCAGAATATATGATGGCAAATCTAACAATGGAAGAAATGGAACAGGCAATGAATACCCTAAAAAAGAAGAAATCACCAGGAAAGGATGGAATCACAAATGAAATGCTAATAGGACTAGGCACCAAGGCAAAGAAGAAACTACTAGCAGTCCTAAATAACAGCTGGAAGAGAGGAATAGTCCCACAGGCATGGAAGGAAGCTATACTAATACCAGTCCCAAAGAAAGGAAAAGACCTGGAAGAACCAAATGGCTATCGACCTATCAGTCTACTTAGCTGTGTAGGAAAATTAATGGAACGCATTATCAATGGCAGGCTAACATGGCATCTGGAAGAAAACAAACTCTTAACAACCACACCAAGCAGGATTCAGAAAGTACAGATCCACTGAAGATCAAATAACCTATATAGCTCAGGAAATAGAGGATGCCTTCCAAGAGAAAAAGCACACACTAGCAGTCTGGATAGATTTAGAAAAAGCATTTGATAAAGTATGGAAGGAAGGACTGAAAGTAAAACTGCAAAACATGCATGTTTGTGGAAAAATGTATAAATGGATCAGCCACTACCTTGAGAACAGAACTGCCAGGACAAAAGTACAAGGACAAACAAGCAAAATGATGCTGCTGGAGCAAGGTGTCCCCCAAGGAGGAGTTCTTTCACCAACATTATTCCTAGCATATATAAATGACATCACAGAAAATTTTCCAGCCAGAGTACACACATCCTCCTTTGCAGATGACCTAGCCATATGGACATCTGAAGAATATATTAGTACAGCTAACAGCAGAATACAGCAAGCCTTATTAGCGCTAGAGGACTGGTCAAAATCATGGCTAGTGAAGATAAGTGAGGAGAAAACAACATGCACAGTGTTCTCCCTCTCAAATAAAACTCAGCAACCTAAGCTGGTATTGAATGGAAAAATATTGCGCCATGAAGAAAATCCAAACTATCTAGGAGTCACCTTTGATCGTCGCCTGACATGGAAGACACAGGTTGAGAAAAATCGAACAAGAGCAAGGCAGAGAATGGCAATCATGAAAAAGCTTGCTGGTACAACGTGGGGAGCAGATGAGAAAGTTCTCAAGAAGTTATATACTGGACGGGTGAGGCCAGTACTGGAATATGGCATTGCAGCTTGGGCAACAGCAGCTAAGTCAAACTTTAGCAAAATAAGTAGAGTCCAAAACCAAGGAATGCGAATCATAACTGGAAGCCTGAAGACAACGCCTATTAATGAACTAGAAAAGATCACTTGTTTACAACCAATGCAGGATAGAAGAGATAGCAGAGCCCAGCAACAAGCAGAAAAATTTAGAAGATTGACAGACCACCCTATGTACAACAGATTTAATGGTTTTGGAAAGGGAAGACTGAAGCGTAGCAACTTTGTAGAAACTGCAAAACGAAGGATTAGGGCAGATCCTATACTTAACATATCAACAGTCAAGCCCATACACAATGCACACAAGTTCCCAGCTTGGAGACAGCAGCAACTGCCTGAGATGATAGAAAACATTCCTGGTATTGAGAAAAAGAACACTCAGCATGAAACCGAAAGAAGAGAAATAACCCTAAACTACATAAAAGAACATTACCCAAGCAGGAATTGGACCCATGCATATACAGATGGATCAGCCAAAAATTCAATAGAGAATGGAGGAGGAGGAATTCTCCTAAATTTAAAAAATGGAGTGAAAAAAAACACATTCAATGGCAACTGGAAAATTTTCAAGTAACTTCAAAGCGGAGGTAGAGGCTCTGAAAACTGCAGCAGAAATGCTCCTGATGGAGGAAAATAAAGAGAAGCAAATAGCTATCTTCACAGATGCAAAGTCAGCTGTCTCAATACTGAAGAGCAATAACAGCACAGAACTAACTGACCTAAGAGCAGCACTCCATGGTCTATGCCAGAAATCCAAAAAAGTTGTAATACAGTGGATCCCATCACATTGCAGTATACCTGGAAACGAAGAGGCTGACAGACTGGCAAAAGAGGGCGGACGACTACCACAGCCTGACATAGACATAACCTATAATGAGGCAAAGAGGTTGATAAAAAGCACTTATAGAACCAAATGGGAATCAGAGCATCCAGGCCATCAGAAGGATGATGCATATTACAAACTCGACCGAAGAGAACAAGTAGCAATCTTCAGACTCCGCACAGGACATAACAGGCTGAAATACCACTTGTTCAATAAACTAAAGATAGGAGATACCGATGAATGTAATTGTAGAACTGGAAAAATGACAGCAAAACATTTGCTGCAGGATTGCCCAACGTATGCAGAACAGAGAAAGATATTTTGGCCCACACCTGCTTCATTGAGGACAAGCTCTATGGAGATATCAACAAGCTAAAGTTGACCGCAGCTTACTTTAACTACATACAGGTTGACATTTAAAGGTGCATGAAGACCCAGAGGCATGAAATGGAATATTGCTTGGGATAGCAAATCCATTATGTGGAAAGTCCAAATCGAAAGCTCGCTGTGTGGGCTTCATAAAAGGTGGAAAAGTGTCCTAGTGGCACGAAATGGAATATTGCTTGGATAGCAAATCCATTACGTGGAAAGTCCGAATCAAAAGCCCATTGTGTGGGCTTCATAAAAGGTGGAAAAGTGTCCTAGTGGCACTGAAATGGAATATTGCTTGGATAGCAAATCCATTACGTGGAAAGTCTGAATCAAAAGCCCACTGTGTGGGCTTCATAAAAGGTGGAAAAGTGTCCTAGTGGCACGAAATGGAATATTGCTTGGATAGCAAATCCATTACATGGAAAGTCCGAATCGAAAGCTCACTGTGTGGATGTCATCTGCAGACTGCATACTTCTGGTTTCCGGAAGAACAGCCTATGGTGAACGGAAGGCCCAATATACGGAAGTGAGGCTAAGCAGCCATGTGCAGGACGTGACGATTCCTTGGGTGAGCCCAGTACCAGAGCGCTATGTATCGGCTCTGCAAGTATGGAAGCCTCCTTGGATGGCGGGGAATGCCCATGGTCTGCCCCTGCCTTCCCTTGAGGGCTGACCAGGATCTTTGGCTGTTCTATATGGACCAGCTGGGATGGGGGATAACACCACAACAGTGAGAGTCAAACGTCCTAAGAAACCCCCGGGAAGGTTAACCCGGTCAACAAATGCCCGCAGAAGTCGGATGTGTCGGCCTAACGGCGCAAGAACGCAGCTCTGCTGTAAACAGGCACAACGCAATCACATCCGAAAAAAAAACTCCGGATGAACGAAGAAGAAGAAGAAGGATCAATGAAAAGCAGCTTGCAGGAGACTGTGTTAGTGAGGCAATAATATGTGAAACGGCGAAGCTGTTGCACAGTGATTTATTGTCGAAATTTCTCGGAACAAGTGCTGAGACTGACGATTTTAAAGCCAGCAAGGCTGGTTTGAAAAGTCATAAAAAGAAGTGGCTCTTCATAGTGTAATTAGGCAACGGAGAGGCTGCAAACTCTAATGAGAAAGAAGCAGAAGCGTTGAAGGTGAAATTTGATAAGATCATCAAGAGGGAGACTACGTTCCACAACAAGTCTTTAATTGCGATAAAACTGGCCTATTCTGGAAGAAAAATGCCAAAGAGGACCATTATCACCCAGGAGGAGAAAGGCACTGCCGAGCACAAACCAATGAAGGACAGGCTAACCCTGCTGTTCTGTGCCAATGTAGTGGATGAGATGTGTTCTTGGGCAAAAATATGCGGCATTGAAGTCGATGGCAATGACTTGGAGGAGCTGATGATGACCACAGTGGAGAGCACACTACAGATGGAACTTGTGGATTTTCAGAATGAACAGCTAACGGCCATATTAAAGAGAGGAGCAGTCGTCCGATGATGAGGAGTCAGTGACCGTTTCAACTGCCAGGATTAAAGAAATTTGCAGCAAAGTGGGCAGACGTCGAAGACTTCGTTGTGAACTATCATTCAAAACAAACTTTGTTGCTAATCTGATGAATGATAACGCGATGGCCCACTTCAGAAAGATTCTCCAGCAAAGGAAGCAACAAATTTCCCTTGACAGTTTTTGGTGCAGAAAGATTCCCAGTCGGCTGCCAAGAAACAGCGACAAGAACTCCTGAAACTAATGATTCAGAATAGCGAGAAAGTGACAAATTTCCCATGATCGTTCCTTGGTAAGAAAGATAGACTAAATCTTTGTTTAAATTTACATTTAATTATTTGGTTGTTTTCTTTCTCTTATTTCTTCTTCTTCTGCGTTCATCAAGGAGTTTTTTTTTTTTTTGGACGTGTTGCGTTGTGCCTGTTACAGCAGAGCTGCGTTCTTGCACCATTAGGCCGACACATCCGACTTCTGCGGGCATTTGTTGACCGGGTTAACCTTCCCGAAGGTTTCTTAGGACGTTTGACTCTCACTATTGTGGTGTTATCCCCCATCCCAGCTGGCCCATATAGAACAGCCAAAGACATCCTGGTCAGCCCTCAAGGGAAGGCAGGGGCAGACCATGGGCATTCCCCGCCATCCAAGGAGGCTTCCATACTTGCAGAGCCGACACACAGCGCTCTGGTATTGGGGTCACCCAAGGAATCGTCACGTCCTGCACATGGCTGCTTAGCCTCACTTCCGCATATTGGGCCTTCCGTTCACCATAGGCTGTTCTTCTGGAAACCAGAAGAATGCAGTCTGCAGATGACATCCACACAGTGAGCTTTCGATTCGGACTTTCCACGTAATGGAATTTGCTATCCAAGCAATATTCCATTTCGTGCCACTAGGACACTTTTTCCACCTTTTATGAAGCCCACACAGTGAGCTTTTGATTCAGACTTTCCACGTAATGGATTTGCTATCCAAGCAATATTCCATTTCATGCCTCTGGGACGCTTTGTAACCGACATACCTGTGGTATGAAGTGCGGCAGTCTAAATACTTCTTCATGCACCTTTAAATGTCAACCTGAATGTAGTTAAAGTAAGCTGCAGTCAACTTGAGCTTGTTGATATCTCCATAGAGCTTGTCCTCAAATGAAGCAGGTGTGGGCCAAAATATCTTTCTCTGTTCTGCATATATTGGGCACTCCTGCAGCAAATGTTTAGCTGTCATTTTACCAGTTCCACAATTACATTCATCGGTATCTCCTATCTGTAGTTATTGAACAAGTGGTATTTCAGCCTGTTATGGCCTGTGCGGAGTCTGAAGATTGCTACTTGTTCTCTTCGGTCGAGTTTGTAATATGCGTCATCCTTCTGGTGGCCTGGATGCTATGATTCCCATATGGTTCTATAAGTGCTTTTTATAAACCTCTTTGCCTTCATTATAGAGTTATGTCTATGTCAGGCTGTGGTAGTCGTCCGCCCTCTTTTGCTAGTCTGTCAGCCTCTTCATTTCCAGGTATACTGCAATGTGATGGAATCCACTGTATTACAACTTTTTTGGATTTCTGGCATAGACCATGGAGTGCTGCTCTTAGGTCAGCTAGTTCTGTGTTGTTTTTTGCTCTTCAGTATTGAGACAGCTGACCTTTGCATCTGTGAAGATAGCTATTTGCTTATCTTTATTTTCCTCCATCAACAGCATTTCTGCTGCAGTTTTCAGAGCCTCTACCTCTGCTTGGAAGTTACTTGAAAATTTTTCCAGTTGCCACTGACTGTTTTTATTTTCACTCCATTTTTTAATTTAGAAGAATTCCTCCTCCTCCAATTTTTATTGAATTTTTGGCTGATCCATCTGTAATGCATGAGTCCAATTGTTGCTTGGGTGATGATCCTTTATGTAGTTTAGGGTTATTTTCTTCTTTTGGTTTCATTCTGAGTGTTCTTTTTTTCAATACCAGGAATGTTTTCTATCATCTCAGGCAGTTGTGTTATCTCCAAGTGTCACGAGATAAATAAACTTGTTCGTGTCGATCGATGACAAACTAGACCCGACCTTAGTCGGCAAAACAGCAACCCTTTGAGGTTGAACATACTGAGGAAAATACGTTGTTAAAACTGTCTGCACCTGGTCAGCATTGGGTATGAGATCAAAGTGAGTCACGTCGCGATGTCTGCACACTGTCGACAATTTGTTGACAGGTTGTTGTTCGAGAGAATGTGCACTGGCTGGCGTCATCTGTTTATACAGCGGGAGTTGGCCGGTGCGAAGTGATAGACAGAATGTCTGCTAGAGGTCGGAAGGATTCTGTGATGTGGGGGAAAGGTCTCTGGCTCACAGACAGCCGGGATATTTGTTGGATGAGACAAAGAACTCCCCAGATGAAAAGGAAACTTGACAGCTAATTGACTCTGGTTAGTCTAGAAACAGGAGGACAAAGCCAGATTCTGGACTGATTGGCGTCTGGACTTTTTGGTGACGTCCACTCAAGCACCCATATAAACCCAGTTGCGGTAAACAGGTGGAGGGAGTCGAGAAAAACATTCTGAAGTGTTAGGATAGGTGCATTATTCCGAGTTGCGTTACATGAGAGAAACTATAATGTCTAAGTGGTGATAGTTATCCGCGGACATAGATCCAATTTGATTGCATAGTTTCTCGAGTGGCAACAGAAAGAAGATATGGTAGGCTATTACTAATATCCAACTTAAGAGTATGATTAGGGATAGAAATAATGTATATAGGTGCGGTGATATAATGCATTATTTTAGTGATAGAATGTTCTATAAGTGCGGGCTAGAAAGTATCATAGGAGCGTCGGCACTAGTATCCTATTGTGTGGCTTCAACTAGCTTATGTGATATATCATTTTACTCAGGGAGGTGAGGACAATGTAGTGGAATATAATTAGAGAGATTAAGGATGGTTGAGAGGAGAGGAGAGGAATGTGAAATGGTAGGATCTTCCAGTAGGGCATCATGCTGGGTTTCTACCCGTTCCTTTATTTTTTCTTGGTGTTGCCATGTCTCAGATCATATGATTGAGTTATTTGGCCGTATGACAGAGATCGGATCTCTGTTATAGATCTGAGTGCTGTTATTGGCCTACACTTACCCAATTCCGGCCAGGACTGAGTTGCCCTCACCATGGTATTCTCTATTCTACAGGTTCCATTTACAGTTCCATTTGAGTGTTCCACTTGAGTGTGAGCTGATTTATTACGAAGAAGCAGTTTCAAAGTTTTATACAATGATGGCTCATGGAAAGAAGACAGAGGTTACTGAGAGGGTTTTACACGGGGCTCAGAACCTAGTTGGTCCGCGAAACCTGGCTTCTGCCGAGCAGGACTTAATGAACATATGTGTTGGGTTTAATGAGTGATAATCTTCATCACCGAAGAGTAATAAACTCACATACCAAGGACACACACACACACACACACACACACACACACACACACATATAATATATATATATTATATATATATATATATATATATATTATATATATATATATATATATATATATATACTTGTTCTATACATATATTTGTTCTTATATATACTTGTTATTATATATATATATATATATATATATATATATATATATATATATATATATAGATATATATCTATATATATATATATATATATTATATATATATATATATATATATATATATATATATATATATATATATATATATATATATATATATATATATTATATATATATATATATATATATATATATATATAATAACAAGTATATATAAGAACAAATATATGTATAAGAACAAGTATATATATATATATATATATATATATATATATATATATATTATATTAGATTATATATTATTATATTATTATATATATATATGTGTGGTGTGTGTGTGTCGTGTGTGTGTGTGGTTCTGTGTCCTTGGTATGTGAGTTATTACTATTCGGTGATTGAAGATTACAATCCCTCATTAAACACAAAACATATGTTCATTAAGTCCTGCTCTGAGCAGAAGCCAGGTTTCGGCGGACCAAAACTAGGTTCTGAGCACCCGTGCATAAACCTCTCAGTAACCTCTGTCTTCTTTCATGAGCCATCATTGTATAAAACTTTGAAACTGCTTCTTCGTAATAAATCAGCTCACACTCAAGTGGAACACTCAAATGGAACTGTAATGGAACCTGTAAATAGAGAATACCTCGGTGAGGGCAACTCAGTCCTGGCGGAATTGGGTAAGTGTAGGCAAATAACAGCATCAGATCTATAACAGAGATCCGATCTCTGTCTATACGGCAAATAACTCAATCATATGATCTGAGACATGGCAACACAATAGAAAGAATAAAGGAACGGGTAGAAACCCAGCAGATGCCCTACTGGAAGATCCTACCATTTCACATTCCTCTCCTCCCTCTCAACCATCCTTAATCTCTCTAATATTATTCCCACTACATTGTCCTCACCTCCCTGAGTTAAATGATATATCACATAAGCTAGTTGAAGCCACACAACTAGGATACTAGTGCCGACGCTCCTATGATACTTTCTAGCACCGCCACTTATAGAACATTCTATCACTAATAATAATGCATTATATCACCGCACCTATAATACATTATTTCTATCCCTAATCATACTCTTAAGTTGGATATTAGTAATAGACTACCATATGCTATTTCTGTGTTGGCCACTCGAGAAACTATGCAATCAAATTGGATCTATGTCCGCGGATAACTATCACCACTTAGACATTATAGTTTCACTCATGTAAACGCAACTCGGAATAATGCACCTATCCTAACACTTCAGAATGTTTTCTCGACTCCCTCCACCTGTTTACCGCAACTGGTTTTATATGGGTGCTTGAGTGGACGTCACCAAAAAGTTCCAGACGCCAATCAGTCCAGAATCTGGCTTGTCTCACTGTTTTAGACTAACCAGAGTCAATTAGCTGCCAAGTTTCCTTTTCATCTGGGGAGTTCTTTGTCTCATCCACAAATATCCCGGCTGTCTGTGAGCCAGAGGACCTTTCCCCCACATCACAGAATCCTTCCGACCTCTAGCAGGACAATTCTGTCTATCACTTGCACCTGGCCAACTCCCGCTGTATAAACAGATGACGCCAGTGCACATTCTCTCGAAAAACAACTGATCAACAAATTGTCGCACGTGTGCAGACATAGCGAAGTGACTAACCTTTGTTTTTTAATCTCATACCCCAATGCTACCAGGTGCAGACAGTTTGAACAACGTATTTTCCTCAGTATGTCTCAACCTCAAAGGGTTGCTCGTTTTGCCGACTAAGTCGGGTCTAGTTTGTCATCGATCGACACGAACAAGTTTATTTATCTCGTGACAACTTGGAGATAACAAGCAACTGCCTGAGATGATAGAAAAACATTCCTGGTATTGAAAAATAAGAACACTCAGAATGAAACCAAAGAAGAAAATAACCCTAAACTACATAAAGGATCATCACCCAAAGCAAACAATTGGACTCATGCATATACAGATGGATCAGCCAAAAATTCAATAAAAAATGGAGGAGGAGGAATTCTTCTAATTTAAAAAATGGAGTGAAATAAAAACAGTCAGTGGCAACTGGAAAATTTTCAAGTAACTTCCAAGCAGAGGTAGAGGCTCTGAAAACTGCAGCAGAAATGCTGTTGAATGGAGGAAAATAAAGATAAGCAAATAGCTATCTTCACAGATGCAAAGTCAGCTGTCTCAATACTGAAAGAGCAAAAACAACACAGAACTAGCTGACCTAAGAGGCAGCACTCCATGGTCTATGCCAGAAATCCAAAAAAGTTGTAATACAGTGGATTCCATCACATTGCAGTATACCTGGAAATGAAGAGGCTGACAGACTAGCAAAAGAGGGCGGACGACTACCACAGCCTGACATAGACATAATCTATAATGAAGCAAAGAGGTTTATAAAAAGCACTTATAGAACCATATGGGAATCATAGCATCCAGGCCACCAGAAGGATGACGCATATTACAAACTCGACCGAAGAGAACAAGTAGCAATCTTCAGACTCCGCACAGGCCATAACAGGCTGAAATTCCACTTGTTCAATAACTACAGATAGAAGATACCGATGAACGCAATTGTGGAACTGGTAAAATGACAGCTAAACATTTGCTGCAGGAGTGCCCAATATATGCAGAACAGAGAAAGATATTTTGGCCCACACCTGCTTCATTTGAGGCCAAGCTCTATGGAGATATCAACAAGCTCAAGTTGACTGCAACTTACTTTAACTACATTCAGGTTGACATTTAAAGGTGCATGAAGAAGTATTTAGACTGCCGCACTTCATACCACAGGTACGTTGGTTACAAAGGTGTCCCAGGGGCATGAAATTGAATATTGCTTGGATAGCAAATCCATTACGTGGAAAGTCTGAACCAAAAGCTCACTGTGTGGGCTTCATAAAAAGGTGGAAAAAGTGTCCTAGTGGCACGAAATGGAATATTGCTTCGATAGCAAATTCATTACGTGGAAAGTCCGAATCGAAAGCTCACTGTGTGGATGTCATCTGCAGACTGCATCCTTCTGGTTTCCAGAAGAACAGCCTATGGTGAACGGAAGGCCCAATATACGGAAGTGAGGCTAAGCAGCCATGTGCAGGACGTGACGATTCCTTGGGTGAGCCCAGTACCAGAGCGACTGTGTGTCGGCTCTGCAAGTATGGAAGCCTCCTTGGATGGCAGGGGAATGCCCATGGATCTGCCCCTGCCTTCCCTTGAGGGCTGACCAGGAATGTCTTTGGCTGTTCTATATGGACCAGCTGGGATGGGGGATAACACCACAACAGTGAGAGTCAAACCTCCTAAGAAACCCCCGGGAAGGTTAACCCGGTCAACAAATGCCCGCAGAAGTCGGATGTGTCGGCCTAATGGCGCAAGAACGCAGCTCTGCTGTAAACAGGCACAAACGCAACCACGATCCCAAAAAAAAAAAAAACTCTTGATGAACGCAGATAAGAAGAGAAATAAAGAGAAAGAAAACAACCAAATAAATTAAATGTAAAATTTAAACAAAGATTTAGTCTATCTTTCTTACCGAAGAAAACGATCATGGGAAATTTGTCACTTTCTTCGCTATTCTGAATCATTAGTTTCAGGAGTTTCTTGTCGCTGTTTTCTTGGCAGCCGACTGGAATCTTTCTGCACCAAAAAACTGCAAGGGAAATTTGTGCTCTTGCTGGGAGAATCTTTCGAAGTGGGCCATCGCGTATATCATTCATCAGATTAGCAACAAGTTTGTTTGAATGATAGTAACACAGAAGTCTTCGACGTCTGCGCATTTGCTGCAATTTCTTTATCTGGGCAGTTGAAACGCCGTCACGGACCTCATCATAGGGACGATGCTCCTCTTTAATATGCCGTTAGCTGTTCATCTGAAAATCCACAAGTTCATCTGTAGTGTGCTCTCCACTGTGGTCATCAATCAGCTCCTCCAAGTCATTGCATCGACTTTCAATGCCCATATTTTTGCCCAAGAACACAATCTCATTCCAATAAGTGGCACAGAACAGCAGGGTTTTAGCCTGTCCTTCATTGGTTTGTGCCCTCGGCAGTGCGTTCTCCTCCTGTGGACATGGTCCTCCTCTTTGGCATTTTCTTCCAGAATAGCCAGTATTATCGCAATTAAGACTTGTTGGAGAACGTAGTCTCCCTCTTGATGATCTTATTCAAATTTCACCTTCAACGCTTCTGCTCTTTCTCATTAGAGTTTGCAGCCTCTCCGTGCCTAATTACACTATGAATGCCATCTTTTATGACTTTCAAACCAGCCTTTGCTGATTTTAAATCGTCAGTACTCAGCACTTGTACCGAGAATTTCGACAATAAATCACTGTGCAACAGCTTCGCCGTTTCCCATATTATTTCCTCACTAACACAGTCTCCTGCAGCTGCTTTTCATTGATCCTTCTTCTTCTTCTTCGTTCATCCGGAGTTTTTTTTTCCGGATGTGATTGCGTTGTGCCTGTTTACAGCAGAGCTGCGTTCTTGCGCCGTTAGGCCGACACATCCGACTTCTGCGGGCATTTGTTGACCGGGTTAACCTTCCCGGGGGTTTCTTAGGACGTTTGACTCTCACTGTTGTGGTGTTTATCCCCCATCCCAGCTGTTCCATATAGAACAGCCAAAGATCCTGGTCAGCCCTCAAGGGAAGGCAGGGGCAGACCATGGGCATTCCCCGCCATCCAAGGAGGCTTCCATACTTGCAGAGCCGATACATAAGCGCTCTGGTACTGGGCTCACCCAAGGAATCGTCACGTCCTGCACATGGCTGCTTAGCCTCACTTCCGTATATTGGGCCTTCCGTTCACCATAGGCTGTTCTTCCGGAAACCAGAAGTATGCAGTCTGCAGATAACATCCACACAGTGAGCTTTCGATTCGGACTTTCCATGTAATGGATTTGCTATCCAAGCAATATTCCATTTCGTGCCACTAGGACACTTTTCCACCTTTTATGAAGCCCACACAGTGGGCTTTTGATTCAGACTTTCCACGTAATGGATTTGCTATCCAAGAAATATTCCATTTCATGCACAAGGACACTTTTCCACCTTTATGAAGCCCACACAATGGGCTTTTGATTCGGACTTTCCACGTAATGGATTTGCTATCCAAGCAATATTCCATTTCGTGCCACTAGGACACTTTTCCACCTTTTATGAAGCCCACACAGCGAGCTTTCGATTTGGACTTTCCACATAATGGATTTGCTACCCAAGCAATATTCCATTCATGCCTCTGGGTCTTCATGCACCTTTAAATGTCAACCTGTATGTAGTTAATGTAATCTGCGGTCAACTTAGCTTGTTGATCTCCCATAGAGCTTGTCCTCAAATGAAGCAGGTGTGGGCCAAAATATCTTTCTCTGTTCTGCATACATTGGGCAATCCTGCAGCAAATGTTTTGCTGTCATTTTTCCAGTTCTACAATTACATTCATCGGTATCTCCTATCTTTAGTTTATTGAACAAGTGGTATTTCAGCCTGTTATGTCCTGTGCGGAGTCTGAAGATTGCTACTTGTTCTCTTTGGTCGAGTTTGTAATATGCATCATCCTTCTGATGGCCTGGATGCTCTGATTCCCATTTGGTTCTATAAGTGCTTTTTATCAACCTCTTTGCTTCATTATAGGTTATGTCTATGTCAGGCTGTGGTAGTCGTCTGCCCTCTTTTGCCAGTCTGTCAGCCTCTTCGTTTCCAGGTATACTGCAATGTGATGGGATCCACTGTATTACAACTTTTTTGGATTTCTGGCATAGACCATGGAGTGCTGCTCTTAGGTCAGTTAGTCTGTGCTGTTATTGCTCTTCAGTATTGAGACAGCTGACTTTGCATCTGTGAAGATAGCTATTTGCTTCTCTTTATTTTCCTCCATCAGGAGCATTTCTGCTGCAGTTTCAGAGCCTCTACCTCCGCTTTGAAGTTACTTGAAAATTTTCCAGTTGCCATTGAATGTGTTTTTTTTCACTCCATTTTTTAAATTTAGGAGAATTCCTTCTCCTCCATTCTCTATTGAATTTTTGGCTGATCCATCTGTATATGCATGGGTCCAATTGCTGCTTGGGTAATGTTCTTTTATGTAGTTTAGGGTTATTTCTCTTCTTTCAGTTTCATGCTGAGTGTTCTTTTTCTCAATACCAGGAATGTTTTCTATCAATCTCAGGCAGTTGCTGCTGTCTCCAAGCTGGGAACTTGTGTGCATTGTGTATGGGCTTGACTGTTGATATGTTAAGTATAGGATCTGCCCTAATCCTTCGTTTTGCAGTTTCTACAAAGTTGCTACGCTTCAGTCTTCCCTTTCCAAAACCATTAAATCTGTTGTACATAGGGTGGTCTGTCAATCTTCTAAATTTTTCTGCTTGTTGCTGGGCTCTGCTATCTCTTCTATCCTGCATTGGTTGTAAACAAGTGATCTTTTCTAGTTCATTAATAGGCGTTGTCTTCAGGCTTCCAGTTATGATTCGCATTCCTTGGTTTTGGACTCTACTTATTTTGCTAAAGTTTGACTTAGCTGCTGTTGCCCAAGCTGCAATGCCATATTCCAGTACTGGTCTCACCCGTCCAGTATATAACTTCTTGAGAACTTTCTCATCTGCTCCCACGTTGTACCAGCAAGCTTTTTCATGATTGCCATTCTCTGCCTTGCTCTTGTTCGATTTTTCTCAACCTGTGTCTTCCATGTCAGCGAACGATCAAAAGTGACTCCTAGATAGTTTGGATTTTCTTCATGGCGCAATATTTTTCCATTCAATACCAGCTTAGGTTGCTGAGTTTATTTGAGAGGGAGAACACTGTGCATGTTGTTTTCTCCTCACTTATCTTCACTAGCCATGATTTTGACCAGTCCTCTAGCACTAATAAGGCTTGCTGTATTCTGCTTTTAGCTGTACTATTATATTCTTCAGATGTCCATATTGCTAGGTCATCTGCAAAGGAGGATGTGTGTACTCTGACTGGAAAATTTTCTGTGATGTCATTTATATATGCTAGGAATAATGTTGGTGAAAGAACTCCTCCTTGGGGGACACCTTGCTCCAGCAGCATCATTTTGCTGGTTTGTCCTTGTACTTTTGTCCTGGCAGTTCTGTTCTCAAGGTAGTGGCTGATCCATTTATAAATTTTTCCACAAACATGCATTTTTTGCAGTTTTACTTTCAGTCCTTCCTTCCATACTTTATCACATGCATTTTCTAAATCTATCCAGACTGCTAGTGTGTGCTTTTTCTCTTGGAAGGCATCCTCTATTTCCTGAGCTATATAGGTTATTTGATCTTCAGTGGATCTCTACTTTCTGAATCCTGCTTGGTGTGGTGTTAAGAGTTTGTTTTCTTCCAGATGCCATGTTAGCCTGCCATTGATAATGCGTTCCATTAATTTTCCTACACAGCTAAGTAGACTGATAGGTCGATAACCATTTGGTTCTTCCAGGTCTTTTCCTTTCTTTGGGACTGGTATTAGTATAGCTTCCTTCCATGCCTGTGGGACTATTCCTCTCTTCCAGCTGTTATTTAGGACTGCTAGTAGTTTCTTTTTTGCCTTGTTGCCTAGTCCTATTAGCATTTCATTTGTGATTCCATCCTTTCCTGGTGATTTCTTCTTTTTTAGGGTATTCATTGCCTGTTCCATTTCTTCCATTGTTAGATTTGCCATCATATATTCTGCTGCTGTCTCTGTATTTCTATGATGTATCTGTTTGTCTTTGATTGCTTTCTTCTGTTCGATTGTAATATCAATGTGGTTTGCATTTGCATAGTGTTCCATTAGTGCATTTGCAGCCTTTTTTCCTGTAAGCAAGGCATTTCCTTGTTTAATTGTTATTTGTTTGTTTCTAGGTCCTTCATTGTTCATGGCTTTCACTAGTTTCCATAGTTTGTTTCCATCCCTGTCAAAATTCAGGTTTTCTGTTTTTTCCCTCCAACAATCTCTTGTTGTTTGATTTACTGTTCTTTTATATTTTGCTGAGATGGCTTTGAGAGAGATGTTCGCTTCAATTGTTTGTTCTCTCTCTGCTGTCTTCCTGGCATCTTCAACTTTGTCCTCCAAACTTTGTAGTTCTTCAGTCCAGTATGGTTTGTAATTTTCCTCGCTCCTCTTGGAATGGACTCAGTGCTGCCTGTATTATCGCTCTGTTTAGACTTTCCACCATTTGCTTTATGTTGCCATATCGTGTATTTATGTTTCACAATATTTGTCTGTTAGTATGGCAAATCTGTCCCAATCTGCTCGTTTGTAATTCCAGCGGGGCAAGGGCTTTTGCTCCTGTGGAACATACTCCATATTCATTACAAGCTTGATTGGTCTGTGGTCACTACCTGCTAATTGGTCCAGCACATGGCGATCGATTTTGTGGAGGATGTCTCCTGTGCAGAAAGCTAAGTCTGGAGTAGAAGTGGTAAGCCATCTTCTGGAGTAGAAGCTCGGTGTGTCATCCGCTTTGTTGAGTAGATGGAGATTTGAGTCTATTTCCAGTCCTCCAATTCATCTCCTCTTTGTCAGTATCTGGGTATCCCCATCTTTCTGAACGGCTATTAAAGTCTCCGACAATAATGCAGTTTGTGTCAGTTATTTTCATATTTGAGAGTGTAAAGTCCTTATCTGCTGGGCTATACAGATTGTAGATTCTTATTTTCACGTCCTTTATCATTATATCAGCACCTATAATTTCCGTTTGGTTGTCAGAGATCACAGATACTTCGCTGCAAGGTAGTGTGTTTCGTGTAAGTATTAGAACTCCTCCTTTGTGTCCTTCGCGGTTGAAACGTGTGGCCTGGTATCCTCTGACTGAGAATTTGTCATTGGCGTTGAGGTGTGTCTCTTGAATGCATGCCACATCTATTCTATCTTTATGAAGACGCTGTGTTAGGGAGTCTTTCTTCTTGTAAACTCCTTCGGCATTCCACTGTAGTATGTTGAGTGTCCGGGGTATTTGGTCAATAGCTCTTAACCTACTCCTCTGTGCCTTGACTCCACAGCACTGGGAAAGGTGACCACCAGTAGTCATGGGTGGACCCCCTCGAGGCAGGGGCCCGGCACTATCGCCGCCTGATGGCACTTCACGGGATTAGCACCATAACGATTAATTTTGATTTGTGACATCATGAATTAAGTTACGTTGCACTGCTTTGTCAAGCCTGTGGCTCAGTAAATCCGATTTCGACAAGCATTTATTCGGGATGCTTTCCCTAGCCTTTGACTGTCCCCAGTCTACCTACAAGGCAGCAGGTTTTACGTTGCACTGCTTTGTCAAGCCTGTGGCTCAGTACATCCGATTTCGACAAGCATGTATTCGGGATGCTTTCCCTAGCCTTTGACTGTCCCCAGTCTACCTACAAGGCAGCAGGTTTGTGTGTCTCTTCGTCTGGTCCCTCTCCCTTGACCTGTCCGACATGGGTGGCCCTACCAGTAGCTGTGCTACCTTCGGCATAGCTCTTGGGGTCATTGGGACGCACAAGCCCCTCTACCTCGTCACGGTGGACACACAGCAGAGGGGTTTTCATTGATCCACATGTCCCAAACTGCCAGGAGGATTCGACCAGGATATGTTGAATTTGCCAGACTGACACCCATCTCTCGGCCTACCGCAACGTTTGCAGTCAAAGGGGAATAACCCAAGTAATATTACCCCTAAGGGAGTGGAGGATTATGCCCTTGGATTCTGGAAGGTTCGAGGGATGATGGTACATGAACTCTTGTTCTGACTGCGCAGTCGCAGTGACCTGACTAAGAACCGAGGGAGATGATTGTTGTTCTGGCCAGCTGGCCAGAGGTTCTGTATGGCTGCAGTTATTGGAAGAATTGGTGCCTGTGTCAACATACAGATTAAAGACTGTAGACATCACGTCCCAAGATTGGACGAGGTTCCATACTTCTAACTGCAATACCAAATGAAAGGTAAGAGTGCTACCATTCTTAGATCAGTTGGTGTCGGAATTGCAAACACCCGAGGTTGTCGTTGGCATGAAGCCATGTTCGCCCGTAGGTCAAAGGCGAGCCTGTAATTGTTCCCAACATACAGGCTTGTTGACGTGACCCAATTTCTGGCCTGTTTCCAACAATCTGTACTGCAGCAAAAGTGCAGGTATGGCACAAGTCTCGCCCGCCAGAAGTGGTTGGGGGAAATAGGATTGGCCTGAGTGTTAGTACTGTGAGTGCACTACTACGCCGCCTTTGAACTCTGGCATAGTCTACAAAACCGGAAATCGGTGAAGGCGTAACTAAAAGGTATCGTGTAAGATATCGGGGAAATCGGCCGGACAAGACGAATCTCGTGGAAATTTCCTCTATCGAATCGGAGCTCATTTGAACGATCCCGCATATGTCGAAGTTCGCATCTTTTGGTGGGGAGACCACTGGTTTTTCTTTGCTTTCCTCATACCCTTTATGTTCTGGGTCTCCTTAACAGACTACCCCCCCCCCCCCCCAATCTATAATGGGTTCCTGCGAGGGGGGAAAGGGGGAGGAGAAAGAAAGTAGAATGATGCGACAGGCAGGTTCTGATGGTTACATAGCGGATGAACTGGGGAGAGCAGGACTATCTGGGAAGAGCTGGAAGGGGGTTTGCCAATGGCCCTTCTTCAGGGCCATCTTGCCTATGGGTACTGTAGACCCTCTAACCCTGCATGTCATTAGAAGGCTTCCTCTGGGGAACTTGGGAACATACACTCGTGACCAATTACCGTGGGTTCACTCTATTCCCAGTCCAGTTGAACAAATGGTCTATTCGGCTGCTTGTCGGACCCCAGACCTTATTCTTCCTCTGGCCGTGAGGCATGGCCTGTAATTAAACCACAGCCCCTTTGGGGAGGTGATTCCCTGTCTGAGTACCTGGATGCAGTGTATCCCCATATAGTAGGTCATGGTCATGTGATTCTCACAGAGAGTTGTCTTTCTCATTTTGCCAGATTCTACCTTCCGAAGAGGAGTGATTGACAGTCATGTAAACTATAGTCCTGTGCCAACATCAGCAGTTTGGACAGACCAGCTAACGTGAGGTTATCCTACTGCCCAACACCCGGTCAGTCGTCTATACTCTCAGAGTAGTTCCAAGATGACTTATCAACCATGTTATGACGAGGGAGTCAGGGCAAGTATGGTAGTAGTGTGATCGTCCAGCTGTGCCACTGATTACCTACCCGACTACCACGCAACTTCATGTTATATCAAGCAACACTTGGTTCGCCCGAAATTCGGTTTTTTGATTGTGACTCTTAGTCTATTGGAACTCAAGTTATGGGCATTGGACTTCTATGAATTTTAACTGAGAAGCTGCGCTACTATAAATATAGACCTATGATGGAGGCATCTACCGGATAGGATTGGATGAGAACTATGAGTATCATTTAGACACATGCTCTGGTGTCCCAGTGTCATTATCCTGACTTGCTGTCAACTCAGAGGAGGTGATATCTGGTCGAAGACTGGGGACCTGCAGCGAGAGGCTAAGAGCTAAGTGACATTCCTATGTGGTGTGATGCTCTAGCATGTGTACAATGATGACATCCTTCTAGTGGCAGCCTCCACTAAATCTGTCTCGTAGCGATTAGCTCACACCAGACATACCTGCACTACAACCATATTATCTTCACTCTTTTGTACAATACATTTGTTATTGAATTTGTAGATACCAGAGTTGCATCATATGTTCAGGATGATGTTTGAAAGGGTAACGTCCCTTGGTCGGTTGTGAGAGAGATAGATATCCGAAGACTGGTGGGGTCGTAGACTGAAAGGGTCCCAGTCCCAGATCTGAAGTCATCCCGATATATATATATATATATATATATATATATATATATATATATATATATATATATATATATATATATATATATATATATATATATATATATATATATATAAGTGTGATAGCCTGAACCCTTCACCCCAGGGAAGCTGTTGACACCACATCAAGAGGAGATTTTAAATTTTCTCTAAAATGTGAGGTCTTTGCTTCTGCAGCTTAGTTACTCCTTTAGCCACATCGACTAATTTGAGTAACTCTTTGTTCTTTGTGATGCTGGAGATAGTTGATTTTGCCATGCTGTACTCATTAGTGATGTCACACATACGAACACCATTTTCATGTTTCATAATTATTTCCTTCTTTACTTCCACTGTTATATGTTTCTGATTCCTAGCAACACCACCACCGTTCTTCAAACTCACCATTGATGGGATTAACAAGGAAAATAATGAAAGAGATAAACTGAACACAGTGCCACTGCTAAGAAACATGTTACTGCTGTGTAGTAAGGCCAGTAAAAGCGAGGCTGAGCACGCGTGCAAAACTAGGCTACTAGGCTAGCGCTAAGCGATGTTAGTACTGCATGGCCTTCGTTTGTACTGTACAGGATCATTTGTCTCCAACGTTAAACTTTGCTCTCTCTCTCTCTCTGTCTGTCTCTCTCTGTCTGTCTGTCTGTCTCTCTCTCTCTCTCTCTCTCTCTCTCTCTCTCTCTCTCTCTCTCTCTCTCTCCTTCGTTCGTAACCCGAGGCACTGTTCGTTACCCGAGACAACAAAATGTTCGACGTTGTTCGAACACGAATTGTTCGTGACCTGAGGCGTTCGTAACCCGAGGTACTACTTTATGAGGAAACCTTGACCCGACCATTCATTGTGTAAGATTAATCAAAGATCCAAGTTTATGGACTGCGTCCTTCTGGTCTCTGGGGGTGAAGCCTGTGATTAACGGGATCTGAATATACGGCAGTGAGGCTAAGCAGCCATGTGCAGGATATGCCTATTCCTTGGGTGAGCCCAATACCAGAGTATCATGATCGCTTCTCGACCTTTTGGCTAAGATCTTGCCAGGGCCAGCTGCAGAGGCGGTCATCACAATGACACGCAGGGACGTGGAACCTCACGGGGTGGCTCTGGACTCTGGGGAACCGCGAGCATCATGTATCGACTCTGCACTTATGATGACTTATGGGAGCCTCCTCGATAGTGTGGAATGCCCATGATCTACCCTTGCCTTTCCTTGAGAACCGACCGGAACGCATGAGGTGAAGCTGTTCCCAGCGGTTCAGTTGGTGTGTCACCTGTGGATGGGGGAACAAAGACGACATTATAACTCGAGAAGTAACGGAAAAGTAACAAACACGAGAAATAACGTGAAAATAATGATTCGGGATGTAACGAAAAAATAAAGGACTCGAGAAGTATCGAGAAAATAACGGACTCGAGAAGTAAGGGGAACATAGCAGACGGATTATCAACGGATTCGAAAAGTCACGGAAGAATTACGGGCGCGTTAAATATAAGAAGTTTCGAGACAGGAAAGATATCGGGAGAATGATCAAATATGAGTCTAGATGTGGGCGATCATTATTATAACACACTACACTTGGAGGTATTACTCTTCCATTCTACACAACCCAACCCCTGGATAGTGGATCGGATGAAACTGTGTGGTTTAACTGTAATAGCTGACTAAAACTGAAAAAAGTTAAATTGGCAGTTGTGACAGGGTGGTTTAATGTCATTGCTGAATGTATAAAAAGAGTTACAGTGAAAGTGACAGGGTGGTTGAATGTAATAACTGAATGGACTGAAGTAGTTAAAGTGACAGTTGTAACTGGGTAGTTTATTGCAGTAACTGAATGTATATAAAAGAGTGAAAATGACAGTTGTAACTGGGTGGTTTAGAGTAATAACTGAATGGAACTGGCAGGGTTAAAGAGCGACTGTTGTATAAGGGATGTTTCATGTAATACCAGAATGAAATTGCTAGAAACAGTATGTCGCAAGAATTATTGCTTGGCATATTTCACTGCATCTCGTCAAGCGCATACTGCACAGCCATATATCATATGAAGTTAATAAATGAATAATACTTTAGCTGGTTATTATATGATTAGGAATGTGTGAAACCAGATGGAGAGGGGCAGGGATCAAGACCGGAGAGGATTGTAAGATTATTTATTCTGGAGGAAAAGAACAGCAAAGAGGTGTAGCCATTATGTTGGATCGGCAAACATCAAATTCTATTAAAGGTTATTGGGCTGTGTCAGACAGAGTTATATTAGTAAAATTAAACGAAAGACCGTTTAAAATAAATGTCATTGAAATATATGCTCCAACAAGTGAATGCAGTGAAGAAAGTATATATTAATTTTATAATGACACGGAGCTTGCTTTGAAGAAATGTAAAAAATCAGAAATAAATATTAAAATGGGTGATTTCAACGTAAAAGTGGGAAATGAAGGCGATGGATACAGTCTAGGCATCCATCGTTTGGGAGAGCGAAACGAAAGAGGAAACAGACTTGTAGAATGGGCAAGAGAACAAGAAATGGGTGTAATAAACACCTGGTTTAAACAACATCCTAAAAGATTATAGACATGGAAGAGTCCAGACAGCAGGATTAAAAACCAGATACATTACACCCTGATTAGCAGGATTCGAAATGCACTAACAGTCGTAAAAACAGCTCCAAATGCAGACTGTTACAGTGATCACAGATTAATTACAGGCAGACTGAGTTTAAATGTGAGAAAAGTCAATTATACAATTGGAAACACTAAATATGATTTGTGCAAATTGAAAACTGACAAAGAAATACAAGATAATTTTAATATAGAAGTAAAGAACAAATTTAATTTATTATCTGGTCTAGAGATCCTATTTCAAGATGTGGATGATCAATGGGAAACGTTGAAGAATTCAATCAGTTTAGCTGCAGAAAAAACTATTCCAAAATTAAAGAAAGTGGGTCGTCAGACATGGATGACTGAAGAAATTTTACAACTAATGGAAACATAAAGACAGAACAAAAATAATCCTGCCAAATATAAAGAAATTTACAGAAAAGTCAGAACATTATGTAAGGAGGCAAAACAAGCATTAGCTCGAGAAAAATTGCACAGAAATTGAAAAACCATACAACAGTAAAAATACCAAACTAATGCACAAAAGAATTCAGGAGCTTACTAATCAAAGAACACATACATCAGCAGGCTGCCTAAAAACAAAAGATAGAAAAATCATAATAGAAAAAGATCAGATTTTACATGTATGGTCAGATTATGTCAAATACATTTATGATGATAACAGAGAAGAACAGTATGATATTCAAAATAATAATGAAGGACCATCAATTTTGAAGATGGAGGTTCAGAATGCTCTTAACCATATGAAATCTGGCAAGACCCCCGGTTAAGACAGCATCACAACAGAAATGATTAATGCTTTAGAAGAATACGGAATAGATAAAGTTACCAGTCTGCTTAATACAATATATGATACTGGAAATATACCTCAGGAGTTATGTAATTCTGTATTTATTGCAATCCCAAAGAAATCTGGAGCCTTGGAATGTGATCAACATCGAATAATTAGTATAATGAGTCACATCACGAAGATTTTGCTAAGAATTATCATACAAAGAAGTAGGAAGAAAATACAAACTGAAATAGGAGAGGAACAATGTGGGTTTGTACATACTGAGAGGAGTAAATGAACGTTCTATAGAAGTAAACAAAGATATACACCTCTGCTTTATTGACTACACAAAGGCTTTCGATAAAGTGAGACATGTCAACATGATAAGGATGCTTGAAGATCTACAAATTGATGGAAAAGATCTTAGACTTGTAAAAAACATATATTGGAAACAACAAGCTGCCATAAGAATTGATAATGAAGTAGGTCAATATCAGCCTATTAAGAGAGGCGTTAGACAGGGATGTGTAATGTCTTCAGATCTTTTTTCCCTGTACAGTTAACATATTTTCATAAATATAGAAGATATGGAAGGAATCAACATTGGGGGACAATACATCAATAACATTAGATATGCAGATGATACAGTCTTGATTGCAGACAATGAACAGGACCTGCAAAATTTAGTAGATGCGGTTGTTGCACACAGTGAACAACTAGGGTTAGAATTGAATTGTAAGAAGACACAGATTATGGTCGTCACTAGGAAGGAAGAAATACCACAATGTAATATACAAGTAAATGGGCATATTCTTAAACAGGTGAATCGGTACAACTATCTCGGAACAGTCATAACATCTAATGGGAGATGCCTTGAAGAGATTAGAACAAGAATTGCCATGGCGAAGGTAGCCTTTTGCAAGATGAAAAACATACTGACCAATAAAAAGATATCAATTTAAACGAGAAAAAGAGTGTTGAAGTGCTACATAGAACTTGTACTTTTATATGGATGTGAAGCGTGGACAATGAGCAGACAGGCTGAAAAACA
Source organism: Cepaea nemoralis (assembly GCA_014155875.1). Taxonomy (NCBI): domain Eukaryota; kingdom Metazoa; phylum Mollusca; class Gastropoda; order Stylommatophora; family Helicidae; genus Cepaea; species Cepaea nemoralis. The sequence continues at coordinate 546,671 of JACEFZ010006853.1, read as the reverse complement.
TTTGATGGCTGTGGAAATGTGGTTTCTGAGGAAAATGCAAAGAATACCACTGACAGACAGAAAAACCAATGAACAAGTCCTTCAAGAAACAAATGAAAATAGTAAACTGATTAGAGACATTAGACGTAGACAGTCAAAATTTTATGGGCATGTTATGAGAATAAATGAATTGGAGAACTTAGTGACAACTGGCAAAATCGAAGGAAACAGACCAAGGATAAGACCAAGAATTAAATACCTGGATGGATCTGGTCAAGACAGAAACACAGAGCTGATCCAGGACTCTGGTGATCGAGTGAGTTGGCAGAACATGACCGCCTACGCTTATCGGCATGGCACATGATGGATGGACTTAAGCTGAAACATCTACAACACATAGTCGCTGGTACTGTTCGGATAATTGTCCTATCCACTACGTGATCCGTGGCGAAGGCGTTACGGGGGCAATTCGTGATCGTGCATACCCGCGTTCGAAACACATATGCGCGCGATTTGGCAGCAATTTTATGCAGCGTTTTTATGACATGGAATGGGTGCCGGTTGTTCACAAAGTAATGGCAAACCACTGAACGTGAACTTGCCAAGAGATCACAACAGCAAAAAATGTTGGTGTTGACTGCAACGTCCTGTAAAAGGATATGCAACTAACTTTCTAAGAGAATACATTCGTAACATTGTTTAGTAGCTGATATAGTTAAAAGTGGCATTTGAAACGGGGTTGTTTAATGTAATTACTCAATGGAACTAAACTTGGGGCGAACGTGTTAGAGAGGAGGTGTATTCTGCTATGTTTGTCAGGTCTTAGTCAGATATGACTGAGCTACCGTATAACAGTAGACGATACTACCTGCTTTCTGTTAGCGCCGAACGTTGGGCGGCGCTTACCAAACCCGACACCCCACATTGTGACAACGGCTTCCGGCGGAAGAGCGCAATTGGGAGGGTACAAGCCTTACCCTGGTGCGAGGAAATGCAACCTAAAGACAAAATGTCATGGCAGGGCAGACCAGGCCCTAAACCTTGGTTGGCGGCTGGTCTAGGATCGAAGCTCAGACAGGCGGACAGTTAGAGCATTGCTTTGCTGATCCGGCAGCTTCTGCAGCTTGTCTTGTTCCAGATGTAGAGGTGTTACCTTTCCTCTGGAGTGAACTAGGCAGGCCGAGAGAGGGATCATGCTGCATGGGCAACACATGATCTCTATATTTTAGCCCAGGCTTTGTGCTATGGAGAGGCAATAACTCCATCCCTGGTCTTAACTAGTCTCGGAATCAAAGCGAGGGGCAACTGTTACGGGTTATAAGTCCCTGTCAATTGGCGTAGACATGGGGCGCCAAGCGTTGCCTCTGACGGTGGGAGACACCTACAGGTGTCACTGATCAGCTACCGCCCGCCTCAAGCTGGGCAGCCCCCGGCCAATTGGGTGCTGATCCGCCACAGCCTGCCTGCTTCAATGGGTGCTTGGGGCTAGGACAAAATCTGAATCGCAGGCTGTAAAACCAATGCACCAGGTACTAACAAAAAGAAAATTAGAAACCTCAAGCTACGGCTTGCAACCTGGAACGTGAGAACCATGTGTCCAGGATTTTCCACTGACTTGACCAATATTGACGATGTGAGAAAACGGCTGTGATTGATGCCGAACTCAATCGTCTTAACATTGATATTGCTGGCCTGCAGGAGACTCGCCTCGCTGAGGAAGGGTCACTCAGGGAAAACAATTACACCTTTTTTGGAAGGGTAGAGGGCAGGCAGAAAAAAGGCAACACGGTGTGGGCTTTGCAGTGAAGAATTCGCTACTGGGAATGAATGAAATTCCAACAGGAGGAAATGAAAGACTATTATCCCTGCGCTTGGCAACCTCTTGTGGTTTTGCCTCCATCATTACTGCATATGCACCGACACTCCATTCCTCTGATGATGTGAAGGATTCGTTCTATGAGGAGTTAGACTCCGTGATCAAGGCAGTTCCAAAATCTGACTACATTTATATGCTCGGGGATTTCAATGCTCGTGTGGGCAAGGACTCGAGTTCATGGCCAGTGTGCCTTGGAAAATACAACATCGGTCGCATGAATGAAAATGGGCAAAGGCTGCTGGAGCATTGCACCAGTAATGACCTATGTATTACAAACTCCTTTTTTAAAACAAAAGAGATGCATAAGGTCACATGGAAACATCCAAGATCCGGCCATTGGCACCAGCTGGACTTCATCATCACACGGAGACAACATCTGAACCATATATCATTGACTCGAAGTTACCACAGTGCTGACTGTGATACGGATCACTCTTTGGTTGTTGCAAGGGTTAGACTGAGACCAAAGAGAATCTACACAGCTAAACACAAATCTAGCCCCAGGATTAATATTATTAACACTCACGATCCTGAAAAGTGCTTTCAGTTTCAACAGCAACTTGAAGACGCTTTCACTGATACACCAGAAAATTGTACAGTAAATGAAAAGTGGGGTCAACTTAAGGAAACTCTTTATAAAACTGCCGTAGGGGTTTACGGCACTGTGGATCATAAGAGGCAGGACTGGTTTGCGGCAAACAGCGAGACTCTGCAGCCCTTGATTGATAAGAAGAAGATAGCTCTCTTAAGAAACAAGGAAAGACCAACGCGTAACACTCTGAGTGAGCTAAGGCAAGCTAGGAAGGATGTGCAAAAGGCTGCCAGGCAGTGTGCAAATGATTATTGGATCAAGTTATGTGAGTCCATTCAAATCGCAAGTGATAAGGGAAACATAAGAAGCATGTATGAAGGAATAAAGAAAGCCTGTGGTCCAGTGATCAAAAGAAGTGCACCATTGAAAACCTTGACTGGAGAAATCATAACTGATAAGAAACAGCAGATGGACAGATGGGTAGAGCACTATTTGGAGCTTTACTCAAGTGAGACCAAACTAGCGGATGATGCCCTCAACGCCATAGAGGCTCTACCAACTCTTGACCACCTGGACACACTTCCCACCATAACAGAAGTTAAGTGTGCTATAAATGAACTTGCATCTGGCAAGGCTCCAGGTAAGGATGGGATTCCAATAGAGGTTATCAGGAGTGGGCAAGACACACTCACTCTACAGATCCACCAGCTAATAGAGCTATGCTGGCGAGAAGGACAAGTCCCACAGGATTTCAAAGATTCAAGCATCATAACACTGTACAAGAACAAGCGCGATCGGAACGACTGCAACAACTATAGGGGTGTCTCACTTCTGTGTATTGTTGGAAAAGTATTTGCCAGAATTGTTCTGCGCAGACTTCAAGTCCTAGGAGATCAAGTCTACCCCGAATCACAGTGTGGCTTTCGACAGAACCGGTCTACCATTGATATGATATTCTCATTGCGACAAATGCAAGAAAAATGCCGTGAACAGAATCAACCACTGTTTATTGCCTTCATCGACCTCACAAAGGCATTTGATTTGGTCAGTCGTGAGGGTCTGTTCAAGGCACTAAAGAAGATTGGCTGCCCACCAACTCTTCTGTCCATTGTGGAATCGTTCCACACAGGCATGAAGGGTATAATCAAGTTTGATGGTGCAACTTCTGAAGAGTTTGAAATCAAGAGTGGAGTTAAGCAAGGTTGTGTACTAGCTCCCACCCTCTTTGGAATATACTTTTCACTTCTACTGAAATATGCCTTTCGTGATCAGGATGGTGGTATATACATTCACTCACGCTCAGATGGCGGCCTCTACAATGCTCAGAGATTGAAGGCCAAGACCAAAATTAGGAGGGTACTGATCAGAGAGTTGCTTTTTGCAGATGATGCTGCAGTTACGACCCACTCTGAGGAAGAATTGCAATGTCTACTATCTGCATTCTCCAATGCTTGTTCTGAATTTGGTTTAACAATTAGCAAAAAGAAGACACAGATTATGTCACAAGGTGCACATGGGGTACCATCAATCTTTATTGACGACGCCGAACTAGAGATGGTAGACCATTTTACATATCTAGGATCAGTGGTAAATAGCAAATTATCCCTAGATCAGGAAATCAACATCCGGATTGGTAAGGCAGCAACAACAATGAACAGGTTAAGAAAAAGAGTCTGGGAGAACAGGAAGCTTACTGCCAAAACAAAAGTCCTTGTCTATCAAGCCTGTGTCCTTAGTACTCTTCTTTATGGCAGTGAAACCTGGACAACTTACTCACACCAAGAGAAACGTTTAAACAGTTTTCATATGCGGTGTCTGCGAAGAATTCTTGGTACTAAGTGGCAAGACAAAACCACAAATACTGAAGTATTGGAAAGATCAGGTTTTGTGACGGTTTATTCCATGCTCAGTCTTCGTAGACTTAGATGGATAGGACATCTTAGGAGGATGGATGATGGTAGAATATCAAAGGACATCTTTTTTGGCGAATTACAGATGGGTAAAAGATCTCAGGGTCGGCCTCTACTACGATACAAAGATGTGTGTAAGCGGGACATGATTGATACCGGCATTGATAATGCACATTGGGAGCAAGTCGCCGCTGAACGTGTTGCATGGAGGGCAACTATCAGAAATGGAATAAAGACAAAGGAGAAAATTATTGCAGATAACTTACACACCGAGCGTGTGAGACGTAAGATGGTGCATGATGGTGGAAATGACCACGTGTTCACATGCACCCACTGTGAACGGACATTTTCAGCGCGAATTGGCCTTATTAGTCACATTCGCTACCGCCATAGGTAAAAGTTATTATGCCTTTTTAAAGCACAAACTATCGTCTGTCAAGACGGCAAGGTGCCAATGTATTCTGTTATTTCTTCTTCTATCTTACGTCTACTAAATGCCCGTGGACTGACCCTCCGCCCCCTATAGAGTATAGTGAACATTTGTTGAGGGTGTAAGCGACAGCGTGGATGTGTGTCAAGGTCAGCCGTCCAGCAAGCAGACAACGATATCTGCGCTTGTCCGAGCTTCGACACAGAACAGGTATTTTCTCTTCTTTACCTCCCGCGGACATTAATTAACGCAATCCCGCCCTTCTTTGTACACTAATACACTTTAAGCGTTGCTATTGATAGTTCTTAAACGTTTTAAGCAAGTATTAACGATTGTACAGTGCGTATTTTCCAAACATGTGTTGGTTGTTAGACTAGTCTAGAAAATCGAGGCCGACATTTGCTTTTCAAGTTTGGTTGTTATTTTGTTGTTTACGGGACTTCGTCATTCTTTGGCACTTACTTTCTTGTTACGAGCTCTATCCTTGCATATTTGGTTGAAGTTGTGGAGGGTTGGTCATTAGTTTTTGTGATTGATAATTTCAGAGGGCAAAAGAAACGGAGTAAACTGTGACATTTATCATTATGATTATCAACTCTCCCATGCCGTGCCGGCATTGTTGTTTGATGTCCGGCAGTTTTTAGGGAAAATATCACAGGCGTAAACGGTAAAAACGTTTGACACCTTTACTTCAACATTTCGTATACCGCAACTTACTTCGGGCGGGTCGGCGACAAATTATCTTCAGTATATGAACATTAAACTAATTAAAGAAGTTTTCAAGATTAGTTCTGGACGGAGTTAATTCGGCACTCTTCCGAATTGCGGTCCCAAATAGATCCGCAGTGAATAGGTCAGGGGTAAGGGTTAGGGTCAGTGTTTAGTTAACAACTAACCCTAACCCTTAACCCCTGACCTATTCACTGCGGAACTATTTGGGACCGGAATTCGGAAGAGTGCCGTTAATTCTTAACCAGACAAAATTTGTAACAGGTTTAATCATGATTTTCAAATTAATTATTTACTAATGAGACCACCATAGACAGATAGGCCTCGAAAAACCAAAGCCAACGGTACCTCAATTATGCCTGTATGTCAATTCTAAGAGGAGATATTAACATTTGAGTATCGGGATCTTCAACCAAACATTTTGCAAGATTTTGCAACAACACAACTCTCCATTGTGTCCACATATCTCGCTTCCGCTTAGAATTGACATATTAATACAGGCTTCATTGAGATACCACTGTATCCACAAACCATTTGGTTTTCCAAGACCTTAAAGAGAGTCGCTTAAAAGTCGACAGGGTCGACTTCATTGCACCGGGTTTTATCCCATATGGCTCAGTATCTTTCCGCAGCGCGGAAAGCGTTGCACAAAGCACGAACTCTATAGCTCTGGTGATGACCCACAGGAGCCTCCGAAAAATTTCACTCGTGAACTGAAGGAAGCGGCCTGGAATCGAACCCACAACCTTCGGAGCCCCGAGTCAAACGGCTTGACCACTTCGCCACGGAGACTCCCTTTGTCTGGTTTTTCAGACCTATGTAGCTGTGGCATTACTCGTAAATGCCCAATTTTAAAAACCTGATCAAAGTAATGCAACAGTAACATTTAAAAATTGAGTCTTAAAAAATGATCAAGCATGATGTCGCCATGCAAGATTGTCTCAAACAGGTCATAGACGGATTTGAAAACTGACTTCAAATATATGTTCTGTAATGTTAATGATAAAAAAAATAGTAAAAGTATGCAAATAAATTATTAATAATCTTTAAACTTGTATTCTCTTTAACTTTAGTAATTCAAATTTAGTTTAGTTTAGTTTAGTCGACGGATCAACATCACGGCACACGGGTGTAACCCATACGTGCTCCGTTCTACTCCTGAGTCCGGAGAATCTCAGCTCAGTGCACGAACTCCGTATCACCGGTGAGGATCCTGAAACACTTTGGGTAGATTTTAAACTCAAAATTTTGCCTGGGCAGTGCCGTTAGACTACTTTTTAAAAAAATTTCCAACTGCCAAGGGAAATTGCATGTTTTGAGCGTAAAAAGTATGCGGTCGATATTCACGGAGCCGCCATCTTGGGTTTCCATTCACAAAGTTGAAACACCATCTTAACAGAAATATTTTTTTTTAATACCACAAATTGAAGACGATTGGCAATGAAACTCTCCAAATATATGTAAAAATGGATGCAGAATTCGAAAATCCATCTCAAAATGTTCAAAGATTTACAAATACAGTTCTAGAAAATAAAATTACTTACTATGTGCCAAATAATGAAATTTATGTGTAAGTCACGATAATTTCAATCCATCGCTATGCACAGAATATTAGACGGACATATTATGCATAAACTAAGATGCCGTTTGTTATTGTCACGTTATATTTGAATGAATGAATGATGTCGGAAGCATGCAGGGTCGTTTCACAGTCATTTTTGGGGACACAATGGATCCTTCTGCACAGGCTCGGTTTTGGGTCGCATAATCGGACTAAACGAAAACGCTAAAATTTGCTTCTTTCGGGTAGTGCGTAGCAATTTTTGGTCATGATTTAAAAATTTGATTTTACTTATGAAACCATACAGTTAGATACAGCTTGACAAGACAAACCCACAGTATCTCAGTGAGGACTGTACATCAGTTCTAAGCGGAGATATTAATGTTTTAGTGTTGTGCACTACAACAAGAAAGTGCACAGAAATCTGAGGAAATGAGCAGTTCTGCTCACAGCCTAGTAAAATTGGTAGCTAAGAAGCATTAAATTTTGCCTTTTATTACTGTGACTTGTTTATTATTAAACAGACCACATAGCAACCATACATTGTTGCATTCGACGTGGTGTGGCCTTACTTGACATGTAATATATTTTTCTATAGGATGTGCCGTGACCTAATTAGTAATTGAAAATAGCCGCAAATTGTTTAATATTCATTAAATGTCATGTGCATTGCTAATTACTGGCTAACAAACATGGCCAGATGTATATTTTATTATGCAGACTGGTAAAAGGAAAGTCATGGCCACATTCCTGTTTTAACAGGATGTGCTGTGGCCCAAATAATGATTAAAAATAACTGCCCATTTATTTTTATTAAATGGCATGTGGAATGCTAGTTATATGGCGAAGAAAAATCCATGAAAATGTACTTACATTGTCTTGATGTACTCACTGTATGCTCTACATTGTGACAGTTTTCTTTTGCTGATTAATTATGCTGCAATAATTAATATGTTTGTAACTGCTGCATAAATTAAGCAATCACTATCGCTAATAATTGATTCCTACTTCTGCTCTATAATTACACTATTCTGTAACTAAAGGTGAACAATAATAATTAAATAAATGCTTTTAAGAAAACCATAACGTGTTTTACAGTATTTTATTTAAATTTAAAATCAATTATGCACTACTGCGCTGCTAAGAAAAAAAGTGTTTATAAATAAATTATAGACGGTTCTCTGAAAACTGGCTTTCACAATTATTTTCAGCCATGTCAAAGGGGAAATTCTCAACCAAGTGGATAATTTTAAATACCTAGGGGCACTTATAACATCAGATGGAAGATGTACAATAGAGATTAAGAGCAGAATAGGGCAGGCAAAAGCCACATTTCAGAAAATGAAGAGTATCTTATGCAATAAGTTGCTATCAATGAATGTAAGAAAGAGAGTGCTAAAAGGCTTTATAGAACCAGTTTTTGCTGTAAGGCAGCAAATCTTGGAATGTAAATGAACAAATTAGGAAGAACTTACAAGCAAGAGATGTGGTTTTTAAGACGAATGTTGCGAATTCCTTGGGCTGCCTGAGTAACTAACCACGATTGCCTGAAAGAGGCTAATGAAACTAGAACACTATATACAACAATAAGAAAGAGACAAACAGCTTTCTTTGGTCATGTGATGAGAAGAGAGGCATTGGAGAACATCTTGACAACTGGAAAGATCGTGAGGAAGAAAGGCAGAGGCAGACCAAGAGATATGATGCTGGATGGATTGAGACGGTGGCATGGAGGAATATCATCAGCAGAGTTGATCCAGAACACCAAAGACCGAGATCTGTGGAGAGCTATGAACGCCTACGCCAGCCGGCACGGCACTTGATGATGATGATGTCAGATGGTGAGAAATTATTCAAGTACACATATAAATTACTGCTACAAAATAAAACTTGTATTATGTGTAATTTTAGTAGTTAAAAATGCCAGTTCTAAGTATAAAATAAATGTGAGCCCGCTATACTACGAAATGCTAGGCATGGGTCCGCAATTGTGAATTTTGCAATATCGAGATCTCATTGTTTTGCTAAAATTGATTTTACGAAAAAATTAAACAGAAATTGTTAAGACTTTTCAAATTTATAAAAATGAACGTAGAATTAAAACACGCAATAAAAAGTGAAGTTGTATTTAACAAACAGGAGTTATAAACAAAATTAGCTTACTCCATGCCAAAAATTTGAAATAACTTTGCAGAGACGAAAGTTCTAGGCTTCCAATGCATGCAATCTAGCAGACAGACCACAGTTGTAATTGTTTCCCCTGATGTGTGAGCCGTTATTTTCTAATACATCCAATCAGGAGCAGGCACGGGTACACCAGGTTGCAGGTATTCTTCTGCACATGATCGACCTCCTCGACCCCCTCCCCCACACCTCCCCTCAATTTTAGAAAAGCAGATAACTGAAATTGTTAATTTAGTTCAGTATTTCTGAATGCTGAAAATTAATTGGACAGCCAAAATGAGCAATCTGGACATTCTGGGGGAGGCTAAGTCGCAAAGACAACTTATCACAAACATCAGAAACATCGTCATTCTTTGGCCACATTGTGAGAAGACAAAAACTGGAACATGTGACAACAAGAAAGAATTGTGGAAAGAGAGGTTGAGGAAGACAGCGAGAGAAAATTCTTGACAGTTTTGTGTCGTGGCATGGATGGGAGTCAACAACAATTGGTGCTTACATTCTTATAGAGGATTCAGTTGATGCATACTGTCTTCTAGAGGATTCAATTGATGCTGACTGTCTCCCAGAGGATTCACCAACAACCTATTTCCCTGTAGAGTATAGGCTCTCAGCCAACTCACACCGGCCCTACTATCTTTTCCTATCTCCTAAAGTCCCTTCTATTTGCTCCCCATTTTATTATATCTTTTTCTTTGATTTTCTTCTCCATGTTTTGTTAGGTCTCTTATCTAATTATCTATTTCCTTTGCCCTATGGGTTTTACAGAAAGGCCTTTCTTGTTACACTTTTAACAGATTTTCTCATTGCATGTCCTATCCCACATCAGCATCTTTTCCTCACATCCTTCAATGGAATTTGTTTAGTAATTGATGAGCTAAACATTCCCCATTATAAGACCCATGATTCTACAGTATTTTCCTCCAATTGTTGCTTGTCCATCTGCTTATTTTGTTGTGGTCATGCTAATTTGCAGTGACAGTTGAACCAGTTTGCTAAGAACACGATGGGAGCTAACATGCAAGCAGAGCAACTGAAGATGCTCAGAGAGTTTGTATTGCTGTGCCAAACCAGCCCGGATGTTCTTCATCTTCCAGAACTGAGTTTTTATAGGGACTACCTGGAGAGGTAATGTTAACAGCAGCCTTGGTTTGCATTATGTAGTAATGTTAACAGTAGTCATAGGTTTGCATATTGTGGTAATGTTAACAGTAGTCATATGTTTGCATTATGTGGTAATGTTAACAGCCGTCATAGGTTTGCATTATGTGGTAATGTTAACGGCCGTCATATATTTGCATTATGTGGTAATGTTAAGGGCTGTCATATGTTTACATTATGTGGTAATGCTAAGGGCCGTCATAGATTTGCGTTATGTGCTAATGTTAAGGGCTGTCATAGGTTTGCATTATGTGGTAATGTTAAGGGCTATCATACGTTTACATTATGTGGTAATGTTAAAGGCCGTCATAGGTTTGCGTTATGTGGTAATGTTAGCAGCCGTCATAGGTTTGCATTATGTGGTAATGTTAAGAGCCGTCATAGGTTTGCATTATGTGGTAATGTTAAGGGCCATCATAGGTTTACATTATGTGGTAATGTTAAGGGCCATCATAGGTTTGCGTTATGTGGTAACGAAGGCGGCCGTCATAGGTTTGCATTATGTAGGTAATGTTAGCGGCCGTCATAGGTTTGCATTAGGAGGTAATGTTAATGGCAGTCATAGGTTTGCATTCTGTGGTAATGTTAATGACACTGATAGGTTTACATTGTGTACCTAGTGGTAATGAAAGTTACTAAATATACATTGAGTACCAAGAGAAGTATTGTCAATAAGAGTCCGAGATTTACTATATAATTGTTTATTCATGTGGATGTGGTGGAGTTGTAAGTAATGTGGGTATCGTTATAATTAATGTGGGTATAGTTGTAATTAATGTGGTAATTAATAAAACAAAAGTCATGGGTTTATCTTATATTTATAGAGAGTTAATGTCATTAGTAGTCATAGATTTATCTTATATACATAGAGAGGTAATGTCAACAGTAATCATAGGTTTATCTTATATACTTACAGAGGAAATGTCAACAGTAGTCATAGGTTTATCTTACATACCTACAGAGGAAATGTCAACAGTAGTCATAGGTTTATCTTATATCCCTAGAGAGGTAATGTCAACAGTAGTCATAGGTTTATCTTATATACTTACAGAGGAAATGTCAACAGTAGTCATAGATTTATCTTATATACATTGAGAGGTAATGTCAACAGTAGCCATAGGTTTATCTTATACACCTACAGAGGAAATGTCAACAGTAGTAATTATGTTTATCTTATATACCTACAGAGGAAATGTCAACAGTAGTCATGGCTTTATCTTTTGTACCTACACAGGAAATGTCAGCAGTAGTCATAGGTTTATCTTATATACATAGAGAGGAAATGTCAACAGTAGTCATAGGTTTATCTTATATACCTACCGATGCAATGTCAACAGTAGTCATAGGTTTATCTTATATACATAGGAAATGTCAACAGTAGTCATATGTTTATCTTATATACCTACAGATGAAATGTCAACAGTAGTCATAGGTTTATCTTACATACATAGAGAGGTAATGTCAACAGTAGTCATAGGTTTATCTTATATACATAGGAAATGTCAACAGTAGTCATAGGTTTATCTTATATACATAGGAAATGTCAACAGTAGTCATAGGTTTATCTTATATACATAGGAAATGTCAACAGTAGTCATAGGTTTATCTTATATACATAGGAAATGTCAACAGTAGTCATAGGTTTATCTTATATACATAGGAAATGTCAACAGTAGTCATAGGTTTATCTTACATACATAGAGAGGTAATGTCAACAGTAGTCATAGGTTTATCTTGTTATACATAGAGAGGTAATGTCAGTAGTAGTCATAGGTTTATCTTATATACCTACGGATGAAATGTCAACAGTAGTCATAGGTTTATCTTATTTACCTACAGAGGAAATGTCAACAGTAATCATGGATTTATCTTATATACCTACAGAGGAAATGTCAACAGTAGTCATAGGTTTTTTTTTTTTAAATACCTACAAAGGAAGTGTCAACAGTAGTCATAGGTTTATCTTGTATACATAGAGAGGTAATGTCAGTAGTAGTCATAGGTTTATCTTATATACCTACGGATGAAATGTCAACAGTAGTCATAGGTTTATCTTATTTACCTACAGAGGAAATGTCAACAGTAATCATGGATTTATCTTATATACCTACAGAGGAAGTGTCAACAGTAGTCATAGGTTTATCTTGTATACATAGAGAGGTAATGTCAATAGTAGTCATAGGTTATCTTATATACCTACAGAGAAAATGTCAACAGTAGTCATATGTTTTTTTAAATACCTACAGAGGAAGTGTCAACAGTACTCATAGGTTTATCTTATATACCTAGAGAGGTAATGTCTTCAGTAGTCATAGGTGTATCTTATATACCTACAGAGGAAATGTCAACAGTAGTCATAGATTTATCTTATAAATATAAATGTAATTGTGGAACTGGTAAATTGACAGCTAAACATTTGCTGCAGGAGTGCCCAATATATGCAGAACAGAGAAAGATATTTTCGCCCACACCTGCTTCATTTGAGGACAAGCTCTATGGAGATATCAACAAGCTCAAATTGACTGCAGCTTACTTTAACTACATTCAGGTTGACATTTAAGGTGCATGAAGAAGTATTTAGACTGCCACACTTCGTACTACAGGTATGTCAGTTACAAAAGTGTCCCAGAGGCATGAAATGGAATATTGCCTGGATAGCAAATCCATTACGTGGAAAGTCCGAATCGAAAGCTCACTGTGTGGATGTCATCTGCAGACTGCATACTTCTGGTTTCCGGAAGAACAGCCTGTGGTGAACGGAAGGCCCAATATACAGAAATGAGGCTAAGCAACCATGTGCAGGACGTGACGATTCCTTGGGTGAGCCCAGTACCAGAGCGCTGTGTGTCGGCTCTGCAAGTATGGAAGCCTCCTTGGATGGCGGGGAATGCCCATGGTCTGCCCCTGCCTTCCCTTGAGGGCTGACCAGGATATCTTTGGCTGTTCTATATGGGCCAGCTGGAATGGGGGATAACACCACAACAGTGAGAATCAAACGTCCTAAGAAACCCCCGGGAAGGTTAACCCAATCAACAAATGCCGCAGAAGTCGGATGTGTCGGCCTAACGGCACAAGAACGCAGCTCTGCTGTAAACATGCACAACGCAATCACATCCCAAAAAAAAAAAACTTTGGATGAACGCAAAAGAAAAAGGTTTATCTTATATACCTAGAGAGGAAATGTCAACAGTAGTCATAGGTTTATCTTATATACCTACAGAGGAAATGTCAACAGTAGTCATAGGTTTATCTTATATCCCTAGAGAGGAAATGTCGACAGTAGTCATAGGTTTATCTTATATACCTACAGAGGAAATGTCAACAGTAGTCATAGGTTTATCTTATATACCTACAGAGGTAATGTCAACAGTAGGTTTATCTTATATACCTACAGAGGAAATGTCAACAGTAGTCATAGGTTTATCTTATATACCTAGAGAGGTAATGTCAATAGTATTCATAGGTTTATGTTCATAGGAAATTACACTTAGGCATTACATATTTTTTTGGTCATGTTATGAGGAGGAATGAACTAGAAAACTTAGTGACAATTGACAAAATTGATGGGAAAAGTAGTCAGGGGAAGGCAGAGAGGTAAGTAACCTGGATGACTTTGATACATGGCATAACCAGGTCAAGAACACAGAGTTGGTCCAAGATTGTGTGCAGTGTTTACATACCTTAACTCTTTAATACTAACGGCAGATTCATTCCTGTCTAGCTTAGGCGCCAAGATTCCTCCTCCTAAGCATAAGGAAGCTCCGGAGGAGAAAAGCCACAAGGAGGAACATAAGCCAAGTGAAGAACATGCTGAACCAGATGAAGAAATCCAGGAAGAGCCAGAGGAGATAGAAAGTGATCTTGATTTGTCCTTGGAGGGGGTCATTGACGACAACGATGAGGACATGCCGGTGTACGCTGATGAGGCTGCAGAAGTGACAGATGAGATGATCGATGAGGCAAATGAGAAGCGGTCGGCAGCCATGGATGCTGCTTCTGAAGGTGTGTTATTTGTTTTGTTATCTTTCCTCTTCTATCCCTGGGTATAAGGAAAAATAAGACATGGACACACAAGCCAACACATATGTTACTAGAGACCACGAGGTAAGTCAAGGATAGTGACATGAACCCACTATGTGTGTCATAAGAGGCAACTGAGGAAGGTTGCTGTGGCACTGGCTTCCCTGTCTTGTATAAAACTAGCTGCAGAATGTAATCAACCATGAAAATGCCTAAAGAGAAGCAACTCAGCCAACCAAAGAAAGGGAGGCTCTTCTCCTACAGGAAGTGTACCACTGTGCGGAGAAAGCCATGAGGAGTCTGAATTGGCAAATGTCCTCCTTACATCTAAGAAAATCCATAGAATTGCCTTGTAATGTTCGAATTATGTATAATATGGGGAGGGCATAGAGGGAGCTGCAAGGGATAAGAGATGTGAGGCCATGCCGCTCACTCGCAGTTCCTACACACTACTACTAGTAGTGCTGGACTGAATTTTGTGTTGGATTAGCTTTCCCTATTAACCCTTTACAGGGCAGACGCTTGTCCATTTTGTAGCCCTGAATGGGCAAGATTTTTTCAGGTTCTGTAAAAATTTCGGGTCGCGTTAGTAAAAACATCACAAACAAGGTGTTAGTCAACCGATTTTAGTTAAATAAACAACACAATGAAGGGAAAAGCATGCAGAATATGTTACTCACGTGATTGTTGCCGGTAATCCATATATGAACACAAATATTTACGAAATACGGCATCTTGTTTGTGATTTTCCGTCATCTATACGGCAATTTACAAACACATTTTCAGAATCACAATCACTTACTTTAAAGTCCGACTTACGACTGCTAATGCAAAGTAACGCTTTGCACTGATATCTAGCTCTGATTAATAATCAACTTCGTGCCCTTTAATGTCATTTAAATTGAACAGAGCGAAATCTCGGCTATCACTTGAAGAATCGCCGAAATCCATTTTGAAAAACAGCGTAAAACTCCCGAAAACTATATCAAAACAAGTTCGTAAAAGTCCGTTCAAAGTCATTGTAGCGCGTTTACAAATGACGGCCACGTTGTCAAGCTATGGGCGAAAGTGAAAGTAGCCGACGGAAGTGTCGGAAAGCCGAGAGATCGCGTTTTTACAATGCATAATAGTATCGGACGGAATTGGCCGTTACGCTCGTATTTAGAGACCGGCCGGTAACGGACGCTACGCCTTGTAAAGGGTTAACTATCCCTCGCCATCAGGCGACCCCACTCCAACTTCAAAAGTACTTGTAATTTACATCCCCAAGTCAACATTTTAGTCCAGCTGTCCGGTGTAGGGGTTGAACCGCTAACCTCTGCATCAGCACAACAGATGTTTAAAAACACGCATTCTTATCCATTTGGCCATGTGGACCTGCAGTGTAGGGGTTGAACCTCTTTCCTCTGCATCAGCACACATGATTTATTTTTAGGCATTTGGTATTGGAGACTCCAACCCATGTACAGTGTGTGTGGGTGGGTGGGTGGGGTTGCCAGCGTAATGTGTAATCCCACATACCACACTCTACACACAGCTGTGAGCGATGTGGAAGCAGGCCACCTTGCGCTAGTTATTCATACAGTGGTTAAAGTGCCAGTCATTCAGAAAGCAATGGCAAACTACTGAGCGTCAACTTTGCAAGAAATCACAAACAGCCAAATAATGCTGGCATTGACTGTGATGTCCTATAAAGGTTATGCAGCTAACTTGAACACAAGCAAATTTATTTGTTAGTATAGTTTTTGAAGTCATCTTTCCACTGTTTGTTAGAAATATTAACTCTTGTCTGTCTGCTATATTACAACACCCAAAACCTGTCTGTAGGCAGACATGTGGCCTGTATTGTTGCATAGAACTTTTCAAGTTCTTTTGAGTCTAAAACTGACATCACAGCACTCAAGGCATTCCCATACATGCTTCGTCCTCATCTTCAACAACCAATGAAGAGTCCCAATACAAGCTTTACTAGTTGCAATCTGATTGTTTCCTCCTAGCTTTTCCTCAGAGTTGGCCATGTCCTCGGGTCACCGTGCATCACCATTCTATCCAGGCTTTGATGAGTTCTCAGTTTTTCCATACTATACACATAATCCCAAAGGGCACCAATACTCCACCCAGCAGTGCAGACCCTGTCAAGTTGTCCGCCTGCTCATTTCTGACACACTAGCATGCCCCGGGGAAAAGATAAACAGATGCTGCTTGTCCCTTTTACCATTCTCCCCATCCCACCCTCTCTATACACACACGCACGCATGCACACTCCCTCCCTCACTCACTCACTCACTTTTCTTGATCTACCTGTCTGCCTCATAAAGTCAAGAATGTGTATATCCAGGTAGTTGGTCCCAATTTTGAAACTAAAACAATCTTTCCAGGTCGACTTGAAGATGCAGTAGACTTTTTCACAGATGCCATTAAACTCAACCCATCATCTGCTCTCATGTACGCTAAAAGAGCCAAGTAAGTCTTGTTCGGTTTGGTTCTTGTCTTGTGACTGTCCACAAGTCTAGTAGTTTTGTCTTGTCTTGTGACTGTCCACAAGTTCTGTGTTGGCTTGTGACTGTCCACAAGTCTAATAGTTTGTCTCGCCTTGTGACTGACTCTTCTGCCTCAAGCCTAGTCACTTTAGTCTTGTCTTGAGATTGTCTTTCTTCTGCCACAAGTCTAGTCAATCTTGTCTGGTCTTGACTGCCTCTCTTCTGCCACAAGTCTAGTCAATCTTGTCTGGTCTTGACTGCCTCTCTTCTGCCACAAGTCTAGTCAGTCTTGTCTGGTCTTGACTGCCTCTCTTCTGCCACAAGTCTAGTCAGTCTTGACTGCCTCTCTTCTGCCACAAGTCTAGTCAATCTTGTCTGCTCTTGACTTTCTCTCTTCTGCCACAAGTCTAGTCAATCTTGTCTGGTCTTGACTGCCTCTCTTCTGCCACAAGTCTTGTCTGGTCTTGACTGCCTCTCTTCTGCCACAAGTCTAGTCAGTCTTGTCTGGTCTTGACTGCCTCTCTTCTGCCACAAGTCTAGTCAGTCTTGTCTGGTCTTGACTGCCTCTCTTCTGCCACAAGTCTAGTCAATCTTGTCTGGTCTTCACTGCCTCTCTTCTGCCACAAGTCTAGTCAATCTTGTCTGGTCTTGACTGCCTCTCTTCTGCCACAAGTCTAGTCAATATAGGTACATGACTTCACAGGAGATTTAACAAGGGAGACTGGGTTGTGTGATTGGTTTAATCTCATGATCTGACTTTCCTGTATTAATCGTTTAGACCTAATTGTTGTGATGTTCAATCAAGCATGAGTAGTTTAGAAAGTAAACTGCTTGAAACAATACCTGATAGGTGTGAAAACAGTAAAGTAGAAAAAAACCATAAAACTATCTGCGTGCAAGACAAAACTGACGGCACCTTTAGATGATGTCCATTAATGTCTGTGTTTGTTTTGTTGTTGCAGCTTGTACCTCCGACTGAACAAACCAAAGAAGGCTGTTCATGACTGCACGAAAGCAATAGAACTGAATTCTGACTCGGCCCAGGGATACAAGTGGCGAGGGAAAGCCTACAGGTAGTGTTTAGCTGTCATCTTGTTATTGTTGAGTTCGGTTCCCACAAGAAGTATTTCTCTCTTGACAGTATAGAATCATATTCTGGGAAGCCATGGCTGAGAGGATAGTGTCCACTTCAAACTGAGGAGTTACTGGGTTCAATCCCAGCATAAGGCTGGGCATTTTCCCAAGAGCCTTTGGTATCTAATTGTGTCACGCGCCCATCTGATCTCTTGGGCAGTGAGATTGAATACCTAGCCTTCGGGGATAAGGGTGAAACACAGGAGTGTAAGTTGTGTGTCTTCAAAATCCCACCACTGTTGGAAATCACAAAGATCAGGCCTTCAAACCACTGCCCTGATAAAATTGTTCAGAAAGAAAATAATGTACCCACATGTACATAGGGGCTGTGACCTTGGATGGAATCTGCTGTGGGGAAGCAAATTTGACACACATGCGTGCCGAAGTCCGATACACTGACCTTTGAAATACACAGCTTGATGTGACACACTCCTTGCGGAAGAAAAAAAAGGAGGAGGAGAAGAATTATATGCTGCTAGCATATTTAATTTTTTTTTTTTTTTTTGGCACTCGCTCGCTTTGGACTCAAGCGCAATCCATACACTACTTATAGTAGTACTGGACTGAATTTTGCGTGTGGATTAGCTTTCCCTATTAGTGTCCCTCGCCATCAGGTGAACCCACTCCATCTTAAGAGGTGCTTGTAATTTACATCCCAAAGTCAAGGACGACAGGTCAACATTTTAGTCCAGCTATCCGGTGTAGGGGTTGAACCACTTATCTCGGCATCAGCACAACGGATGTTTAAGAACACACCCATTTGGCCATACTGATCTGCATTTTTAATATTATATTGCATTATTTGTTTGGTATAGTTGGATATAGGAGATAGACAGTACCAGAGACAATTGTTGGGGAATACCTTGGACTGCCAGAGTAACTAACAACGATTGCCTGGAAGAGGCTAATGAAACTAAAACATAATATACAAGTAAAAGAAATGGGTATTTTCCCTGGAGGACTTTTGTGTTGGCATTATCCACAGTGTACCTGTGCTGGCTGTTGGTTTGTCGAGACTCCTGTCTATTCCACTTTTCACATAGGGTAGTGAGAAGCATTTCTTGTGATCTTTGCTGGCACAGGAACGGAGCATATTGGGGACGACCCGTTGCCGTGAAGTTGAAACCGCGACTAACTAACTAAGGAAGAGACACCTAGCATTCTTTGGTCATGTAATGAGAAGAGAGACTTTCAAGAACATCGTGACAACTGGAATGATCGGTGGGAAAAGAGGCAGACCAAGAGAAATGATGCTGGATGGACAGACTTTGTTGTGGAGGAATATCAGCAGTGGAGTTGATGCAGAACACATAGGATAGAGCTCCCGGGAAGGTTAACCTGGTCAACAAATGCCCGCAGAAGTCGGATGTGTCGGCCTAACGGCGCAAGAACGCAGCTCTGCTGTAAACAGGCACAACGCAATCACGTCTGAGAAAAAAACTCCAGATGAACGCAGAAGAAGAAGAAGAAGGATAGAGCTGTGTGGAGAGACATGAACACCTAACCAGCTGATAGATCACATGGTGGTGATGAGCAGATTTAAACTGCAATACTAGAAGATGTTCTGAAACCAGTTCATGGCACTAAGAGGTAGTTGATGACAGGAGAAGAACATGGAGGCAGTGGCTGGTGTTTCACAGAGGTGTATTGACCCTGTTCAACCTCTGATAATAGTCATGTGGGTGTGAGTTATTCATATGGATGTGAGTTATGTATGTTTGAATTCATTAGTCAAATGATTACAGCTGGATTCATTATTTGTGTGGGTGTGTTTAGATTAATTAGTCATGTGATTACAACTGGATTCATTATTTGTGTTGGTATGTTTGAATTTATTAGTCGTGTCATTACAGTTGAATTCATTATTTGTGTGGGTGTGTTTAGATTAATTAGTCATGTGATTACAGTTGAATTCATTATTTGTGTGGGTGTGTTTAGATTAAATAGTCACGTGATTACAGTTAGATCATTGTTTGTGTGGGGTCATTAATGTGGTATAGTTGTAATTCATGTGGGTATAGTTGTAATTCATGTGGGTATAGTTGTAATTCATGTAGATTGTAAACAACTTGTTGTCCTTGTGAATATAACTGTATTCATTATTCATGTAGGCCATTATTAATGTGAGTGTAGTTATGGTCATTCATGTGGGTATATTTGAGGGGCATTAATGTGAGAATAATTGGTGTGATCATTAATGCAGACATAAACTTTATTAATGTGGGTGTCATTAGGGTCATTAATGTGGGTATATATGAGATTATTAATGTGGGTGTAGTTGGTGGGGTCATTAATGTGAGTATATTTGGGGTTATTAATGTGAGAATAATTGGTGTAATCATTAATGTGGGTATATATGAGATTATTAATGTGGGTGTAGTTGGGGTCATTAATGTGGGTATATTTGAGGTTATTAATGTGAGAATAATTGGTGTGATCATTAATGTGGACATAGTTAACTTTATTAATGTGGGTGTAGTTGGGGTCATTAATGTGAGTATAGTTGTAATTTATGTGGATATAGTTGTAATTCATGTGGGTATAGTTGTAATTCATGTAGGTATAGTTGTAATTCATGTGGGTTGTAGTTAGACTTGTTGCTCTTGTGAATATAATTGTATTCATTATTCCTGTAGGCCATTATTAATGTGGGTGTAGTTATGGTCATTAATGTGGGTGTATTTGAGGGGCATTAATGAGAGAGTAATTGGCGTGATCATTAATGTGGACAAACTTTATTAATGTTGGTGTAGCTGGGGTCATTAATGTGGGTATAAATGGGATTATTAATGTGAGAATAATTGGTGTGATCATTAATGTGGACATAAACTTTATTAATGTGGGTATATATGGGGTTATTAATGTGAGAATAATTGGTGTGGTCATTAATGTGGACATAAATTAACTTCATTAATGTGGGTGTATTATTAATGTGTGAGACAAGCAGTGGTCATTGTCAGTGTTGGTACAGTTGACTGCTTGAGTATGCTGTGTTTGAGTAAACTGGATTGTTTCAACGTGGATTCTTTCTGATTACAATGGTTAGAATGTTGGGCCTGTGGGAGGAAGCCTACCATGACTTGACCTTGGCCTGCAAGCTGGACTATGATGATGAATCGAACACCCTGCTGCACGAGGTCACACCAAATGTGAGTACAGGCCCTCGTCTGGTGCTCTTGTTCAGTCATTAAGTCATGCTTCTATAGTAGTGTTTGTCAAAATACATTCATTGAAATAACATGCTGCTTGGTAAGTAGAATAATTGGCCTCAGTTGACAGGTAGAAATATTGGCCTAACTTGGGAGGTAGAATAATTGGCCTCAGTTGATAGGTAGAAATATTGACCTAACTTGGGAAGTAGAATAATTGGCCTCAGTTGATAGGTAGAAATATTGACCTAACTTGGGAGTTAAAATAATTGGCCTAACTTGGGAGGTAGAATAATTGGCCTCAGTTGATAGGTAGAAATATTGACCTAACTTAAGAGTTAAAATAATTGGCCTAACTTGGGAAGTAGAATAATTGGCCTCAGTTGATAGGTAGAAATATTGACCTAACTTAGGAGTTAAAATAATTGGCCTAACTTGGGAGGTAGAATAATTGGCCTCAGTTGATAGGTAGAAATATTGACCTAACTTAAGAGTTAAAATAATTGGCCTAACTTGGGAAGTAGAATAATTGGCCTCAGTTGATAGGTAGAAATATTGACCTAACTTGGGAGTTAAAATAATTGGCCTAACTTGGGAGGTAGAATAATTGGCTCAGTTGATAGGTAGAAATATTGACCTAACATTTCTTGACCTTGTGGTAGTACAAGACACTTTCAGCTGTGTCATTTGACATATGTGACTGTTGTGTGCAGGTTGGTCCATTTATGTAAGTTTTCTTGGTTTTCTTCTGTAGGCAAAAAAGATTATGGAGCACAAAAGAAAGTATGAACGTGTCAGGGAAGAAAAGGAGCTGAAGAAGAGGAAAGAACGCATTAGGAAGGCACGTGAAGAATATGAGAGAATGAAAGAGGTAAGTTGTTGAGGTTGTTGTTTCCATTTCTGTCTGTCTTTGACTTTGCTTCAGTAGAGGGATCTCAGTGTAACATTGTCCTGCTGAGCACTCACATTGTCTTGTACCTTGGATGTGCTGAACATGTGTTTGATTTGTTTCTCTCCCAGGATTCAGTACATGGCAGGACATGTTATCCATGATGGAATCTGTGTTATCCATTATAATACCCGTGTTATCCATGGTAGGACCCTTGTTATCCATGGATCAGGACCTGTTACCTGCATCAGGACCTGTCTTATCTATGGCAGAACCTGTCTTATCCATGGCAGAATTTGTCTTATCTTATGACAGAATCTGTTATCCAGGCAGGAAGCTCTTCCAAACCTGCCCCACTCCACTTGTTATAGCACCAGCCACCTAAGTGATTTCTGTCACTGCCTTACAGCCTGTTTCTAGCGACCACACCACTCATCTGACATTGGAGAGGCGATTCATTCACAGATTGGGAATCCTCCATCCACATTCATTCATTCAGTAGCATGTCCTTTGCAGAAACTTGCTCCCATAAGAACTTTCAGGAAAACTTCTTGGTCATAAGCAAGATGTCCTGCGTCTGATACACCCATTTGGAGATCATCCGCAACATCCTGCACCCATGTTCTCTTTGGCCTTCCTCGTCCTCTCTTCCTGGGCATACCCTCCATTATTGTTCTCTCCAAACTTTCATGACGTTTCAAGTGAACAAAATATGTCAATCCTTCACACAGCAGGAATGAATGTACATTGTTTTTGTCAGACATTTACTCCTTATCCATCATTCATATATTTATGTAGTTTTGTTTTGTCCTGATTTTGTTTCCTGATTCTATCTTTCAGCTCAGTGTTCGTTGTTTATGGTTGTTTGGTCTCTGACACAGACTTAGGTCGAAACATTCCATTATATACTTGATTGTACTGTTAATTTATCCAGCTTTTCTGTCACATTTCAGGCTCATTTGCTAGTATGTGACTTGAGAGCAGTCAATCCTATTTTCACTACCACATGACTAGACTAGCACGTCAGCTGAATTCTAATTTGTTATAATTCTAATTTTATAATGATTCTAACTTGTCATGATTCTAATTTGTCATGATTCTGTTTGTGTTTTTGCAGCAACAAAGCTCACACAGTGATACTGATGGTGGATTTGCGGGCTTCCCAGGAGCTTTCCCAGGTAATGTAATACATAGTACAGCTATGGGAGAAAGTGATGTTTTAGTTTGTTATACAGCAGAGGAAAGTGATGTTTTAACTTGTTATACAGCAGAGGAAAGTGATGTTTTAGTGTTTTATACAGCAGAGAAAAGTGATGTTTTAGTTTGTTATACAGCAGAGGAAAGTGATGTTTTAGTTTATTATACAGTAGAGGAAAGTGATGTTTTAGTTTATTATACAGCAGAGGAAAGTGATGTTTTAGTTTGGTATACAGCAGAGGAAAGTGATGTGTTAGCTTGTTACACAGTTGGAGAAAGATAATTTGGCTTGTTATTCTGGGGAAGAAAGTGATGTCTTGTACTGAGTAAGAAAGTGATGTTTTGTCTTATATTATTATAGGGAAGACAGTGATGTTTTGTCTTATGTTATAATGGGGAAGAAGGTTATGTTTTGTCTTACATTATACTGGGTAAGAAAGTGGTGTTTTGTCTTGTGTATAACAGGACAAAACATCACTATCTTCCTCAGTATAACATAAGATCACATACTACCCAGTATAACAAACTAAAGTATGACTTTCTTCCCAAGTATAACAAAAGACAAAACATCACTTTCTTCCCCTGTATAATATAAGACAAAACAACTTTCTTCCCCAGTATAAGACAAAAACAACTTTCTTCCCCAGTATAACAACAGACAAAACATCACTTTCTTCCCCTGTATAATATAAGACAAAACAACTTTCTTCCCCTGTATAACATAAGACAAAACATCACTTTCTTACCCAGTGATGTTTATCTTATGGTATAGTGGGGAAGAAAGTCATACTTTGGTTTGTTATACTGGGTAGTATGTGATATTTTGTCTTATGGTATACAGGGGAAGAAAGTGATGTTTTGTCTTATGTTATACTATGGGAGAAAGTGGTTGGTTTTTTATATAGCAGAAGGAGGTGTTTAGTCTTGCCATTCAGGAGATGACGTATTTACACTGTCTTCTGTCCAGGCTCCGGAGGTGGTATGCCAGGAATGCCAGGACTGGCTCAACTACTGCAGGACCCAGAACTCTTGCAGGCATTCCAGGTGAGTATCATCAAATGATGATTGGTTCGATGTTTCAGTGTGTTTCTAGCAGTGCAGGTTGTCTGTGTAATATACATAGATTGTTGAAACAAGTATGTTGAGTTGAGCTAAGAACTGACATCACTGCACTCAGGACATTCCCATTTGCACTCCATCCCCTTGTTCAACAGCCAGCAAAGAGTCACACTACTAATCATCCCCACTTTTATCTGATTGAAAATTCTCCTGGTCTTCCCTCTGTTTTGAGATTCTACCAGAACCCCTGACAATCCCCCGCAATCTCATCCTTTCCACATACAGGTTCTAAATCTGTTACCCCACTTGGTCCCACAGGTGCACGACCACTTCCCCCTTGTCCATAGGTAATCTACCACCAAAAGGTTCATTCCCCCGCACTCCCGCATGGCCAAGGCAAAAAATCCATACAATTCTCACAATCTGTGACCTCTGAAGTGAGGTGAGCCACATCACACAAAACATTCCTTTCTCCACTTCAAGCATGAAACAAGTAATATTTGTAGATTGTTAAATAAAGTAATATATATAGATTGTTGAATCAAATAATATATGTAGATTGTTGAATCTAATAATATATGTAGATTGTTGAATCTAATAATATATGTAGATTGTTGAATCAAATAATATATGTAGATTGTTGAATCTAATAATATATGTAGATTGTTGAATCAAATAATATATGTAGATTGTTGAATCAAATAATATATGTAGATTGCTACATCAAGTCATATATGTAGATTGTTAAATGTAGCCTTTATGTAGATTGTTTAATCAAGCAGTTGAAACAAATAACGGTTGATTGTTGAAACAAGAAATTATTATGTAGATTGTTGAAAGTAACAATTTGTTAAATGTAAAGTCAAAGTATTTCAGTTTCTGAGAAATCATACGTGATGTTCAGATCTGTTTGAATGTGGGTATTGTTCTTCTTGGTACACACTATTGTCAGAACTGATGTGAAATTGTAGTTCAACAACTGGGATGTTCTTCTTTAGTGGTAGCTAAACAGTCTACGACTGACATCTTGTCTCATAGAAGATGCATGTTCTCAACTCTCTCTCTCTCTCTCTCTCTCTCACACACGTACGTACGTGTTGCAGATGTACACTTGAGCAGGTGTCTGTGGCGGAGTGGTCAGGCTGTCTGCCTTGTGCTCTGTATCATCATCAGTGTTACAGAGATCTCTGAGGGTCACCGCCAGTGTTATGGGTCACCGCCAGTGTTATAGAGATCTCTGAGGGTCACTGTCAGTGTTATAGAGATCTCTGAGGGTCACCGCCAGTGTTATAGAGATCTCTGAGGGTCACCGCCAGTGTTATAGAGATCTCTGAGGGTCACCGCCAGTGTTATAGAGATCTCTGAGGGTCACCGCCAGTGTTATAGAGATCTCTGAGGGTCACTGCCAGTGTTATGGGTCACCGCCAGTGTTATAGAGATCTCTGAGGGTCACCGCCAGTGTTATGGGTCACCGCCAGTGTTATGGGTCACCGCCAGTGTTATAGAGATCTCTGAGGGTCACCGCCAGTGTTATGGGTCACCGCCAGTGTTATGGGTCACCGCCAGTGTTATAGAGATCTCTGAGGGTCACCGCCAGTGTTATGGGTCACCGCCAGTGTTATAGAGATCTCTGAGGGTCACTGTCAGTGTTATAGAGATCTCTGAGGGTCACCGCCAGTGTTATAGAGATCTCTGAGGGTCACCGCCAGTGTTATAGAGATCTCTGAGGGTCACTGCCAATGTTATAGAGATCTCTGAGGGTCACTGTCAGTGTTATAGAGATCTCTGAGGGTCACTGCCAGTGTTATGGGTCACCGTCAGTGTTATAGAGATCTCTGAGGGTCACTGCCAGTGTTATGGGTCACCGCCAGTGTTATAGAGATCTCTGAGGGTCACCGCCAGTGTTATAGAGATCTCTGAGGGTCACCGCCAGTGTTATAGAGATCTCTGAGGGTCACTGCCAATGTTATAGAGATCTCTGAGGGTCACTGTCAGTGTTATAGAGATCTCTGAGGATCACCGCCAGTGTTATGGGTCACCGTCAGTGTTATAGAGATCTCTGAGGGTCACTGTCAGTGTTATAGAGATCTCTGAGGGTCACTGCCAGTGTTATAGAGATCTCTGAGGGTCACTGCCAGTGTTATAGAGATCTCTGAGGGTCACTGTCAGTGTTATAGAGATCTCTGAGGGTCACTGTCAGTGTTATAGAGATCTCTGAGGGTCACTGTCAGTGTTATAGAGATCTCTGAGGGTCACTGTCAGTGTTATAGAGATCTCTGAGGGTCACTGTCAGTGTTATAGAGATCTCTGAGGGTCACTGTCAGTGTTATAGAGATCTCTGAGGGTCACTGTCAGTGTTATAGAGATCTCTGAGGGTCACTGTCAGTGTTATAGAGATCTCTGGGGGTCACTGTCAGTGTTATAGAGATCTCTGAGGGTCACTGCCAATGTTACAGTGATCTCTGGGGGTCACCATCTGTGTTATAGAGATCTCTGAGGGTCACCATCTGTGTTATAGAGATCTCTGAGGGTCACTGTCAGTGTTATAGAGATCTCTGAGGGTCACTGCCAGTGTTATAGAGATCTCTGAGGGTCACTGTCAGTGTTATAGAGATCTCTGGGGGTCACCATCAGTGTTATAGAGATCTCTGAGGGTCACTGCCAGTGTTATAGAGATCTCTGAGGGTCACTGCCAATGTTACAGTGATCTCTGGGGGTCACCATCAGTGTTATAGAGATCTCTGGGGGTCACCATCAGTGTTATAGAGATCTCTGAGGGTCACCATCTGTGTTATAGAGATCTCTGAGGGTCACTGTCAGTGTTATAGAGATCTCTGGGGGTCACCATCTGTGTTATAGAGATCTCTGAGGGTCACTGTCAGTGTTATAGAGATCTCTGGGGGTCACCATCTGTGTTATAGAGATCTCTGAGGGTCACCGCCAATGTTATAGAGATCTCTGAGGGTCACCGCCAATGTTATAGAGATCTCTGAGGGTCACTGCCAGTGTTATAGAGATCTCTGAGGGTCACCGCCAATGTTACAGTGATCTCTGGGGGTCACCATCAGTGTTATAGAGATCTCTGGGGGTCACCATCAGTGTTATAGAGATCTCTGAGGGTCACCGCCAATGTTATAGAGATCTCTGAGGGTCACCGCCAATGTTATAGAGATCTCTGGGGGTCACATTCAGTGTTATAGAGATCTCTGAGGGTCACTGCCAGTGTTATAGAGATCTCTGAGGGTCACTGCCAGTGTTATAGAGATCTCTGAGGGTCACTGCCAATGTTATAGAGATCTCTGAGGGTCACTGCCAATGTTATAGAGATCTCTGAGGGTCACTGCCAGTGTTATAGAGATCTCTGAGGGTCACTGCCAATGTTATAGAGATCTCTGAGGGTCACTGCCAGTGTTATAGAGATCTCTGAGGGTCACTGCCAATGTTATAGAGATCTCTGAGGGTCACCGCCAATGTTATAGAGATCTCTGAGGGTCACTGCCAATGTTATAGAGATCTCTGAGGGTCACTGCCAATGTTATAGAGATCTCTGAGGGTCACTGCCAGTGTTATAGAGATCTCTGAGGGTCACCGCCAATGTTATAGAGATCTCTGAGGGTCACCATCAGTGTTATAGAGATCTCTGAGGGTCACTGCCAGTGTTATAGAGATCTCTGAGGGTCACTGCCAATGTTATAGAGATCTCTGAGGGTCACCGCCAATGTTATAGAGATCTCTGAGGGTCACTGCCAATGTTATAGAGATCTCTGAGGGTCACTGCCAATGTTATAGAGATCTCTGAGGGTCACTGCCAGTGTTATAGAGATCTCTGAGGGTCACCGCCAATGTTATAGAGATCTCTGAGGGTCACCATCAGTGTTATAGAGATCTCTGAGGGTCACTGCCAGTGTTATAGAGATCTCTGAGGGTCACCGCCAATGTTATAGAGATCTCTGAGGGTCACCGCCAATGTTATAGAGATCTCTGAGGGTCACCGCCAATGTTATAGAGATCTCTGAGGGTCACCGTCAGTGTTATAGAGATCTATGGATCAATGTTATAGAGATCCCTGGGGGTCACTGCCTGTGTTACAGAGATCCTGGGGGGGGGGGGGGGGGGGGTGTAACCGCCAGTGTTACTGAGATTGTGCTTTGTGTGATGCTCCCAGCAGGCCACGTGCTGAGAGACTGAGCAGGTGAGGTCAGACCAGGTGCAATGAAATTGAGCCCTGAAAATGTGAATGTACAGAAGAATATGTGTCGTATTCATGGAAACAGAAACAATCAAATACACAGATTCTCCCAGGAAGGTTAATCCGGTCAACAAATGCCCACAGAAGTCGGATGTGTCGGCCTAACGGCGCAAGAACGCAGCTCTGCTGTAAACAGGCACAGCGCAGTCACGTCCGGAAAAAAAACTCTGGATGAATGCAGAAGAAGAAGAAATACACAGATTCTAGAAACACTGGGAATGAAAAGAAAGTTAATGAAAAATAAAGAAGCAAGTGAAATATTTCGGTTACGTTAAGACATAACATGCTTATAAAAACCATACTGGAGGGTAAGTTTGAAGGCAAGCAAGCAAGAGCTAGATAATGATACAAGTGGGAAGATAGCATGAAGAGATGGACAAACAGCACCCTGACAGAATGCAGTCAGGGTAAGAGACATTGTTGATCCATTGCAGCCACCCTTCATTGTGGAGACGGCACCTGACTGATTGATTGAATAAAATCATTCCTCTCACCTTTACCCTCTTTTCACCTCTTATTTGAAAATGTGGTTTCAGGACCCGGAGGTGGCACAAGCCTTCCAGGACGTGGCCATGAACCCTGCCAACATCTCCAAGTACCAGAACAACCCCAAAGTGCAGTCGGTCATCAACAAGATGGCCACCAAGTTTGGCAGCGGCGATGGAGATGCTGATGGCAAGGACTTCCCTGAGGGATTCCCTGGAGCTGGCACTGTGTGATGGTGCAGCCGTATGCATTCCACGTTTTGACTGTTAGCACACTTGGTTCAAATACTTTGTTTGTGAGACCTTTGTTGTTTATCTTGTGACAAGTTGAATGCATTTTGAGTCTTTGGGCATTGTGTGTTGTCATTAGCTCATGAATTTTTATTGTTGTTGAGATTTCATATTACCATATTACAGTGTACTGTTGCAATTGGTGATGTTATGAGTATTAGTTGTCTTGTTGTCTCGCTAGTTCCAGAACTGTCTTGAATTGTCATGTGGAGGCGGTCCTGTGTGGTGGAAATGGTAAAGTAGGGCCAGTATCATTGTACCCGTGAAAGTTACTGCTGATGATGGTCGGGTTTGCTGAAGATAGATTATCCTCACTGTACATCGAAGCATTCAGTTCATGAGTGCTCCGATCCCCTCCTAGAGGTTGGCATGGCTGAATGGTTTAACATGCTTGTCTTTAAACTGTCTCTAATGGCCATGGTAGGGAGTTCATCTCTCCTCCCTCCCATCCCACTCCAGTCAGTTGGACTTAAATGTTTTCTTTTATTTGACTTGGCGGACGTAACCTAAAGTCCCTCAGAAGTTGGAGTAGGTTTACCTGATGGTGGGGGACATTGATAATAGGGAAAGGTAATCCACATGTAAATATCAGTCCAGTGAACTCCCTAGAAGTAGCAGCATCCTGGTAGACTATGCTTGAATTCAAAACAAGCGAATGAAAACAAACATAATTGCCTCATGATCTCCCTCAGTGTTTACTAGTTGCCAACGTCAGTTCTGTGTGTGTGACTATTTTTCTCGCCTGGCTTCATTCCTTTTGACTTGATGTTCTTGCAAGTCTGGTCAATGTTGTAGATTTGCAGTCGTCACTTGGCTTGTGTAATGAGATGGTGAAGAATCTAGAGACAGTGGAGATACTGTTTTGAGAATAATGATGAGAATGTCGTGTTCAGGGAGGGAAACAAACGAAGTATTGAGATCTGCCTAGTTTTACGAGATCACTCATAAAAAACCATAAGGTATGTAGAACAGCTGTTTGCAAGATGGAAAACATACTCTCTAACAAACAGTTGTTCTACATACAAAGTGTAGTGAGACTTTACAAACAAACTCTTTAGGCAAGATAAAAATATAATGTGGCATATTATTCAATAAAGCATATTATTCAATAAAGCAATACGATCGTCTATAAATATTTATTGAAAAAGAAAAATGGATGATAAAAGACTAGAATTGCATCTTTGCTGATCATGTGACTGATGTTTTGTTTATTTGTCCCGAGGCAGCCTCTTGCAATGTGTCTGTGATGTGATGGAACCATCACATTGTGTAGGCCTGAAGGTACGGAGGAATAGGTGGCCAATCTTTCCCTCACTTTGGTAGGCGATGAGCCCAGGTGTGGAACCCACATCCAACCTGCTCAGGACATTATCAACACAGCTTGCTATAAATCTGGCTAACACACTCGCTGGCTGTTGATGTATTTAACATAGACTTCACTTTTCATTGATTTATGGGGCACATCAACGGAAGGAGTTGAATAGAGAAAAATGTCTTATGTGGGGAAATATGCAAAATGAGCAATCAGGACGCTGAGTCGAAGAAATAGCTTATCACAAACATTACAAAGAGGCAGTTCTCATTATTTGGCCACGTTATGAGAAGACAGCCGGAAAGTTTTGCGGAAAGAGAGATAGAGGAAGACAGCATAAGAAAATTCTTGACAGTCTTGTGTCATGGCATAGGCAATTCATTGAATTGATTCATGACATCATGGATAGTAATTTGTGGAGAGGCATGATCACCCACACCAGCCGGCAAGGCACTGGATGGAATGGTGGGGAAATACAAGACCAGAGAGGCAGGGGAAGACAAAGATGTATGAGGAAAACTGACACAGGTGGATAACAAATGATGGTATCAACACCAGGTTTCATCAGAAGACAGAGAGAATTGAAAGAGATTGGCGGTGTCTGCCCTACATCAACGACCTAAATAACAACACTGCTGTTGGTGCCCCTCCCTTCCCTGGCTTCCATTGAGTTTTTATGTCTGCATGAATTTCACATACAGACAGACTCGATTCTGTTCACTCAGGATGTCTGTATTTGTGTGTACCCTTAACAAGATGTTCTTGCGCTAATTGTACAATGTCACGTTTATACATCTCAGTATAATTGATGTATTGATGATTTTATTACAGATTATAATGGCATGCATATTATGAATATAAAAAGTCATGTGTTTTATTTTGTGTGTTTGATGGAATGAAGGAGCAGGGAGTAAGACAAGGCTGTATTTTACGCACAGATTGTTACGTTCTATATAGCGAAATAATGAAAGAGATAAAATATAGACCGGGAATACGAATTGGACATTATAAAACTGAAAGGTTATGCATAATACCAATTTAACAGAAAAGAACAAGTTACAGTCTTCAGACTAGACAACACGGGATGAAGTACCGCTTGTGTCATCAAGTTAAGAGATACTGATGAATGTAACACTGGAACTGGTAAAATGACAGCTAAATGTTTGCTGCAGGAATGTCCAGCACATGTGGAACAGAGAAAATTGTTTTGGCATAGACTTGCTCCATGCGAGAACAAACTCTACGGGGATGTTGTCAATAAGCTAAAGTTACCTGCTGGCAAAATGCTTGTCTCTGATTTGCATATGTTGGACACACCTGCCACTAATGTTTAATTATCAATTTACCATTTCCACAGTGACATCCATCAGTATCTCCTCTCTGTACTGTATTAACAGATTCAGTGTCAAATAAACATGGATGGCAGCAAATGGGAAGTAGGTCTGTGTCACAATTAGACCTACAAGTTGTTAATATGGTAGCAGACATGTATTATATATCAAATTAAAGAGGGTTGCAAAGGGAAAACTACTGTAGTTTTTGATTTATAAGCCCATGGCAGTTTCGGGAAGTTTGAATAAGATGATTTATCATCCCAAAGCATTGAATCAGTTAAACATGTGATATTTCAGCCTGTTTTGTCCTGTGTATGGAGTCTAAAGATTGCTACTTGTACTGTACAGTTGAGTAGGTCATATGCATGTTTAGATTTTCCACTTGGTTCTACAGCTGCTTCATATAATCTCCTGGCCTCAAGATCTGGAATATACTAGATTTAGCCAAGACCAGGATTCCCAGTACACAGACAGTAACACTGTTACAGTTATAATTCTCTGTTGAATGAAACATGGCTTTGGGGGACTGTCACACGTCGTTCTTGATGATAATATCAATGTTCTTGATGATCTTTGCTTGATATTGTCGTGTGATGGTCGTTGTCTAGGTAACGATGTTCATGGTGTGTCAATTGAGATATATAACTGTCTCTTAATCCAACTCACCCCCGCAGTGCATATTCACCAGGCATTAAACAAGATTCCGTTGGCGCACATAATCCTTTATTACAGAAATAAGACGGACAAACGGAACATGTTTATACATCCAGAACTAATGTAATCCATAGAATATAAATATCCTCCTCACAATTTAACCAGCACACATCAATGCCTTCTCACGGCCTGCTTCTTCTCAAATCCACAAGACAGGTAATCCAGCTCCTATCCACGGCTGGATCTCCCACAATACAACCCACACATTGGGTTGGAGCCACTGCTCAACTATATAACCCACTCTGGTTCAGGCCTGTCTTCACAACTCGGAGCATAACACAACCCCGTTGTCCGTGGACTACCGACTACCTCGGTATCTCAAACTCAACTCCCTGAAACGACCTGCCCCGCAGTCAGTCTCTTCTCTCACTGCCCTTCCAGTCTCCTGACTTCACACAACACACAACTGTCTTTCGCCCCATCCGCCTTAAGGGTTTTTTCCCTCTACCCTCACTATTTTATTTCTCAGGACTGGCTGTTTTCTCATAGCCAGGTCAGTCACTTTACTGTCTCCCACTCTCATCTCCATTCTTCCTCATGCCCGGTCACTCACCTCAATGTCAATGACCCAGGCTTATGTCAGGGACATAACATGAATAACATTAAATATGTCGGTGAATGTAGCATGACTTTAGGGGACATCACATCAATAACATTAGATGTGTGGGTGAACGTAGCATGACTTTAGGGGACATCACATCAATAACAGATGTGTGGGTGATCGTAACATGACTTTGCGGGACATCACATCAATAACATTAGATATGTGGGTGAACGTAACATGACTTTGCGGGACATCACATCAATAACATTAGATGGGTGGGTGAACGTAGCATGACTTTTGGGGACATCACATCAATAACATTAGATGGGTGGGTGAACGTAGCATGACTTCAGGGGACATCACATCAATAACATTAGATATCGGTGCACGTAACATGACTTTGGGGGACATCACATCAATAACATTAGATATCTGGGTGATACAGTATTGATTACATGACAATGAACCGGCTGTGCAATATTTAGTAAATGCTGTACACACTGAACAAATACGGTTAGAATTAAACTAAGAAGACAGAGATTATGTTTGTCACCAAGTAGAAAGCAATACCACAGTGTAATATATGGGTCATCTTCATCAAATGCCATGCCAGCTGGCGTAGGCATTCATAACTCTCCATGGATCTTGGTCTTTGGTGTTCTGGATCAACTCTTCTGATAATATTCCTCCATACCACCGTCTCAATCCGTCCAGCATAATTTCTTTTGGTCTGTCTCTGCCTCTCTTCCCCTTGATCTTTCCAGTTGTCATGATGTTTTCCAATGCCTCTCTTCTCATCACATGACCAAAGAAAGGTGTTTGTCTCTTTCTGATTGTTGTATATAATTTTCTAGTTTCATTATCCTCTTTCAGGCAATCGTTGTTAGTTACTTTGGCAGCCCAAGAAATTTGCAACATTCGTCTCAGGAACCACATCTCTGTTGCTTCAAAGTTCTTCCTGATTTGTTCATTTACATTCCAAGATTCATCTGCCATACAGCAAAACAGGTTCTATATAGCACTTCCGCACTGTCTTTCTTACATTCAATGATAGTGACTTATTGCATAAGATACTCTTCACTTTTTGAAATGCAGCTTTTGCTTGCCCTATTTTGTTCTTAATCTCTATATATGGGTATATGGGAATATTCTTAAACAAGTGAATCAGTACAACTATTGCGGAACGGTAATAGCATCTGATGGGAGGTGCCTTGAAGAGATTAGAACAAGAATTACCATGATGAAGGTAGCTTTTGAAGATGGAAAACATTCTGACCAATAAAAAGATGTCAATTGCAACGAGAAAAAGAGTGCTGAAGTGCTACATAGAACATGTACTTTTGTATAGATCTGAAACATGGACAATGAGTAGTTACGCTGAAAAATATCTAATGGCTGTGGAAATGTGGTTTCCGATGAAAATGCAAAGAATATCATGGACATGTTAAAAAGAACCAATGAGCAAGTCCTAAACGAAGTAAATGAAAACCGTAAACTGATAAGAGAAATTAGACGTATGACAGCCAGTTTTTTGGACACATTATGAGAAGAAATAAATTATAGAACTTGGTGACAACTGGCAAGATTGAGGGGAAAAGAACAAGGGGAAGGCAGAGAAGTAAATATCTGGATGGCTTGGCCATGTGGCATGATCAAGAACACAGAGTTGACCCACGACTCTCGTGATTATGTGAGATGTCGAAACATGACCGCCCATGCTTATCGGTATGGCACAAAATGATTTCTAATTAAAACAGTCCTACAAAATATAAACTCATGAGATGGTAATACTCAAGCCAACTGTATGCATATCAACAAATACAACAGTTCTTGTTCTGCGTTCATCCGGAGCGTTTTTGGACATGATTGCTTTGTGCCTTTTTACAGCAGAGCTGATACTTATGCCTTTCAGCCGACATCTGCGGGCATTTGTTGGCCAGGTTAACCTTCCCGGGTATACAACAGTTCTGTAATACTCAAGCCAGCTGTATGTACAACAGTTCTGTAATAATAAATATCAATATGCTTGTTGCAAATCAAAAAATGAATATTCACACTGCCTGGAATAAATCTATATTCACTGGATTAGGTCGTATTAACACAAGTCTGTAAGATGGTCTCGGTTATCCCATTTCTCAAAGAAAATATCACACATAGGTCACATTGTCACAAGCATACCAAGTATATATTCTATATGTATGCTATGAATGGACATATAGGACATACAGCGACTGTCCTAACTAGCCCTTGGTCAAGATGGACAAAACCTCACGTGGATCGGACTGATCTTGTTCCCCTAGAGCGCACTGTTTGTCCTCCACTGAACATTACACAGGACACATATGATGTCATCAAAATTACATATGGTGATATCAACATTACACGTGACACATGATGTCATCAACATTACATGTGATATAACCAACATTACACTGATATAAACTACTTTTTTTTTGGGATGTGCAAATCCCTTACAGGACATTGCAGTCAACATAGCATCTTTCAGCTGCTGTTGATGTACTAGGCAAGATTACGCTCAGTAGTTTGCCATTGCTTTCTGAGCGACCGGCTCACATACCCCGTAAGTTACCAACGCTACGAGAACCGCTACTGATTATCGCGCAGGACGTGATATAATCAATATTACACGTGATGTCATCAACATTACACATGACACATTATGTTGTCAACATTACAGTGACACATGTCATCAACATTAAACATGACACAAACGATGTCATCCACATCACACACAATCTCTTCTTCTCCTTTGTACACCTTCAGATGTCAACCTGAATATATGTAAAGAAAGCAGTACTCAATTTGACCTTGTTGACATCTCCAAAGAGCTTGTCCTCAAATGGAGCAGGGTGGGCCAAAATAACTTTCTCTGTTCTGAGTACATTGGACATACTTGTAGCTGATGTTACGTGACACATATGATATCAACATTATACACAAAAGATTGTCATCAACATGAAACATGATATCATTATATGACATGATATCAACATTACACATATATCATCAACATTACAATTGATATCATCAACATTACACAGATATCATCAACATTACAATTGATATCATCAACAGTACATACATATCAACAATTACACACACATCATCAATAGTACATATATGATGTCATCAATAATGACACACATTATGTAATCATTACACATGATATATTTGATGTCATCAACATTACACATATGATGTCATCAACATTGACACATATATCATCAACAGTACATATATGATGTCATCAACATTACACATATGTCAACAGTACATATATGATGTCATTAACATCACACATGACATATTTGATGACATCATCATTACATATAAAACATCAACATGACACATATTCTATTATCATCACTTCTACTACTAAGCTGAAACACAAGGCATATTTTCATATCTGAGCAATCAACAAATTAAAAAAAATAATATTAGTCCTATAGAAAATATGGCCATTGGGGTGTGAAGTGTTAAACTGTCACAAAGCAATAAGCAAATGCTAGTTTTCACAATAATACTGTTACAGAAAATTGCAATTGTTCACAATCTCTTTGACTCTTATATATGTACAGATAATGTTATCACTATTAAATAAGTTATCACGGGGAAAATAAGCTGTCGCAATTAAATGATCTGCTACAAGGAAATGAGCTGTCACAATTAAATAAACTCACAATTAAATAAGCTGTCACAGGAAAATTAGCTGTTGCAATTTAATAAGCTGTCACAATTAAATGATCTGCCACAAGGAAATTAGCTGTCACAATTAAATGATCTGCCACAAGGAAATTAGCTGTCACAATTAAATGATCTGCCACAAGGAAATTAGCTGTCACAATTAAATAAACTGTCACAAAAACATGAGCTGTCACAATTAAATAAACTCACAATTAAATAAGCTGTTACAGGAAAAAAAAAGAAATTTGTTTTCACTAGGGCTGCGGAAGTTAACGATTAATTAATCGATTAATCGTTAATTATTTTTAACGATTAATGTTTTTTAAATGATTAATCGAAAACTTTTCTCCCATCACTTATACAAATGAACAGGATGTCGAAAAATTGTCAGAAATTTTAAACATAGTGCTGCAAACACTATCGAATTGCAAAATTGTACTGAGTCACCATTGTGTAAGCTGCAGCAAAATGTACCAACAAAATGGAACAGTATTTTTTCTAAATTATGCTACAGAGTCTTCTACAGGTCAGAGAAGCATTAACTGTCTACATGTCAGATGAAAAGAAGCAATACAAAGGTCCAAAACTGTCAGGTTAAGATTGGGAGTAGATTTCGAAATATGTCAAAGTTTTGGTCTGTCAGACCACGGACCTGCTTGGCCGTCAAGATTGTTTAATGTAGCTTTAGTTTAGTCGTTGGATCAACATCACGGCACACGGTGTAACCCATAAGTGCTCCGTTTCCCTCCTAACTCAAACCTGAGTCTGGAGAAACTCAGCTCAATGCACGAACTCCGTTGCATCGC
Source organism: Cepaea nemoralis (assembly GCA_014155875.1). NCBI lineage: Eukaryota > Metazoa > Mollusca > Gastropoda > Stylommatophora > Helicidae > Cepaea > Cepaea nemoralis. The sequence continues at coordinate 508,941 of JACEFZ010006853.1, read as the reverse complement.
CGAGGATCCTGAAATACTTTGGATAGATTTTTAGCTCGAAATTTTGCCCGGGCAGCGCCGTTAGGCTACTCTTTTTCGATTTCCAACTGCCAAGGGATTTTTTACGTGCTCAACAATACACACGGGCGTCCGATCTCACTACCCAGAGACCAGGGGAAATTTTATTACTGGAAGTCCAGGTGGATTTTTTAAATAAATCCCGGTCCTCACCGGGCCTGAATCCGGGACCTCCAGCACTCGAGGCGGTCACCATACCTCGAGACCACTAGCCCCCCCCCCCCTTCCCCCGTTAATGTAGCTGTGTATAGCCACTGCTATCATCGTTGACAAAGCATATGACTGTACACGATGATGATGATCCGGGCTACAAGGCTAAATTTAAGGCAGCATCTTTTAATGACTTCAGTGAACGTGTAGCTTAATATGACAAGTATTGAAATACTACAGATTGCAACCGCACTTGATCCACGCTACAAATACCTGAAGTGTTTGTCAAAAGATGCAAAAGAACGAAATTGGTCACGTATTGAACAACAAATAGCAGTTGATGTTCAAGATGAGCGGATGGAGACTGCTGCAACGAATGATACTGACATTGACAATGAAACTATATGTGAACCAAATGAACAGCGTATTAAGTTAATGGAGTCTGAAATGGAAGAGAAAGTTGCTGAATCGATTGACCCTCTACAAAGGTGGAAACTTAATGAACATAAATATCCAAAATTGGCAATCCTTGCCAAGACCATTCTGTGCATACCGGCTACTTCAGTTCCATGTGAACGATTGTTCAGCTCTGCTGGTTATATTGTTAATAAGACGCCTCGTCACTATTTAGAAGTAACAGGTTCAAATCCCGGTCGGTAACTATAGCTTTCAATTGTTATGTAGTATAGTGTGTCCTCTAGTCTTTAATTCGTTCCCCTTCTTCTATGAGCATCAAACAATATGTACGTATACTATTTATTTATAAAGAAATACCAGTTGACCAAGAGGTGAAGAAAAGATGGCGCTGGATAGAACATATATTCCCCGGGAAGGTTAACCCGGTCAACAAATGCCCGCAGAAGTCGGATGTGTCGGCCTAACGGCGCAAGAACGCAGCTCTGCTGTAAACAGGCACAACACAATCACGTCCGAAAAAAAAGTCCGGATGAACGCAGAAAAAGAAGAAGAAGAAGAAGAACATATATTGAGAGGGATGTTATAATACTGCTGATGTCTGCAAGTCATGCAACCTGGAAATATTGCAGGCAACATTTTAAAACAAATTTAACATAATAAAACTTTGCAACATTCAATTGTAAAAAAAAAAAATTTTAATATAACACATAAAATATGTTACATGCTAAAATAGTCATATTGCAAAATTAATCTTTTCAGTAGTAATATATATATATATATATATATATATATATATATATATATATATATATATATATATATATATATATATATATATACTGTGTGTGTGCGCGCGCACACACACACATACATTCACACTCACTCACACCACACACTCTCACACACACCATGTTTAAATAGTTAACTTCTTTGTTTTCATTTTTTTTCTTCTTAATTCTTCTTCTTCTTCTTCTTCTTCTTCTTCTTCTTCTTCTTCTTCTTCTTCTTCTTCTTCTGCTTCTTCTTCTTCTTCTTCTTCTTCTTCTTCTTCTTCTTCTTCTTCTTCTTTCTTCTTCTTCAGGTGCCTCTCTAGTGCAGACATTGGCAAACAGATTCAGTCCTCTGATATTTGCTACTTGACTGATGACATTTAAAACAAAACGTACACGTTTTACACCATTTATGAGACCCATCAACAGAAGAGTAACTAGCCTTGTGTGGGGAACACTGGGTAAGAGAGACAGTGGACGGCAGAGAATGATGTACGTGGTAACTTTAAATGCTTGGCAGCAAATAATACAAGGGGACTTCAAATGAAAACCTTAAATATTTTTTTTTTAACTCTCTGAGTTGTCCAAACAGGTGGAAATAACTTGGGGCTAGGTCTGGCGAGTATGGGGGATGTGATACACACTGAGGTCATTGATGGTTTCAAACGTTGCGCTGGCAGTATGGGGTTGAATATTGGCATGTTGCAAAAGGACACCTTTACTCAGAAGTCCACGTTGTTAGGATTTGTTTGCAGGTAGAAACTTCCTACTCCACTCATACACTTGCTGGACTGACAGGCATGCATCACCATATTCGCCGGTGAATTTCTATAGGTTTCACCCCTTCACTGATTTAAAAAAAAAAAAATGGGTAATAGAATGCTGCTTCTCTTTGGTGCATGTCAAAAGTGAGGCAGTCATCTTTCAACTGTCCTTAAGATGTCACCGTGTTTATCTGCAAAGTGATGTCACGTGCTCAGCCCTTTTGACATCCTTAACAACAATATTGATAGATTACAAGACAATGGCGTGGTTATTTCAATTTCTATCACACGTTTAAGCATTTCATTTGAAGTCTCCTCGTATTATAAACTAACAACGTCATGTAACCATCAGGTGATGAGCATGGAGCAGCGAGCATGGAGATTCATGATCACCGACGTCTGCCCCAAACATATTCACAATATGTGAGTAACAACGACAATCATTGAGCCTCTTAAGATCAACATTGTTTGAAGCATCAAATGATTGGGGGGAACAGAAAATCGTTTTCTATCATCCTAAACATTGTTCCTATTAAGAGAGGTGTTAGGCAGAGATGCGTAATGTCTCCAGATCTTTTTTTCCCTATACAGTGAAAATATTTTCAGAAATGTAGAAGACATAATGGAATCAGCATTGGAGGACGAAAGATACATTAGATTGGCAGATGATACAGTATTGATTGCAGACAATGCACAGAATCTGCAACAATTAGTAGACGCAGTTGTTGTCCACAGTGAGCAGCCGGGGTTGGAATTAAATTGTAAGAAGACACAGGTTATGGTCGTCACTAGGAAGAACGAAATACCACAATGTAACATACAAGTAAATGGGAATATTCTTCAACAAGTGAATCGGTACAATTATCTCGGAACAGTCATAACATCTGATGGGAGATGCCTTGAAGAGATTAGAATAAGAATCGCCATGGCGAAAGTAGCCTTTAGCAAGATGAAAAACATTCTGACCAATAAAAAGATGTCAATTGAAACGAGAAAAAAAGAGTGTCGAGGGGATACATAGGGCCTGTTCTTTTGTATGGATGTGAAACTTGGACAGTGGGCAGTCAAGCTGAAAAACATCTGATGGCTGCAGAAATGTGGTTTCTGAGGAAAATGCAAAGAATACCATGGACAGATAGAAAAACCAATGACCAAGTACTACAGGAGACAAATGAAAATCGTAAATTGATTAGAGAAATTAGACGTATACAGTCACAATTTTTTGGACATGTTATGAGAAGAAATGGACTGGAGAACTTAGTGACAACTGGCAAGATCGAAGGGAACAGACCAAGAGGAAGACCGAGAGGAAAATATCTGGATGGCTTGGCCACATGGCATGGACGAGACAGGAACACTGAGCTGATCCACGACTCTGGTGATCGAGTGAAATGGCGAGTCATGACCGCCCACGCTTTCCGGCATGGCACATGATTGATTGATTTAAACATTGTTCAATTGCAAATGTTTCATCCAGCAAATAATTGAAAATGATATGTATACTCTGTAATGGGATCTCCCTCCAGGCATGTCGTTGGAGATTGTTGACAATGAAATACTTAAAACTTGTGGAGTAAATATTGCCAACAAAGGAGGTCAGCATGGCCGAATGGATAAGACCACTTGTCCTTAAACATCCGGTGTGCTGATGCTGAGGTGGTGGGTTCAGCCCCTACACCGGTCAGTTGGACTAAAATGTTGACTTCTCTTCTTGACTCAGAGACGTAAATTACAAGTACCTCTGAAGTCGGAGTGAGGTCACCTGATGTTGAAGTACATTGGTAATAGGGAAAGCTATTCCACACGAAAAAGTCAGTCCAGTGCACTAGAAGTCGCAGCATGTGTATGGACTACGTTTGAATTCAAAGCGACCAAATGCAACAGTTCATGTGGATTAGCTTTCCTTATTACCAGTGTCCCTCGCCGTCAGGCGAACCCACTGCAACTTCAGAAGTAAGCATTGCCATTAATTATGATCTCTAAAAGTTAACAGTATTTCCATTAATAATGATCTCTAAAAGATAACAATATTTCCATTAATTATGATCTCTAAAAGATAACAATATTTCCATTAATAATGATCTCTAAAAGATAACAATATTTCCATTAATTATGATCTCTAAAAGATAACAATATTTCCATTAATTATGATCTCTAAAAGATAACAGTATTTCCATTATGATCTCTAAAAGCTAACAGTATTTAATTAATTATTATCTCTAAAAACTAACAATATTTCCATTTATTATAATCTATAAAAGCTAACAGTATTTCCATTAATTATAATCTATAAAAGCTAACAGTATTTCCATTAATAATAATCTATGAAAGCTAACAGTATTTCCATTAATTATAATCTCTAAAGGCTAACGGTTCATTTTCATTCAGTAGCATGTCCTTTGCAGAACTTTGCTCCCATAACAACCTTCCGGAAGACCACTGATCATAAGCAAGATGTCCCATGTCCGATACACCCATCCGAAGATCATCCGCCACATCCTGCACCCATCTTCTCTTTGGCCTTCCTCTTCCTCTCTTCCCAGGCATATACCCCTCCATTATTGTTCTCTCCAAACTTTAGTGACGTTTCAAGTGACCAAAATATTTCAATTTTCTTTGTTTTATCGTCTTTGAAAGCCAACTTTCTTCAGTATTCAGCTCTTTAAGTATGGATGCATTTGTTCTTTTCTTTATCCAAGTTATCCTTAGAACTCGTCTATAACTTTAATATTAAAAGGCATTTATGCGCTGTTCATCTTGTTTAGTAAGTGTCCAGGTCTCACAGGCATATGTTGCAATGGGAAAGGTAGCATGCTTTTAAAAATCTAATTTTTGTAGTTCTATCTGTCCCTTTCCACAATTTATTCAGTTGATGTAGTCTTTGAAGAGCAATAGCTATTCGTCTTTTAACTTCTTTCATTGTGTCACCATTGGTGGCATGGTAAAGCTAACAGTATTTCCATTAATTATGAACTATTCAAACTAAAAGTATTTCCATTTTAAATAGTAATTGCTGGGGAATCCTTGAAGCTATTAAAATAGCATCAGAAATACATTCATGGGTAATGATAAGCATACATTGAAGTGAAGGAAAGAAATTGAGGACACATGTATAAATACTGAAAACTACAGGCAAACTGGGATTCAAACCTACCACCTCTGAATGATGACTGTTTCTTGCTGAAGGAACATGTGTACTTCGACATATGGACAACTAGGCACCCCAGACAATACTATTGAATGTATTTCGCATTTCAAATGCATCCATTGTCCAAATTTTAACAACATTCACAGCCTAATTACAATAAAAATCTGCTTAAAATAATGTATATGATAATAGTAATCTTTTAAAACAAATAATAAAATATTAGTTCAAGCAAATGTTAACAGTAATTTAAATGTGTAGACATTCCCCATCTACCATTGGGTGTAGAGATACTGTAGTCTTGTATCATAACACTTTTCTCCTATTTATAACAGTGTTTTAAAATTTCTCTCTATTATAAGTCAATTGTCCTGCTTCAGTTGTTATCATCTGGCCAACACTCAGGACTCAGAGAAAAGGCCAATCAGACACATAATCAGACTTCTACTGGTACAATTAGTATTGGGACTCTTCGCTGGCTGTTGCAGATGAGGACAGAATGCATATGGGAATGTCCCTAGCTGTGATGTCAGCTCTTGACTCAACCCAACAAAACTCAACTGTTTCCGCCATGTGTAAATTATCGATGACAACAAGAATCCATCTACACCAGTGTTTCCCAACGTGGGGCCCACGCCCCACAGGGGGGCAATTTGACTGTTAAGGGGGGCAATTCGAAAATGGAAGAAATCGGCTGAATATAACAAAACGGGGAGACTTGAGACTGAAGTTAACTAAATTGGAACCTGACATAAGATCTCTTTGCAGCAAGCATCAAGCGCAAGGATCTCACTAAATTTAAATAATAAATAATTACTAATAATTAAAATAATATAGAAAAATCTTTCATTAAAATTATTTTGTACTTGAATTTCAGTTCTCTATTATATGTTTTGAAAATTTACTTACTGTGTTTGCTCAATAATTACCTAGTGATTTCTTCCTAAAACCTATCATTCAAGTTTCTTTAGTGAACATTTCAATTTTTGAATATTAAACATAATGTATATGTTGAGGGGGGGGGGGGGCGGGGGAGGGGGGCAATATGAATTTTAGAAAGGCTTAAGTGGGGCATGGCACAAAAAAGGTTGGGAAACACTGATCTACACCGTAGTCTTGCTCTTCCCTGTTTTCCAAGTTCCCCCCCCCCCCCCCCCACCCTACCCCCCCATGGTTATCTGTTCTAGACTTTCATGTCTTTTTACCTGCCCACATATTACATTTTTATTTTATTCGTCTTAATAGCCTGCTTTGTGGCACAGGGTTACAAACGCAATTTGCAATCTCGTATACCGCGTTTGAAACGCAGCTGAGGGCGATTTGAAAGCAGACAGCCGTACGTTGGTTTTAATTTCAAAGGTATGAGTGCCGTTTGTTCAGAATGTAATGGCAAACTACTAGATGTAAACTTGTCAAGAAATCACAAACAGCCAAAAATGCCGTGGTTGACTGCGACATCCTGTAAAGGATAGGCAACTAACTTGTCTTAACAACCAACCTTCTTCAATAGTGACTATTGTTTGATAGATTCGTTTTTTCTCTTTTTCATGCAATAAATTTGTTACGGTCTTCTCTAACACTTACTTTCAAAGGCTCATATGTGCTCTTCTGTAGATGTGTTATGTGACCAGCTTTGACACTCATATGCTGTCACAGAAAATACCCATGTTCTTGGTACACCGACTTTTGTTGTCTCATCTCATCATGTTCCTCTTGTACCTTGTTGTGTGGAGGTGAAGCATTAACACAGGGAGAGTGCCCATGTATGGGCTTCTTATATCGAGATTCCCATGGACTATGTTATTCCCTCTGTCCATTGTTTACATGGTCAGCCTCTTCTTCTGCTTCCATTTGGACTGTACATCATTTCTTGTTGTGGTATATGGTCAGTTGGTAGCCTAGTTATATGGCCAAACCATTCAACTTGCTGTATTCTGATAAAATCTAGCGCTGCTATAACCCCCACTTTAGTCCTGATTTAATCATTTTTGATTTTCTCTTTTCTTGATGCATTGAGTTGTTTTTTTCAGGAATCTCATTTCCGTTGTCTATTTGTTTCAATCATAAAGGTGTAATTGCCTTAGTTTTTGCAGAGCAATTTTCATGCTTCTTTTAATTTCTGTTATTCCATTTCAATCTCCGGTCAATTGAGAGCCTGGATATTCACTTTTCGTAATTCCTTTGTTACATAAGTCTGCTAACTGTATTTTAATCTCTGTAACTTGAGCTTAGTTAAGCCAAGAACCGAGATCACAGCACTTGGGACATTCCCATACAAGCTCCGTCCCCAACTTCAACAACCAGAGAAGAGTCACAATACTAATGGAACCAGTCGCAGTTTCATTAGGTGTCCTTCTGGCCTTTCCTCTGAGTATTTCGTGCTGGCCAGACCCTCTGCCCCACCATTCATTCCTGGCACGATGATTTATCTGTTCTTCCACACACTTCACATGATCCCAACAGATCCGGATTAGATCAGCCTTATCATGCACTGATACCCAACCCAGGGGTGGAGACCCAGCAAATCTCTCCACATAATTGCTCCCCAACACTGCAGTATGGCTTATAACTAGAACAACTGGTAATATATACCCCTTTCTACATAGAATCAAATCAAGCATCTGAAAAATAAACCAGTTCCAGATTTCAAAGTCAAAGAAATAATTATGTTAAATTAAAAATTTAAAAAAAAACAACTAAATAATTTAACCTAGTTAACCTAGTAAAATGTATCTATTAAATAAATAAATAATTATACACTAAAAGAGTTAACAACCAAGTAAAATAAAATAAGAAACTGAACATTATCAGCATGTGTCCTTGGTGCAGTAATTCTGTTTGTGTTCTTTGAAAGTTTTCAGCAATAAAGGTAGATAACTCCTAATTGCTTGATTTATTTTGTCAATATCACAGCTGCCAAAAAAATAAGGGCATTTTAAAGCCAAAGGGGAAAATTGTTCCCTGCGATTGTTTGAGAAAAAATGAACATAAGTTTTTGCATCTGGTAAATCATGTTCGCTAATGTCTACTTGCTTTAGAAGTTCTTGAAAGATGTTGTATTTCTGTGGGTGATTAACAATGTCATTCCAAAGAGCTTCCTTATCAGTAAACCAACCAATGTTTTTGTGATAAGCTTGCAAAAAGCTGTCAATGGTCAGTGCATGCATGCGTACCATAAAAGCATGTCTGCGAATATTCGCTATCTTGTCCCCCACCCAGTTCTCAACAACCTGGTGCAGATCGTGCATTAGCATTTGCTCCTCTTCTAGAAACAACTGAGCCAAGGGGTGGTCACTCTTAGATTTCGACCAGAAAGATCCTATATAAACCCTTGGCGGTTCCACGGATTGAATGAGCGGTGCCAGGTTCCAGAACAGGGCCCCATAGACTCTCATCAGTTCGTGTTGGGTAACCGTGTCTGCCTTGTTGATAAGTAGCTTCACTTTTCCTTCGTGACCTTTGAGCTATCAAAAGATATAGACATTTAAAAATTTACAGGCAAGGATACTAATAAATAATAAAAACAGGCAGAAAAAAAAAACAAAAACAATATTTGTTGGTTGAGTGTTCTACAGACTTGATTCGTGAGTTTCTAACAAGTAATGAAAAGTCTATATTTATTAATTGTCTACATATATACTGATTGTTTTAATTTTTCACAAGTTGAAAAGTCAATATTTATTCAGTATTTAAACATAGTGAATAGTGTTTGATTTTCTAATATTATGAAATTCCAATAGTATTTTTATAGCAGTCTGAACTCTTTCAATCCTAAGGAGTGTTTGATGTATGGATAGCTCTTTCCCCTGTATCCTTAATATCATCGTGTGTATCTTCTTATATTTTATGTTTGGTTAGTGCCTCTAGTGAATTAAAACTTGGAACTGAAATGTTAAAAATTCCTAGACTACTTTTGATTAAGGAGAAGACAATTTCTAATTTTCTACAATATTTGAACATCAAAGAAAACTGGCTCATAAATAGCATAATGTCTGAGAAACACAAATGTTGGTCGTATTAAACATCACAGTGGCTTGGCCAGAGTAGTCACGGTGGATAATCGAACTCAAAACCTTCGGACAGTGAGGCAGGCAGCTTAACCACTTTGCCAGGTGATTGATGTGGATACTGACCACATCACACACTGAGTGGCAAAAGTTCTATACAAATGAGGCTGGCAACATATACCCAACACTTCAAGGCATGGAGAAGAGTCCTTGACATTAAATACAACTATACAAACCTGATTAAAAACTGCGTCCAGTCCCGCATCCAACTTTGTTGGGTCATAGACGAGGAATATCAAACTGGCCCTCTGCATAAACCACTGGAGAACCTCGTAAAATGGATAGCCCCTTTCTTGTTGTTTCTTGGTTTCTATGATGCCGGGCGTGTCCACTAAAGTGACCAGCTCTAGAAATGGAGATTTCAGTTCTACTCCCTGCAGCCTCTGTATGAACACCTGCAGGGGAGATAAATGTGTCAGTTCAAACTGATGTTTTCTAGGTCAACATGGATAAGAGCACTCGTTCTTAAATATTTGGTGTGCTGATGCTGAGGCAGGGGGGTTCAACGTGTACATTGGTCAGTTGGACTAAAATTTTGACTTCTGTACTTGACCACATGACGAGAACACAGAAGAAGAACCATCTGCAAATCTAACCATTAGAGAACTCCTGTTTGCAGACGACCAAGCACTAATAGCAAAATCAGAAGCTGAATTATAAGACCACATGAATAGTCTAAAAGAAATGTGTAGGGAACATAACATGAAAATTAGCACAAGCAAAACAGAGGTAATGACTATAACTAAAGAAGAACAAACAACAACAATTCACCTAAACGAGCATCCCTTGAAACAAGTAAAGAGTTTCAAGTTCCTAGGAAGTATAATATCATAAAATGGCAGATCAGGAGACGAGATCGAAAATAGGTGCAATAAGGCAAATCAACTCATTGGACAAATGGCACCAAAACTAAAGAACAAACATGTATCAATAACTACTAAGAAAGCACTTTACAACATAATCTTCCTGCCAACTCTATGGTACCAATGCCAAACCTGGACAATGACAGAAAAAGAGAAAAGAAAAATCACAACAACAGAAATGAGGTTCCTGAGAAGAATACTCAACGTATCCAGAAGAGATAAGATCAGAAATGAAGAAATCAGGACTAAAGTGGGGGTTAAAGCAGCACTAGATTTTATCAGAAAGCAGCAAGTAAAATGATTTGGCCATGCAAGTAGTTTACCAGTCAACAGCATACCACAGGAGGAGGCCAGAGGAAGAGGCCGACCACGTAAACGTTGGATGGAGGGAATAGCAGAGTCCATGGGAATATCGATATATGAAGCCCATAATCGGGCACTCTCATGAAGTTTATACTTCACCTCGACACCGCAAGGTACAAGAGGAACATGATGAGATGAGATGATGAGACTGAATGTGGATGCTCAACATAGTGATAACACCCCATGGTGATTAATTGTTGTAGATAATTACATTAATAGTGGTTCACTCTTGTCTTTCTAGCTTAACTCTGATATTTGATATATACATAGGCGCTTACTTTACTATACCCTGTAGCAATTATGGACTCACCTTCCCAGGATCTAGAGGATTATCTGAAGACGCGTACAGATTTCTTAGAAGATACAAGAAGGTTGGGCATAATAGAGGGCTTAAAAGGAGAACAGCTAGAAATATATATCAGAGTCGAGATGAAAGAATGGGCCACTGCGGATGAACAAATGACTAAAGCAATCGATGAGTTCTTTGAAGCAAAAGAGCCTAGCGAATGTGAAGAAGCAGAGATGAAGAAACAGTAAATGGAAACGCGGAGAAGCTAACCGAACTGGAGCTAGCCATATCAAAACTGAAAATGAGAAAGTCACCAGGAGCTGATGGTATCTCCAATGAAATGATCAGGAACCTAGGAACAGAGGCCAAAGCAAAGCTGTTGCAGATCTTCAATAACAGTTGGACCTTAGGCAGTGTTCCACAAGCCTGGAGAGAAGCAATCATGATACCCCTCCTAAAATCAGGGAAAGATAGTTCCATTGCCTCTAGCTACAGACCAATTAGCATCACCAGCTGTCTCTGCAAAACACTGGAGCGCATCATCAATCACAGACTGCAGTGGTACATTGAAAGTAAAAACATCCTTGTGCCACAGCAGGCTGGCTTTAGGCAGTGCTACTCTACGGAAGATCAGACAACCTACGTCTCTCAAGAAATTGAGGATGCATTCCAAGAGAAGAAGCTGGTGCTTGCGGCATGGATAGATTTGAAGAAAGCCTTTGACAAAGTCTGGAAAGAAGGTCTGATGAATAAACTGAGAAACTGCAAAGTCAATGGAAGAATGTACAAATTGGTGAAAGCATACTTGCACAACAGAAGAGCCCGAGTACAGATAGACGGACTAAAGAGCAAGAAAGTACTACTGCGTCACGGAGTTCCCCAGGGCGGAGTATTGTCCCCCACACTCTTTCTAATCTTCATCAATGATCTCGTTGCTAATCTACCGCATGGAATTAAAGCCGCAATGTGTGCCGATGACCTGGTTCTATGGAGCACAAATGAACATGCATCAGTGGCCACCAGATTACTACAAAGAGCTGTAGATACATTTGTTGCATGGGCAAATAGATGGTGTGTCAGCATAAACACTGACAAGTGCAGCACCACCCTATTTACCCTCTCTCCAAAACAAAAGGCAGGGACCATCCAGATAAATGGAACACCCCTACGAGAAGATAAAGAACCAACATACCTTGGAGTAACATTTGATGGCAGGCTGACATGGAGAAAGCACATCAACAAAGCAGTAGCAAAAGCCAGAAGGAAAATAGCCATCCTGAGAAAGCTAAGTGGAACCACATGGGGAGCCAGTGGGAAAATACTTAGCAAAGTTTATCAACAGAGCATACGACCACACCTGGAATACGGGTCAACTGCATGGTGTTCGGCAGCAAAAACCACACTACAAGAGCTGGACAAAGTGCAAAATCAAGCAATTAGAGTCACCACAGGAGGGATGAGATCAACCCCTATAGTGGAAATGGAGAAGATGGGGAGGACACAAGCACTGAGTGAGCGCAGAGATACGAAAACGCTAATACAAGCAGAAAAGTTCCTCAGCTTGCCAGGCCACCCTATGAAGAACAGATTTGAAAACCTAGTTATGGGGCGGTTGAAAAGAAGTAGTTTTATCCACCAGGCCAAACGACTCTGCAGAGAAACCACCGATCTGCCCACAGTTGGTATCCCCCTAACAACTATTCCAGAGCGAACTCCATGGAAAGATGAGCATAGACTATCATTACAAATCCAGACAAAAGTGAGAGGAATATTTGACATATATTTCCTGTCTGGGAAATTGCCAGTACTAAGGACACTACTTTCTGAACTTAGCAGTCAGCATAAGGTCACCATACAGTGGATACCATCCCACTATGGAGTACCCGGAAACGACAGAGCTGATCAATTGGCTAAGGAAGGCGCCAAAGAAGAACAGCCTGATGTGCCCGTTACATGTCACCAAAAGAAAAGAATGAACAAATCAGTCAGAAAGCCACCAAAACCTGCTCAAGATGACTACCACGTTATAGACAGACGAGAACAAGTCATTATTCTGCGCCTCAGAACAGGGCACAATAGATTACGCAACCACATGTATACAAAATTCAAGATTAGTGAAACAGCCATGTGCACATGTGGATTGGCGTCGCAGACAGCAGAGCACATACTCCAAGACTGCCCAAAATACAACATATCTAGGCAAACCTTCTGGCCTAAAGAGATGACAGTGGAAGATAAACTCTATGGACCGCTGTGTGAACTGAAAAAGACAGTTCAATTCATACAAGAGACAGCATTGCTAGTTATAGACATATTTAAGCGAACGAAAGAAGAGAAAGAAAAATGCGAATGCAAACCGCAGCCACAAGTATAAATACTCCAGAGGCCGTAGAGGTTCAATGCCTAACCGCCATGCTGGGGACCGAAAGTTTCTATGTTATGTCTTCCAGCAAGTAACGGCTACAGCAAGATAACAATACACAACTAAAACCATTATGTAAGCGTATATACTATATATGCCTGTTTTCATTTTGGTCTATAAGTATCTTCTCGTAATCGTTACCATAATCTGACCCAAAAGATGTGGACTGTTTGTTTCTGGAAATGTGGTTTCTGGGGACAATACAAAAGAATACCCTGGCCAGACAGAAAAACCAATTAGCAAGCCTACTAGAGGCAAATGAAAACCGTAAACTGATTAGAGAAATTAGATGTAGACAGTCAAGTTATTTTGGGCACGTTATGAGAAGAAATAAGCTAGAGAACTTGGAACTGCCAAGATTGAAGGGGAAAGAGCAAAGGGAAGGCAGAGAACTGAATGTCTAGAATGCTTGACCACATAGCATGGTCGAGACAAGAACACAGAGCTGATCCACGACTCTGGTGATCGTATGAGATGGCGAAACATGACCGCCCACACTTACCGGCATGACACATGATGATGATGGCGCCTGTTTCTAATGTTCGTGATGAGTCATCTGTGTTTTGAAGAGATTAGAACAAGAATTGTCATGGCGAAACTAGTCTTTTGCAAGATGAAAAACACACTGACCAATTAAAAAGATATCAATTGCAACGAGTAATAGTGTTGAGGTGTTATATAGAACCTGTACTTGTGCTGGTATATGGATATGAAGCTTGGACAATGATCAAACAAACTGAAAAACATCTGATGGCTGTGGAAATGTGGTTTCTGAGGAGAATGCAAAGAAACCATGGACAGACAGAAAAACCAATGACCAAGTCATAAAAGAAACACATGAAAATCGTACACTGATTAGAGAAATAAGACGCAGACAGTCAAAATGTTTTGGACATATTATAAGAAGAAATAAATTGGAGAACTTGGTGACAACTGGCAAGATCGAGGGGAAGACAGAGAAGTAAATACCTGGCTTGGCCACATGGCATGGTCGAGGCAGGAACACTGAGCTGATCGATGACTCTGGTGATAGAGTGAAATGGCGAATTTTGACCGCCCACGCTTACCGGCATGGCACACGATAGATGGCTCTGTTCTTCTTTCGATCGCTTGAAATGTGTCTATAACTGCAATGTTGTCTCTTGTGTGAATCTAACAGTCTTTTTTAGTTCACTCAGCGGTCCACAGAGTTTATCTTCCACTGTCGTCTCTCTAGGCCAGAAGGTTTGCTTAGATATGTTGTATTTTAGGCAGTCTTGGAGTATGTGTTCTGCTGCCTGCGACGCCAATCCACATGTGCACACATCTCTTGAATTTTGTATACATGTGGTTGTGTAATCTATTGTGTTCTGGTGTCTGAGGCGCAGAATACTGATTTGTTCTGGTCTGTCCATAATGTGGTAGTCGTCTTGAGCAGATTTTGGGAGATTTCTGACTGATTGGTCATTCTTTTCTTTTGGTGGTATGTAACGGGCACACCAGGCTGTTCTTCTTTTGCTCCTTCCTTAACTAATCGTTTTCGGGTACTCCACAGAGAGATGGTCGTAGTACATCAGAGGGTTTTGCCACCAAGAAGTGAAGCTCCGCGAGTATCTCCTTATATAGTTCTATGTGACGTCATTCGACTCAGTTCAAAATCGGCTCCGCATTCTAAATGCAGAGTCAAAGGAATATAACTCATGACTAACTGCTTTTTTTTGTCTTTTTTTTTGCAATCTTGCATCCCTTTATTTATTTTGTTTTCTTATTTAAATATTGAATATATTAAAATGGCGGATATTATTGGTTGTAGTAGCCGGCAATCGGCATGTGCGTGTGCGGTGGTGGGTGGCGAGCGGCAGCGCGTGTGCTCGCGGTGGTTCGAACCCACCGAGTTTAAGAGTCCTCTAAACTGTTACACTATGTTGATCACGAAGTACAGGCCGACTCGACCCTGCCACAACCTCATGTTACATGGTCAGCGTGTGATACCAATAGTGACACATGTAAAACCTTCCTACGTCAAACACCGAGTCAACCTGGCTGCAACGTGGATGATTTTACACGGTCAGACACGTTTCATGGTTAGATAGCGGTGACTGATATGCATCACGACCTTGAGACGTCCTACGGCCTATAATATATTTTTCTGGTGTGACGTACTTTGCATAAATGACAAGGTTAAATGTTAAGTCACGGTGATGGTCGCGTGACATTTAAGCCTTATCAGGGGTTCAAACCCTCGAACCATGACGGGCGTCATGGGAAAACTGTAATAAGTAAAAATTTAAATATGGCGGGGAAATGGTCTGTACAGGGCCGTAGTTTCCTACACATAACCATCACCAGCTCTTCAAATGAAAACCGTAAAAAATTAAAGATGGCCGGTAGTGTTGGTTGTAGTGGGTATGGCTGAGTGAAATTCATTGTTAAGGGATGGATAGTGGTTATTAATGATCTGTAGAGACCCGTAGTGGATTATACACTATTATCATAAACTCTTCAAAAGAAAACATTAAAAAGTAAAGCTGACCAGTATTACTGGTTGTAGTGGGTATAGCGTAGTGTGATTCGGTGTTAAGGGGTAGATAGCGATTAGTGATCTGTAGAAGGTCGTAGTGGTTTAAACACTATCATCATGCAAGTTATAAATGAAAACCTTAAAGATGTAAAGATGGCCTGTATTATTGGTTGTAATGGGTATGGCCGAGTGAAATTCGTTGGTAAGGGATGGGTGAGTGGAAGGGTAGCTAGATAAACACTATCAGAATACGGGTTACAAATGAAAACCTTAAAAGGGTCAAGATGGCCGGTGATATTGGTTGTAGTGGGTATGGCTTTATGTCATCGTTGCTAAGGGGTGATTGGGTGGACGAAAGGCTAGATAAGTGATGTCGATCCTTTTTTCATGAGTGGACGAGTGGCAGAGTGGCTAGATAATAGTCCGTTCCGTGCTAAGGGGTGGGGAAGGTAGAGTGGTTAAATAAAGGGCTTCCATTCGTTGTTAAGAGTGGGTGAGTTAAGGAAATGCTAGATAATTGCGTACGATGGTCGCCGTGGATGAGTGTATGACCAAATGGTCGGTGTGGATAGTGAAAAAGGAAAGATGGTGACACGAGTGAGGAGGTCTACCATCAACAACTTCGATGCATATTTGATCATCCGATCGTCAGAAGCCCTTGGGTTTTTACACTATATATCTAACGAAAAGTTACCGACTGTATATTATAATGGCGGTTACTACTGTCTGTATTGGAAGCGACTTAAACACTATCATCATACCAATGGCGATGTGTTAGAGATACAAGATCTGTGTAATGATGTACAGCCAGCCAAAGGGTCTCATGTCTAAGGAATGCATCTGCGAAATGTTGCTAATGGCTACAACCTGACCACGTGGGGATGCTTCCGGTCACATGCATAAGGATACATCCGGGACACGTGGTTAAGGGTTACATCCGATACAGGTGGGGGCGTTAATCCGGTCACATGCATAAGGATACACCCGGAACACGTGGTTAATAAGGGTACTGAAAAAAGGGTGTCCTCTCGTTTGTCAAACCAGGGGACGTAACTTGTGATGACCAACATGTATGGGAGTGAGTCCACTACCTCGTAAACAGTGCATCCGAACTCTAAACTGGTCTTCCTTCTCTCTCTTTCTATATCCGTTAGGGTTGGTCACCGAGTAATGTCAAAAGACATCCCGACATCAATACAACATAAGGTAATTTCGAATGTAGTATAAGCAACTATAACCAAGTCATCGCAGTGTCCGACTAAGCCTTTCTCATAGTCATAGAGCAGAGCTGTGAGCGCCTACGCCAGGCTGGGGGAAGAGTATTTGTACGTTACAGTTAGCGGATCATACAACAACGATACTTTAACTCATTTTATCAGCTATACACACGTACACAACAACATGTGCCGGCTCGACCAAAGGCGTCTCTTGGAACATGACATGCCACGTGCCAGCTTTCGTGACCACTGAAGTTATTGCGTCTCAGATCAAGCATTTACACTGTCATTACCTCCCTGTGTGTCCATACAGTTCTTTGCATCTTTCCCCAGAAACACATTTCCATTGCCAATATTTTTTTAAAAATTAGTTATTTTGCTTATTTCCCCGTATCACATCCAGACAAAAGTAAAGGTTCTATGTAGCACTTCAACGTTCAAATAAGAAAACATGTTAGCCAAATGGGGAAAATATCAGTCAAACTTATAAATATCTCCACCAAACTTATAAAAAGTAGAAAACTTTGTTAAACAAATGTGAAAAAAAAAATATCGGCTAAAGAGTGATATATTGCAACCAAACTTATAAATAAGTCAGCTAAACTTATAAAAAGTAAGAAAATTTGTTACCCAAATGCGAAAAATGTCGACCAAATACAAAAATATCTCGTCCACATTTATAAAAAGTAGGAAACTTTGTTAACCAAATGTTAAGAATGTTCGGTCAAGGAGAGAAATATTTCAACTAAACTTATAAATAGGCCAGTCAAACTTATAAAAAGTAGGAAAATTTGTTACCCAAATGCAAAAAATATTGGCCAAATACAGAAATATCTCGTCCGAACTTATGAAAAGTAGGAAAATTTTGTTAACCAAACGTGAAAAATAGTTGTCAAGTAAAGAAATATCTCAACCAAACTTATAAAAATTTGAACATTTGTTAGCCAAAGGGGAAACATTTTGACAAAATAAAAAAAAATATCATGTTTAAACTTATGAGAGTAGGAAAATTTGTTAGCTAAATGGGAAAAGTATAAAAACTTTTCAACCAAACTTATAAATATCTCGACTAAACTTATAAAAAGTAGGAATATTTGTTACCAAATAATGAAAACACTCTGCCAAACTTATGAAAAGAAGGAAACTTTGTTAACCAAAGGGGAAAATATTGGTCGAGCAAAGAATTATTTCAACCAAACTTATAGAAAGTAAGAAAATTTGTTAGCCGAAGGGGAAAAATCTTGACCAGGTATGAAAATGTGTTAGCCAAAGGGGAAAAATATTGACCAAGTAAAGAAATACCTCGTCCACATTTATAAAAAAAAAAAGTAGGAAAATGTGTTACCCAAATGGGAAAGAAATCGCTATCAAGTATAAACATATTTCAACTAAACTTGCAAATATCTTGGTCAAACTTATAAAAAGTAGGAAAATTTGTTACGAAAGGGGGGAAATATTGACGAAGTAAAGAAATTTCGCGGCCAAACTTATAAAACACAGGAAACTTTGTTAACCACTGGGGGAAAATGCTGGTCAAGCTAAGAAATATTTCATCGAAACTTATAAACATTGGAAACTATGTTAGCCAAATGGACAAAATATTGGCTAAGTAGGAAAATGTGTTAGTCAAATGGGAGAAATATTGACCAAGTAAAGAAATATCTCATCCAAACTTATAAAAAGTAGGACAATGTGTTAACCAAATGGGAAAAAATAGCGATCAAGAATAAACATATTTTAACCAAACCTGCAAATATCTCGATCAAACTTGTAAAAAGAAGGAACTTTTGTTAACCAAATGTGAAAAACATTTGCCAAGTAAAGAAATATCGCGTCCAAACTTATAAAATGTAGGAAACTTTGTTAACCACATGTGAAAAATATTTGCAAAGTAGAGAAATATCGCGTCCAAACTTATATAAAGTAAGATAATGTGTTACCCAAATGTGAAAAATATTGACCAAAATAGGAAATATCTCGTCCAAACTTATAAAAAGTAGGAAAATTTGTTACCCAAATGGAAAAAAATGTTGACCGAAATAGGAAATATCTCGTCCAAAAAGTAGGGAATGTTGTTAACCAAAGGTGACAACATATTGTTCAGTAAAGAAATTTCTCATCCAAACTTATGAAAATTAGGGAAATTTGTTAACCAAATGGGAAAAATATTCGCCAAGTAAAAGCATATTTCAACCAAACTTGAAAATATCTCGGCAAAACTTATGAAAATGTAGGAAAATTTGTTAACCAAATTGGAAAAATATTCGCCAAGTAAAAACATATTTCAAGCAAACTTATACATAGCCCAGCCAAACTTATAAAAAGTAGGAAAATGTGTAACCAAAGGGGACAAATATTGGTCAAATTCATGAATAGCTTATCCAAATTATGAAAAGTAGGACACTTTGTTAACTAAATGTGAAAAAAATTATTGGCCAATTTCAACTAAAATGGTTACTACACTTATAAATATTTCACCCAAACTTATGAAAAGTAGAAAACTTTGTTAACCAAATAAGAAAAAATAAAATACTAGCCGAGTAAAGAAATATTTCAACCAAACATGTAAACATTGGGAAAATATGTTGGCCAAACTACGAAATCGGTACGGCAAAGTTGGAAATAGGTGGACCAATCAAATTAAAAAAAAAAAATAGCTTCTGTAGTTGTGTTAAGAGTGTCTTGAACTGTTATTTGAAAAGGTATTTCACACTACATAATCAGCAACGGCAACACTTCCCCCTTTTACATTATCGAAAGCTTCAATTTACTATTCCAGAGTATCTGCTAAAGAAGCACTTATACAGACTACTCGTGTATCGTTCCATACTCTTGGTATTTTTTTTCTTTTTTACCACAAAGTATTTCTGTCTTTCATAGATAACTTCGCAACCTTTCCATGTCACAGCACCAAGATCTCCAAACCTTCGTTGTACATAAGCTCCAATGAAACAGCCATAATAACATTGATGGCAATGGGATAGTGTCGATATCATCTGAGTATTTCAAATTTCTCAACCTACTGGAGATAACCGGTTGTCCCCAATACAAACAGGAGCTGTATTTTATAAATGAAAAGTATCTTATGCAATAAATCGATATCATTGAATGAAAAAAAAAATAACATTTTCGCAATTAAATTTTCACAAATTAAATTTTAACAATAAAATTTCAAAAATTAAATTTCGACAATAGATTTTCAAAAACTAAAATCTTAAATGAAACAGGAAAACTGGAAACAATAAAGAGAAATTTAATTTTTGGAATTTTATTGTTAAAATTTTATTTTATGAAATTTTTTTGTTAAAAGTTTAGTTTTTCATTCAGTGATAGCGACTTATTCCATAAGATACTTCTCATTTATGAAATGCAACTGTTGTTTGAATTGGGGACAGCTGGTTATCTCCAGTAGGTTGAGAAATTTGCCCAGTCAGCAGAAAGCGGGTTGTGCTGTAATCAAAGAGAGTGTTAGTGGTAAGTGGTATGAAACGTTGAAAGTCGGTAGAAGATATGTTAGATGGTATTCAAGGAATTAATAGGTAGATATGGATTTAAGAAAGACCGAGTTAATAACAGACACTGTTGACTGGCTGGAGACTTTGACGGTATTGGGGAAGTGAAATGACAAAATGAAATAGCAGTGGACAAAGTAAGAAATGTTATTTTAGCTATATTTTGAGAAAACCCTGTATTGTTGAGATATGAAACAATGGAGGGTTAGTGTAGCAGACATTGTGGTATGGCAAGTTGAAGATGTCAATCATGAGAAATGGATCCTTGATGACGAATACTCAGATGATATCGAAACTATCCCAGGTTGAGCCACAGACTGCGTTGTCATAAATGTTGTTATGACTGTTTCATTGGAGCTCATGTACAACGAAGGTTTGAAGTTCTTGGTGTTGTGACATGGAAAGGTTGTAAAGTTATTTATGAAAGACATAGATACTTTGTGGTAAACAAGAAAAAAAACCAAGAATGTGAAGCGATGCGCGTGTAGTCTGTATAAGTGCTTCTTTAGCTGATACGCTGGAATGGTAAGTTGAAGCTTTCGGAAATGTAAAAGGGGGAAAGTTCTGCCGTTGCTGATTATGTAGTGTGAAATACCTTTTCAAATAACAGTTCAAGTGACTTGACATAACTAGAGAAGCTATATTTTTTTCTAATTTGGGTATCACATCTTTCTTTGATTGGTCGACCTATTTCTTACTTTGCCGTACCAATTTCTTTGTTTGTAAAACACATTTTCCCTCTTTTTATGAGTTTGGTTGAAATATTTCTTTACTCGGCTACTATTTTTTTACATTTGGTTAACAAATTTTCCTACATCTCATAAGTTTGGATGAAATAGTTATAAGTTTGGTAAACATTTTCGTTGAAATTGTCCACAGTGTTTTCACATGTCATAAGTTTGAAAGAGATATTAATAAGTATGACAAATATTTGTCCCCTTTTGTTAACACATTTACCTAATTTTTAAAATAAATTTGGCTGAGATGTGTATAAGTGTGGTTGAAATATGCTTTTACTTGGCGAATATTTTTCCCATTTTGGTTAACAAATTTTCTTACTTTTCATAAGTTTGGGTGCGATATGTCTGTTTGTTTTTGTTGCATACCCCTTACAGTCAACACCAGCATTAGTACTAGGCAAGATTACGCTCAGTATATTGCTATTGCTTTCTGAGCGATATGTCTTTACTTGAACAATATTTTGTCACTTTTGGTTAACAAAATTCCCTACTTTTCGTAAGATTTTATGAGATATTTCCTATTTCGGTCAACATTTTTCCCATTTGGGTAACAAAATTTCCTACTTTTTATAAGCTTGGACGAGATATTTCCTATTTTGGTCAACATATTTGTTTCCGATTTGGGTAACAAATTTTCCTACTTTTTTATAAGTTTGGACGCGATATTTCTCTACTTTGCAAATATTTTTTCACATTCGATTAACTAAGTTTCCTACTTTTTATAAGGTTGACCAAGATATTTGCAATTTTGGTTAAATTATGTTTATACTTGATCGCTATTTTTCCCACGTTCCACACATATTCCTACTTTTAATAAATTTGGATGAGATATTTCTTTACATGGTCAATATTTTCCCCGTTTGACTAACACTTTTTCCTACTTGGCCAATATTTTGTCCTTGTGGCTAACAAAGTTTCCTATTTTCATAAGTTTGGTTGAAATATTTCTTTGCTTGACAAATATCACCCCACCCCCAAATTAGTTAACAACGTTTCCTACTTTTTGTAACTTTGACCGAGATATTTGCAAGTTTGGTTGAAATATGTTTATACTTGATCGATATTTCTTTCCCATTTTGGTAACACATTTGCCTACTTTTCATAAATTTGGACGAGATATTTCTTTACTTGGTCAATATTTCCCCCCTTTGGCTAACACATTTTCCTACTTGGCCAATATTTTTCCCCTTTCGCTAACACATTTTTCTACTTTTTGTAAGTTTGACCGAGATATTTGCAAGTTTGATTGAAATATGTTTATACTTGATCGCTATTTCTTTTTCATTTGGGCAACACATTTTAATACTTTCATAAGTTTATACATGATATTTCTTGACTTGGTCAAAATGTTTCCCATTTGCTTGACAAATTTTCCTAACTTTAATACATTTGGAAAAGGTATTTCTTTACGTGGTCAATATTTTTCCCCATTGGCTAACACATTTTTCATATTTTTATAAATTTGATTGTGATATTTCTTTACTATACCAATTTTTTTTTTCACGTTTGGTTAACAAAGTTTCCCACTTTTCATAAGTTCGGACGAGATATTTCTGTATTTGGCCGACATTTTGTGCATTTGAGTAACACATTTTCCAACATTTTATAAGTTTGACTTACCTATTTATAAGTGTAGTTGCAAAATATCTCTCTTTGACCGATATTTTTTCACATTTTGTTAACAAAGTTTCCAACTTTTCATAAGTTTGGTGGAGATGTTTATAAGTTTGACCGATATTTCTCCATTTGGCTAACATGTTTTCTTTTTTGAATGTTGAAGTGCTTCACAGAACCTGTACTTTTGTCTGGGTTTGATACTGGGCAATGAGCAACCTAACTAGAAAACATATTGGCAATGGAAATGTGTTTCTGGGGAAAGATACAAAGACCCGTATGGACACACAGAGAGGTAATGACAGTGTAAATGGTTGATCTGAGACGCAATAACTTCAGTGGTCAGGAAAGCTGGCACGTGGCATGTCATGTTACAAGAGAAGCCTATGGTCGAACCGGCACAGGTTGTTGTGTGCTCATAAAATGCGTTAAAGAATCGTTGTTGTATGACCCACTAACTGTTACCTACAGATTCGCTTCCCCCAGCCTGGCGTAGACGCTCAAAGCTCTGCTATATCACAATGAGAAAGGCTTAGTCAGACACTACGATGATTTGGTTATAGTTGCTTATACTACATTCGAAATTATCTTATGTTGTATTGATGCGGGGATGCACTTGTCAGAGTCTTGCGTAGAGCAAGATAAGTAGCTCGTTTTCTGGCAAGTGTGAAGCAATATCAAACTATCAAATCACACGAAGTGAATATCCGAAACTATTATTCACAAGCTTTATTTACGCGCTGCATTTATTATCGCACAAACATCGCGCAATGACAATCCATAGCAATCATTACGGCATGAACAATATCAATACAATACATAAAGATACATGCAAGCAATAAACATCTCACTTACAAGTCAAACTATTCAAGCGTTCGAACCAGTCTCCCACTGTCGTACAGGCTAGCTCTCAACGCAGATTCAAACACCACTCGCAGACTCATGCGACCTGTCCATTCAAACACCTAAGCCCGTCTGCCAACTCTGGCGTTCTACACGCTACACGCCAGTCGGCCCTCACGTCAGGTGGTGTGACCCCTGCAAGGTTCACTGGGTGTACTGCTGACCAGTGGTCGTTTAAGCGTCGCTCAATTGCTGTGCTTGGCTGCTTATACGGGCGTCGTCGAAGACGCCGCATTCCCTCTGCAGTGTTTAACATCACTCAGGGTTGCGTGTTGTTATGTTGTCTGGCGTTGGTACAGACAACGCGTCGCAACCTCGGATGTGAGACCTTGACAGTCCTGCCTGTTATTCGGTTACCCACCCTAACGGATATATATATATAGAGAGAGAGAGAAGGGAGACCAGTTTAGAGTGGTGATGAGGTAGTGGAATCACTCCCATACATGGTGTTCATCACAAGTTAGTTCCCCTGATTTGACAACCGACAGGACACCCTTTTGTAGTACCACTCTTAACCACGTGTTCCGCGTGTATCCTTATGCATGTGACCGGATGTAACGTCCCCATATATACCATGTATACTAGCGAGTTTTTGGAATTTTATAGTCTTGCATTTTCTTCTCAAATTCCTGTGTCCAATCACGTATTAGGTTATGTTTTCTGTTACAATTTTCTTTGTCTTGTGCCTGTGTACGCTCGAAAAAGTGTTGCAACTTTCTGTAATGTTTTGTGCCCCAGAAATCTGATTGATCTGGAATGTGTTCATCATCTGAACTCATTTTCTGTTAATTAATATTCAAATCTACTAATGATGGTATTTATACAAGCAAATCAAAGAATGCAGATTTGGGTACTTAGCAATCAAAATTTATCAACTTATCTTTATCTGCTGACTACTAGAACGCTTGATGTACAGGAACGTGGTGGTTACCGTTGACCTGTTCTGGTTACGTCGGTCGCTTTGTGCGAATATCAATACACAACGTTCATCTCCATCTATCCGTCACAACCACTATCGTTCTATCGTTCTAGCGTTCTCTAGATCTCCACACGTCTGTCCCTATTCGCTGCCTCACACACACTGACTCTCTCCTCGTTGACCTTCCCACATCACGTGGCTCTGTTCACGGGCTTCTTGCCTGACCGTCCGCTAGCCAAGCCGTGGTGTCTCTTACTGCCCTTTACCTCAGCTATGCTTACACTGACTCTCGCTTACATACCGGCACTTACATTCTTCCTTACACATATAAGACCATGACACCCACCTATCCCGGATGTAACCATTAGCCAATTGTCCCGGATGTATCCTTATGCATGTGACCGGAAGCATCCCCCAGTGTGATCTGTTTGTAGCCATTAGCCACGTGTCCCAGGTGCATTCCTTATACATGTGACCGTTTGACTGGCTGTAAATCGTTACACAGACCGAGAACGAGTCTTGTATCTCTAACACATCGCCATTGGTATGATGATAGTGTGTAAGCCGTATCCAATACAGACAGTAATAACTGCCATTATAATATACAGTCGGTCACTTTTCATTAGATATATAGTGTAAAAACCCAAGGTCTTCTGACGGTTGTATATTCAAATATGCATCGAAGTTGTTGATGGTAGACCTCCTCACCCGTGTCGCCATCTTTGCTTGTTCACTATCCACACCGACTATTTAGTCATACCCACAGCCACGGCGATCATCGTATGCACTTACCTAGTCTTTCCTTAACTCTCCGACTCTTTAACAACGAATGGAAGCCCTTATTTAATAACTCGACCACCCCCATCCCTTAGCACAGAACGGACGTATTTATCTAGCCACATCCGCCACTCGCCCACTCCTTAAAATGATCGGAATAACTTATCTAGCCTTTCCACCACCCACCCCTTAGCAACGATGACATTAAGCTATAGCCACTACAAATAATATTACCGACCATCTTTACCTTTTTAAGATTTTCATTTATAACCCTGTTGTGACAGTGTTTATCTAGTTATTCCTCTAGTCACCCACTCCTTAACAACGAATTTCACTAAGCCATACCCACTACAACCAATAATACCAACCATCATTAACTTTTTAAGGTTTTCATTTGTAACTCATATGATGATAGTGTTTAAACAACTACGATCCTCTACATATCAATAATGACGTCTATCCACTCCTTAACACCGTATGACACTACGCCATACCCACTACAACCAGTAATATTGGTCATCTTTACTTTTTAACGTTTTCATTTGAAGAGTTGTATGATGATAGTGTATAAGCCACTACGGGTCTCCACAGATCACTTATAACCGTTATCCACCCCTTAACAACGAATTTCACTATGCCATACCCACTAAAACCAATAATACCTGACATCTTTTATTTTTTTAGGTTTTTATTTGAAGAGTTGTATTATGATAGTGTATAAGCCACTACGGATCTCTACAGATCACTAATAACCGTTACCCATCCCTTAATGAATTTCACTAAACCATACCCACTAAAACCAATACTATCGGCCATCTTTAATTTTTTAAGGTTTCATTTGAAGAGCTGTATGATGATAGTGTATAAGGCACTACGACCCTCTACATACTATATAAACGCCATATTTATATTTTTACTTATTACAGTTTTCCTATGACGCCCGTCACGGCTCGAGTGTTTGAACCGAGGATAAGGCTTAAATGTCATATGCCCATCACGCTAAATTAACATGTAACCTTGTCATTTATGCAAAGCACGCCTCGCACTGGAAAATATCTGAACATACCTGACAGGCCGTAGGACGTCGCAAGGTCGTGACGCACATCAGTCACCGCTATCTAATCCTGAAACGCGTCTGACCATGTAACAGGTTGCGGCAAGATCGTCCCGTTGTATGACGTAGGAAGGTTTTACATGCGTCACTATTGGTATCACGCACTGACCATTAAAATGAGGTTGTGGCAATGTCGAGTCGGCCTATACTTCGTGATCCATCTAGCGTAACAGGTTAGAGGACTCTTAAACTCGGTGGGTTCGAACTACCGCGCAAGCGCGCACCGTCGTCCGCCACCCGCCTGCGCACACGCTAACGCCGATCGCCGGCTACTACAACCAATAATATATACTATATTAATAAATTCAATACTTAAATATTAAAATAAAATAAAGGGATGTATGATTGCAAAAAAGCAGTTAGTCATGAGTTATATGCCTTTGGCTCCGCATTCTCAATGCGGAGCCGACTTTGAGCTGAGCCGATTGACGTCACATGAGCTACATAAGGAAATATTCGTGGAGCTCCATCTCTTGGCCTCCGCATGTTAAGGGGGCAAAACCCCCTGACGTACTACTGATGGTATCCACTGTATGGTGACCTCATATTGACTGCTAAGTTAAGAAAGTAGTGTCCTTAGTACCGGCTATTTTCCAGATAGGATCACCACGGGTACTGATTTTGCATCTGTTAATAACACTACAGGTTATGTATCATGTCTGGTATTTAGTAATTTCTCTTTTACTATCTTGATTGCCTTAATTTCAGCATCATAGTTATGGAAGTACTTTCCTGTTGGTTCTCTGGCCGTGACCCTAGTATTATTTCGGTATTCTACGCACACTCCCGCTCCTCCATTTCGAACAGCATTTCGCGCTGACCCATTTGTGTAGACTTGGATCCAGAGGTCTTGTGTATATTCTTCATAAGGGAAGCCGAGAGTGGCTGTTCTGCGCTGTGTATTGTTCTGTTCTTCCTTGTCAAATATTCCTCTCACTTTTGTCTGGATTTGTGGTAACAGTCTGTGTTCATCTTTCCATGGAGTTCGCTATGGAATAGTTTTCAGGGGGATACGAACTGTGGGCAGATCTGTGGTTTCTCCTGCAGTAGTTTGGCCTGATGAATAAAGCTGCTTCTTTTCAACCGCGACATAGCTAAGTTTTCAAATCTGTTGTTCATAGGGTGGTCTGGCAAGCTGAGGAACTTTTCTACTTGTATTAGCGTTTTCGTATCTCTGCGCTCTCTCAATGCAAGTGTCCTTCCCATCTTCTCAATCTCCACTATAGGGGTTGCTCTCTTCCCTCCTATGGTGACTCTAAGTGCTTGATTTTGCACCTTGTCCAGCTTTTGTAGTGTGGTTTTTGATGCTGAACACCACGCAGTTGACCCGTATTCCAAGTGTGGTCGTATGCCCTGTTGATCAACGTTGCTAAATATTTTCCCACTGGCTCTCCATGTGGTTCCACTTAGTTTTCTCAGGATGGCTATTTTCCTTCTGGCTTTCTCTACTGGTGTGTTGATGCGCTTTCTCCATGTCAGCCTATCATCAAATGTTACTACAAGGTGTGTTGGTTCTTTATTTTCTCTTAGGGGTGTTCCATGGTTGATTAACAACAAGATCATTGATGAAGTTTATAAAAAGTGTGTGGGACAAGACTCCGCCCTGGGGAACACCGTTTCGCATTAGTACTTTCTTGCTCTTGAGTCCGTCTATCTGTACTCGGGCTCTTCTGCTGTGCAAGTATGCTTTCGCCCATTTGTACATTCTTCCATTGACTTTATAGTTTCTAAGTTTCTTCATCAGACCTTCTTTCCAGACTTTTTCAAAGGCTTTCTTCAGATCTATCCATGCCGCAAGAATCCGCTTCTTCTCTTGGAATGCATCCTCATTTCTTTGAGAGAGGTAGGTTGATCTTCCGTAGAGTAGCACTGTCTTGAGCCAGCCTGCTGTGACGCACAGATGTTTTATCATTCAATGTACCACTGCAGTCTGTGATTGATGATGCGCTCCAGTGTTTTGCAGAGACAGCTGGTTAGGATAATTGGTCTGTAGCTGGAGGCAATGGAACTATCTTTCACTGATTTTATGAGAGGTATCATGATCGCTTCTCTCCTGGTTTGTGGAACGCTGCCTAAGGTCCAGCTGTTATTGAAGATCTGCAACAGCTTTGCTTTGGCCTCTGTTCCTAAGTTCCTGATAATTTCATTGAAGATACCATTAACTCGTGGTGACTTTCTAATTTTCATTTTTGATATGGCTAGCTCCAGTTCGCTGATTGTGATAAGTGCATCCAGAACCCCATGTACCGTTTCATTCTGTCCTGTAAGTTGCCATTTCTCTCCAAACTCTTGTTTCTCTGGACTAATTTCGATATTGTTAATCTTGAGCTAATGAGTCGGCAAAATGGTCAGCTACTTGCTTTCCTGTTAAGATGTTTCCGTCTTTATGTAGTGCAATTTTTGAGTTTCTTCATGCCCCCTCATCGTTAGGTTGTTTTATTAGGTTCCACGACTTCCTTGTGTCTCTTTCAAAGTTCAGTGACTCTGTTTTTTCCTGCCAGCTTTTCTGTCTAGCCTGCAGATTGGCCCTTTGAAATTTGGCTTTTGCGTGCTGGTATTTATTTTGGTGGGAAGCAAAATGTTACCTACAGGGGATTCAACGTCTGAAATATTATCTAGAATTGCACAGGCATCTGGTGCCTTCAATAAACTGTCAAACATCTGGAAGTCAAAGGCACTCAGCAAACATACGAAACTTAAAATCTTCAACTCTTGTGTGATTCCAGTGCTAATGATGAATGTGAGAGTTGGAAATCAACGGTAGCCTTAGATAAAAAAAAAATTAGACAATTTTGAGAACAAATGTCTTAGAAGAATTCTAAACCTCCACTGGACAGATTTCAGAACCAATACGCAAATAAGACAAGAGACTAAGCAAGATATTGTATCCAATTTTATAAGAAAACGCCGTTGGAACTACATCGGCCATGTACTCAGAATGGACAAGACAAGACTCCCCAACCAAGCCCTCTTTTGGTCACCAGTAGGGAAAAGAAAACGGGGAAGACCAAGAGAGACCCTGCGTAGAACCATCATCAGAGAAGGCTCATTCAACGGCCAAGTGAACATCCAGGATCTACAGCAGGTAGCAGCGAACCGCCAGACATGTTGAGCCATGACTTCTGCCCTATGCGCCGCCTTAGGCTCAAGAGGAAAGACTAACTAACGAACTAACTAATTTATTTTGGTACTCATGGCTGGGTTTGGCCTCTGCTTGCTTTCTACACACTTCCAAACCATTTTGCAACTGTTCCAGTTCACTACTACAGTAGGGTGTATAATGTTTCTCGTGCTGCCTGTAGTATGCATTTCCCAAACTCTTAAACTACTTTATTTATGTCTTTCTCAGAGTTCAGGTTTCTAACCAGTATGCTGGTGCGATGCTTGTACATTGCTCAGTCTGCTTTCTTGTAGTTCCACCTCTAGAGGGCGCTGCTGTCACTTACAAGCTCATTTCCTACTGTTAGAAAGACTGGCCGATGGTCACTGCCACCAGTTTGTTTCACAACAATTCGTGTAAAGTTCCACCCCAGGTCTGGTGAAGGAAAAGCCAGGTCAGATGTAGTTGCAGTGTGCCATGATCTCGAGTAGAAAGTATGTGGATCAGACGGCTTGTTAATCAAGATGAGTCTATTCTCATCCTGCCAGTCTTCCAGTCTCTCTCCTCTCTGGTCCATGTGATCAAAGCCCCAGCCCTGCGTGTGGCTGTTGAAATCGCCACACACAATCATTTTTTTTCTTTTAATGGTAGTGTGTCCAGTGTCTGTGGGCCGTCACTTGGACAATTGTAATTGATCAGATGTAGGTCTGTATTGCCTGTCTTAAGTTTAAGTACTCAGCCCCTTCCATGTAAACTTTAATTTGGGAGGTAGTGAACTTGCCTAAGGTTAAGTGTCTGATACTCAGCCCCTTCCATATGAACTTCAATTTGGGAGGTAGTGATGTTATTCTTTTCAAAAGTCAGTATCTCACCCTTTCGCCCGCCCGTTCGATCAGATCGATACCAGTGGTAGCCTCTGATTTTGAAGGCATAATTTCCTTGAGTGAGTTTCTTGCAAGCAACGTACGCTTACTTTTTCTTGGTCCAAGATGCTTTGCAGTTCTATTTTTTTTTTCTTGCCGACTCCCTTCGCATTCCAATGCATTATTCTTAGTCTTCGTACATCTGAGAAAGACCTCCAGTTAGTTTAGAGGTCCCTTTCGAGGCATAGGACCCGGCACTGCACCTGCCTGGGGGTCGAAAGCAGGCCGAGCACCATACAATTTTGCAGTAGTCGACATATTTCATGACGTAATTGCGTGGCATCCTGATTTCCTTGGTACGCCTCCTGGCTGGTTGCATCCGTCTTCAGCACCTTTCTTTTGCTAGAGCAGACTTGGTCTTACTCGAGGTTAGATGTGTAGGCGCGCACACACGGGTCCTCGCATGCATGTACGTATGTACGTGCATATACATCTAGAGTGTTCTGGTTACCTTTCGGTGCCAGAGACTCGCCGCCACCCCTTCTCCTGTTAGTTAAAACAGTTCAGCCAAGTTAAGGCCAGGAGTTGGACTTTTGCTGCAGAGGTGATGAATGCACGAGCCATGGGGTATTTATACAAAGTCACCCCAACTCTGCGCCCCGGCTACATAACAGCAACTTTTGGAACCTGATGACAACCTAATTGTCGAGCTTTTATTATCCTGTAGCAGGTCAAGTGCAGTGAGAATAATATGACGACAAACTAATAGTCGAGCTTTTATTATCCAGTAGCAGGCCCTGTGCAGTGAGAATAATATAACGACAAAAGAATAGTCGAGCTTTTATTATCCTGTAACAAGTCCTGTGCAGTGAGAATAATATGATGACAAACTATTAGTCGAGCTCTGAATATCCTGTAGCAGACCTTGTGCAGTGATAATAATATGACGACAAACTAATAGTCAAGCTCTTAGTATCCTGTAAGTAGTACGCCAGGGGATTTATCCTCCTCATATATAGAACAAGATCTCGAATATTTCCTTATATAGCTCCAAGTGAGGTCACACTAATTCATAAAAAATGGATCCGTCAAAATATTTCCTTTTGTAAGTCTATGTGACGTCAATTTTCCAAGTATATAACTCATGAATAACCACTCGGCTGGTTGATTTTGGCAATTTTACATCTCTTTAATAATCGTAAAATATGGTGTGTGTGTGTGTGTGTGTGTGTGTGTGTTTGTGTGTGTGTGTGTGTGTGTGTGTGTGTGTGTGTGTGTGTGTGAGCGGGGTAGGCCGACGTGGTGGTAGGGGTGCAGGATTGGGCGATGGGGTGCCGATGCATGGGGTAGGGCGAGGGAGTTCGAACCCTCAAGCCGCGACGGGCGTCATAGGAAAACCGTTAAAAGTAAAAATGTAAATATGGCGAGTATATGGTCTGTAGAGGGCTGTATTGGCTTGTACACTATTATAATGCGGGTTACAAATGAAAACCTCAAAAATTAAATATTATGGGTAGTATTGGTTGTAGTGGGTATGGCTTAGTGAAATTCGTTCTTATGGTGTGGATAGCTGTTATTAGTGATCTGTCGAGGTTTGTAGTGGTCTAAATCTATCATCATATGGTTATAAATGAAAACCTTAAAAGGTAAAGATAGCCGGAATTAATGGTTGTAGTGTGTAGCGCTTAGTGAAATTCGTTGTTAAGGTGTGAGTAGTGGTTATTAGTGATTTGTAGCAGGTGGTAGTGGTTTAAGCACTATCATCATAGGGTTACAAAAGAAAACCACAGAAAGTAAAGATGGCCAGCATTATTGGTTGTAGTGGATATGGCTTAGTAAAATTCGTTGTTAAGGTGTGAATATCGGTTATTAGTGATATGTAAAGGGTCAAATTTAAAAAAAAAAATATTAGAAAAATATATTCTAACTACAGAAATATGACGGCCAAATTTACAAAAAGTAGAGGAAAAAATGTACACCAAGTTAAGAAATATCTCAATCAAACGTGAAAAAATGTAGGAAAGAATGTTAACAAAATGAGAGAAAAATATTGGCCAAGCAAAAAAATATTTCAACCAAACTTATAAATATATCATCCAAACATATAACAAGTATGAAAATTTGTTAACCAAATGGGGAAAATATTAACCAAGTAAAGA
Organism: Cepaea nemoralis; assembly: GCA_014155875.1. NCBI lineage: Eukaryota > Metazoa > Mollusca > Gastropoda > Stylommatophora > Helicidae > Cepaea > Cepaea nemoralis. Next base: position 476,216 of record JACEFZ010006853.1, on the reverse strand, counting down.
AATATTTCAACCAAATTTATAAATAAATCGTCCAAACTTATAGAAAGTAGGAAAATGTGTAAACATATTGCGAAAAAATATTGGCGAAGTAAAGAAATATTTCAACAAAACTTATAAATGTGTCATCCAAGCTTATAAAAAGTAGGGATAATTTGTTAGTCAAATGGGAAAAATGTTGGCCAAATACAGAATTATCTCGACCAAATTTATTAAAAGTAGGGTGGAAATGTAGACCAAGTTAAGAATTATCTCATCTAAATTTATAAAAAGTAGGAAAGTATGTCGGTCAAACTAAGAAATAGGTATGGCAAAGTAAGAAATATGTCGACCAAACTAATAAAAATCTCCAATAGGGTGGGGAATTTGCCCAGTCAGCAAAAAACAAAACGGTTGTGCAACGATAATGTTAGTGTTAAGTGGTATGAAACGTTGAAAGTCGGTTAGAAGATGTGGTAGATGGTACTCGAGTGATCAATAAGACAGACAGGGTTTTAAGAAAGACCGACTTTATAACGGCTACGGTTGGTTTGTTGGAGACTTGACGCTATTGCGTATGTGAAATGACAAAGTGAGATAGAGGTGGACAAAGTAAGAAATGTTATTTTCGCTGGACTTCGAGAAAACCCTTGTATTGTTGACAGATGGAACAATGGAATGTTAGTGTAGCAGATATTGTGGTGTGGAAAGTTGTAGAGATCAGCCATGGGAAATGATCCATTGATGTTTAATACTCAGATGATATCCAAACTATCCCAGGTGGAGCCACAGACTGAATTGCCATAAGTGTTGTTATGACTGTTTCATTGGAGCTCATGTACAACGAAGTATTGGAGCTCTTGGTCTTGTGACATGGAAAAGTTGTGAAGCTAAATTTGAGAAACAGAGACACTTTGTGATAAAGGGAAAGACCAAGAGTGTGGAGAGATGCGTGAGTAGTCTGTATAAATACTTCTTTAGCAGACACTATAGACAGATAAGTTGAAGCTTTCGGTAATGTAAAACGAAAAAAATGCTGACGTTGCTAATTATGTATTGTAAAGTGCATTTTCAGATAAAAGTTCAAGACAATCTTGACATAACTACAGAAGATACCGTTTTCCTAATTTGGGTAACACATTTTTTAACTTGGTCGACATATTTCTTACTTTGCCATACCTATTTCTCAGTTTGGATGACATATTTTCCTACTTTTTATAAGTTTGGTTGAGATATTTCTTAACTTCCTCTTAATTTTGTCCATACGTTTTATAAATGTGGTCGAGATATTTCTGTATTTGGCCAACATGTTTCCCATTTGGCTAACAAATGTTTCCTTCTATGTATAAGTTTGGACGACATATTTATAAACTTGTTTGAACTATTTCTTTTATTGGCCAATATTTTTCGCATTTTGTTAACACATTTTCCTACTTTCCATATATTTGGAAGAGATATTTATTTAACAATTTGGGTGAAATATTTCTTTACTTAGCCAGTATTTTTCCCATTTGGTTAACACATTTTCCTTCTTTTTATTAGGTGGATCGGAAAGTTTGGTTGAAATATGTTTTTACTTGGCCAATGTTTTTTCCCCATTAGGTTAACAAATTTTTCTACTTTTTTATATGTCTTAACAGTATATTTACAAATTTTTACAAAATATTTCTTTACTTGGCCAATATTTCTTTCCTATTTGGGTAACAAATGTCCCTACTTTTTATAAGTTTTGACGATATATTTATAAGTTTGGTTGAAATATTTCTTCTCTTCGCCAATATGTTTTCCCATTTTGTTAATATGGTTTCTGACTTTTTTTTATAAATTTGGATGAGATACTTCTGAACTTGGTCTACATTTTCCCCTACTGTTTTATAAATTTGATCACGACATGACTGTATCTGGCCAAATTTTTTCTAATTTGACTAACAAATTTTCACAATTTTTACAAGTTTGAATTACATGCCGGCTTCCTGGCCTAGAGGTTAGCGACTTTTCTCCGAAATCTCGTATACTCTCGTAAGTAACGGTGAGAATCAGTAGTGGTTCGAATCGCGTCGGTAACATACGGGGTATGTGAGCCGGCCGCTCAGAAAGCAATGGCAAACTACTGAGCGTAATCTTGCCAAGAAATCAACAATCAGCTGAAAGATGCTGATGTTGACAGCGATGTCCTGTAAAGGATATGCAAAACACATTGGATTACATATTTATAAGTTGGCTGAAATATGTCTTTTCTTGGTAACATTTTTATTTTGAAATTTGGTTATCAAAGATTCATACTTTTCATAAGTTTGGACGAGATATTTATAAGTTTGGTCAACATTTTAGTTGATTTGGCTAACATATTTTCCTACATTTTTTTAAAATCAATTTGGTTGAGAAATGTCTTAACTTGGTCTACATTTCCCCCTACTTTATGTAAATTTGGTGGAGATATTTCGGTATTTGGCTAACATTTTTCAAATTTGTTAAATACATTTTTCCTACTTTTCATAAGTTTGGATGTAATATTTATACGTTTGGTTATAATATTTCTTTATGTCGCTAATTATTTTTTTCTTTTTCAGTTTACTCAGAAAATTTCCTACTTTGGTCGACATTTTTCTCACGTTGATTAAAAATATTTTTCATTTGGTTAACATATTTCTTAATTTGGCTAACGTTTTTTCATACTTTTCCATACATATTTCTTAATATGGCCGTTATTTTTCTTAATTTGGCTAACATCTTTCCTAATTTGTTTAACAAATTTTCTTACTTCGGTTGACATATTTCTAGATCTGTTCAACATATTATTACTTTGGCTAACATATTTACTTTGGCCGATATATTTTCCTACTTTTTTGTATAAGTTTGGTCGAGATATTTCTAAACTTGACCATCATTTTTCTTAATTTGGTTAACACATTTTCTTATTTCAGTCGACATCTTTATAAATTTGGATGACACATTTCTTACTTTGGCCACCATTTTAATAGTTTGTCATTTCACACACGCAATAGCGTCAAGTCTCTAACCAACCAACCGTGCCTGTTATGAAGTCGGTCTTTCTTAAAACTACGTGTCTCGGATTACCCTTATACATTTCTTAACTTGGTCAGCAATTTTTTCTACTTTTTATTATTTTGGTGGAGATAAATCTTTATTTGGTCGACATTTTTTCGTTTGGCTAACATATTTTCTTACTTAGGCCAACATATTTTCCTACTTTTTATAACTTTGGTCGATATGTATCTTAACGTGACCAACATTTTTCCTAATTTGCCTAACACATTTTCTTATATCGGTCGACATCTTTATACGTTTTGACGAGATATTTCTTTACTTGGCCAATATGTTTTCCCATTTGGCTAACATTATTTCCTATTTGGTCGATATTTTCCTATTTTGGCAAACAAATTTTCCTATTTGTTTTAATTATGGACGAGATATTCATATTTTCGTCAAAGTTGTAGTTCAAAACAATGTTTTCCCGTTATGAATTTGAATAACGAAGACACAAACAATAGATTGCACGATTTATTGCCTGGCATATTTCGCTGCATCTCGTCATGTACATACTGCAGAAATCACACACTTACGTGAATTAATTAGTTAAATCCTTCAAACTGAAATATACACATTTTCGCACAGTAATGTCGATTGTCTACCACGGTAATTTTAAACTGACTAACATGTCTTTCTGCTTACACAAGGACGGCTTACGAAGGTTGATTAGTATAGCTTCAGCAAACTTTAACAATCGACTACTTTGTGTGTTGAACAACACACGGAAGGCACTGTCTCTTTCAACCACGAGACCACTCTCGAGCACATGCCTCCCGACCGATGACGCCAGACTTTTCCGGTGTGTCGGCCTGCCTAGGCTACCATCTTCTGTGTGTAGTATCTTGTCCAACCAATTCGGAATATGTTCCGAAACCCTGCAATGTAAATGTCGCTCAGTTCTGCCTATGTAGATGGCCTCGCATCTGCATGTAAATACAATTTGATGGAAAGTTGTAGTTGATTTGGCTATCATTTTCCTACTTTTTATAAGTTTGGACGATATACTTCTTATTTTGGCAATGATTTTAAATAATTTGGCTAACAAATGTTCCTACCATTTATAACTTTTGTCGCTATATGTCTCTGTTTGACCAACGTTTTTAATAAATTGGCTAACATATTTTCTTAAATGAATGTTGAAGTGATACATAGAATGTGTACTTTTTTATGGATGTGGAAAGTATAACAAGGAGTAGACAAGCGTGAAAACATATATTGGTCTTGGAAATGGATTTCTGTGGAAAGATGGAATGACCCCTATGGACAGACATAAAAATAAATTAAAGTGTAAATACACCGGTGGACATACCTAACGAGTATAGAAATGAGAGAGAGAGAGAGAGAGAGAGAGAGAGAGAGAGAGAGAGAGAGAGAGAGAGAGAGAGAGGTCATTTTGAACTTCCACTGCACTGTCGACGATGCGGGGTAATCACTTCTCTAAATGATGGTTATCATGAGTTAGGTTTCCTGGTTCGAAAACTGACAGCATACCATTTTTATGTAGTACCTCTGTTAACCACGTGTTCCGGATGTACCCTTACACATGTAACCGGATGCAGCGCGACCATTGAACGGATGTAACCATTACCCATGTAGCCGGATGTAGCCCTAAGCATGTGACTGGAAGCAGCACCACCATTGACCGGATTTAACCAATATCCGGTCTCCCTGGCGTAGGCGTTGATGTCTCTCTCCGTAATCCTGTATATTCTCATGAGTAACTCAGATGCGAGAGAATCTGCCTCCGTTCGCGCCGCGCTGGTAACCTACGGGGGCATGTGAGCAGGTTGCTCAGAAAGCATTGGCAAACTACTGAGCATATTCGTACCTAGTACATCAACAGCAGCTGAAACATGCTGATGTTGATTGCAACGTCTTGTAAGAGATAGGTAACATTTTAAAAAAACCTACCCATGTGTCCCGAATGTATCCTTATGCATGTGACTGGATGCATCGCCATCTTTGACCGAATATAACCATTACCAACGTATTCTGGATGAATCCTTATGAATGTGACCAGAAGCAGCACCCCCAAGTGGTGCGGTCCTAGCCAATAATCGTATGTCCCGGATGTTTATCTTAGACATGTGACCATGTAATTGACCGGATGCAACGCTATCTTTGACCGGATGTAACCATTACCAACGTATCCTGGATGAATCCTTATGCATGTGACCAGAAGCACTCCCCCAAGTTGTCCGGTCCTAGCCATTAATCATATGTCCCGGACGTATACCTTTAGACATGTGACTGCCATGTGCCGATATGAGGCAGACAGCGGTAAACTAGTGTATTAAGAGTAGGTTTACCGTAGAAGAGGAATTGCCGTAGTGAGAACAATTCACGCTATCACTATGAACTAACACGCACGAATAAATCAAGGAAAGTCAGTGCGGAACTCATGATGATGATGAATAGCGAAGGGAGACTATTCAAAGAAGTTGTGTATCACGTGACGGCAGTTGGGTAGTTCACGTGAAAACGAGACAGCTGGACTCAGTCAGGCCAGGGTCTCGATTGAAGCAAGACGTGAAACTGTGTTGAAGCCGAGAAAGATTATTCACTCTATTAGTGTAATGATTCTTCAGCAAGAGGCGAAAGTATTTCGTACAGTTGTGCGGCTGATTGAATAGCCATTCAAAGCCTGTTTGCTGTGTGCCGAATTGATGGCGGCTCAGCAATGCTCCACGCCAGACGTCAAGGGCGGATGGCCGTAAGTGTGACCGTAGCGTAGTCAGACATTGTGTTAGAAATTACTGTGCAAATGAGACGATTGTCTCTCATCAAAGTTGTGAACATTACTCAGCTGCTTTGAATATGTACTTTGTATATTTATCACATGCCATCCCGCACCTACGGGAACGTATGAAGATATTTGCTGTGATAATCGTCAATAATAAATATTTAGGAGTGTCAAGGACGTCATGTTGTTCAGTGTTTATATCCTATGAATGTTCCTGCTAAAGTCTGTCATTGAGGCTGAGAAAACGAGCCAAGAATCAGCTCCTGTGGCAGTGACCATGTAATTGGTTTTACACCATCACACAGCCCGAAGACTATTCTTGTATCTCTAACACGTCGCCATTTGTATGATGACAGTGTTTAAGTAGCATCCACTACGGAGAGTAATAACAACCATTATACTACGCAGTCGGAAACTTTTCATTAGACATATAGTTGGAAAATCCCAGGGCTTCTGACGATCGGATTCTCAAATATGCATAGAATTATCGATGGTAGACCTCCTAACATGTGCCGCTATCTTTAATTTTCAATGTACGCATCAGAAATACGATTTCAATATTACCTTGTACATATTATTATCTTAAAAAGAAAAGTTTAACTTTTTAAATATACAAAACTGGTAGTAGTTAAGTATCTTCATTCGCGAAATATTAATCTCCTTATGGTTTGTTCTGACTTTTGGGTTCAGGTCCGATCCAGATATACGGCTGGATAACAACATACCATACTACTACCTTTCTCACAGATGTGAAATTTATGAGTTTTGTAACGCGACCACATCAGCACACACGCATATGCACACACATCCCAACCATTATACCCATTAATAGCCGTCATCTTTACTATTAAAGGTTTTCAGTTGTAACCTTATGATGATAGTGTTTAAACCATTATGACCCTCTAAAGATCACCAATAACCGCTACCCACACCTTAACGACGAATATCACTAAGCCATACCCACTACAACCAATAATTCCGGCCGTCATTACCCTTTTAGGTTTATATTTGTAACCTGTATGAAGATGACCACTACAACCCCATGCAGATCACTAATAACCGATATTCACCTCTTAATAACGAATTTCACTGTTACAGTGTATACTGACCCCTGGAGCTAGACAGGTATATACATTTGAACTTCCCACCCTGCACTGACCACCTCACAAGTATTACAATTATTTTCAGCCTTCAAGGCCCCTACCAGATTCAGGACTCCCTCTATCCTACCCACAATACCTATGGACCATTAACCCCAGGGACTCATCCAAGACGTCACACAGAGACTTCAGCAAAAGCATGGTAACCAAAACGAGAAGTTTATTATAGACTAGAGTTCAGAGCAGGATGTTGAAGAGCCTGATAGGAAGGATGTCTATGTGTCAGAGTCTCACCCAGAGTTATAACGCGTTGTCTGTACCAACGCCCGACAATGCAACGCTGAACTATGATAAACACAACTGCTATAACGCGGGGTCGTCAACAACGCCAGGCAATCAACACTGAGCGATGCTAAGCAGTCGGCGGTCAGCTGGAACACAGCGTGAACATTGAGGGGTCACGCAAGCTGACTCGAGCACAACTGAGGTGTGTGCTAAAAGGCCAGCCAGACTAGGCTAGGGGGCCGTAACGGACTGACGTGTGAATGCGGCTTGAGAGTTTATGCATGTCTTGATAGCTAGCCTGTATGACCGTTGGAGATGGAACGCCTGTGTGTTGACTTGTAAGTGGAGTGCATTGATGTATTATTATATTGATGTATTGATTGCTTGTATTTATGATCTATTGGATATGTGAATTGTGATTGCGCGAAGCCTTGTATTGTTTCTGATGTGTGCAGTGCGCGAATAAATAGCGCGAACTTATATTATCGGTTATTAGCCTCGTGTTATTTGATAAGCTTATTTAGTATCACACTTGTCAAGATACGAGCCATAGTTCTTGCGCTACAGCAAGACTTTGACAAGTGCGAACGTGGGGTCTTCGTCCTCATTAAATTTGAACCGTTAAATACGAAAAGTACAGTGTTAAATAAGTGCAAACATGGCGACTGTTGTCGGGTGTTTTTTTTTTGTGTGAATCAATTATTTGTATGAAGTGCGAGTTTTGAACAAATGCGAGCGTGTAGGTTATAATTTAACAGATAAATACCATCTTTCGGGTTGATTTATTGAAACCATTAGTGTGTCTTTGGACTTAGGAAATTTCAACCGAGTTATTGAAGTGATAAAAACCAAAATGGCGGCCATGTCCTTGAATGTCATTGAGTAGAAGGAGTGTAAGCGGAACGTTTGGAAAGTGTCTAAAGAGAGTTGTTGAGTGTGGTGAAACGACTAACAACAATACTTGACGACATACAAACCTACAAAAACTTAAGTGACATTAGATACACCACACACTTGCATATGTTCTAATTTCTCTTGCTCCAAAAACAACAGGTTGTTTGGTGTCATCTACACCTGTCCCTTGTACACTCCGAATTTCTTTGGTCGACCTGAAATTAACAACCAGTGTGGTTTCGGGCAGTACTGAGCAGCCGTTGTCCGACACATTGCCTCAGGAGTACTTGAGTATAAAATTTTTTTTCTCTTCCTTATACTTTCGTTCAGCAGGCCTAAACATAAGCTGTAAGATTAAGTGCTGTAAACTTTTGAACTTAAATTACTAACAACATTATTAATTTTGTGTCTATCTATTTCATCATACATTTTGTTCATCATGTCTAGTTTAAACGAGTACATCGAAATGGGTTTAAAGATGAACTTTTCTAGTGAAGAGTAAAGAGCCTGGAGTGAGAAAAAATTTGCAGAATACCTCCTACAACAGGAAAAGGTTAATGAGCGTGATGAAAGAGCAGCCGAAAGATCTTTGAAACAGGCAGAAGCTGCTTTGAAAGTTAAGCAGGCATAGTAAGACGCTGCTTTAAAACTTAAGCAAGCAGAAACAGAGGCAGATATAAGAAAAGCTGAAATTTTAGCCCAAACCAAGAAAGAAGAACTTGAAATAAATGCTCGAACTAAACGTGAAGAGCTTGAAGTACAGCTAAAAATTATACAGCTGATAGCAGAAACTTCCAAAGAAAAGGAAGATAGAAAATCTGACAAAGATCAGCCATACAAGAAATACCAAGGGCTGATTAAAAGTTACACCACAGGTGATGCATAGCAGCTTTAACACAAAATTTTGAATGTATTATGGATCATTACCAGATCCCAAAGTCAGAATGGAGTATAATATACATGAGAAGTCTTTCTGGAGAACCTCTTAAAGTGATTCGAGTCTATTCCAAATGACCTGAAGAAAGATTATCAGTATATTAAGACAAAAATTATGTCTCATTTTCTGCTAGATGAAGCAGGCTACAGAGAACAGTTTGGTAAATTGTCTCCTAAACCAACACAAACGTTCTCTGATTACATCTCAGAAATACAGAATGTTTTTTCTAAGTGGCTGTCAGCAGCCAAAGTGAATGGTAATTTTGATAGATTGACAGATCTTATTTTGAGAGATAAAATTATCACATCTCTCCCACCTCCATTTTCGAAATTTCTATTAGAATGTCAGTGTGAAAGTGTACAACAGATTGAAAGTCGTGGCTCAGGTTATTTTTCAGCCAATAAGCAATGTTTCATAACTGGTCTGACAAGCACAGACTTTGTAGCAACCGCTCCATATGATAGATCTAAGTCAGTGCCCTACAACAAACAAAAGCCCTATAGGCAAGCTGCTGAACAGGTTAACAAATGCAAATATTGTCATTTGTCACACAGCGAAACTGAAATGTGTGACCAACATCCTGGATACATGTCTTACTTACAAAACTACATAGCGAAGCAATACAAAGAAAGAAAGATATACAGACGTGCCCCCAAATGCTTCCTTTGTAAGGCCTTCGGCCATTGGCGGAAAGATTGTAAAGCCAAAGCTATGCCCAGAAAGGCTAATGCAGCCATGATTGATAGTTCGTCATCAGAAGATGAAAGTGTAGAAGATCACCCTGTAAACGCAGCACATTCTATTGATGTGTTTCAACACGACAAATGTACTATCTGTGATCAATTTCATGAGGATGGCATTTTGACATGTGGCCATTCCATTCCTGTTACAAATGAGGAAGCCAATTTAGTTGTCAACTCCCAAGGTAAATTAAATATCCACCATGGGTATATTAACGGTAGAGCTGCCACCGTTTTACGTGATAGCGGCAGTACCCTCATTGGCATTAAGAGAAACTATATCTTACCATCACAATATAGTGGTAAATATGTTACATGCAGAACTTTCTCGGGTAACATCGAGAGATACCCGCTTGCATGGGCATACATAAGTACACCATTCCTCACCGGACAGGTCAAATTCGCAGCATTGACCAATCCTTGTTGCGATGTCATCATTGGTAACCTTCCGGAGGTGAATGATATGCCACATGACAGTATTATATCCACTGTCACTTGTAACATTGATAATACCATTTCACCATCATCACAAATCACCATTCATGATGTATTACCACCTGTAAATGAATGTATGTATGCCAACTCGGCAACGTCATCACATGAATGTAGTTGTTTGAATGTAACACCAAGTTGTAATGTAAATGATAACCTTGATATTACAAATGCAGTAACCAGATCTACTGCTCAAATGCAAGATCGAATCGATCAAACAGAGGCTCTACAGCTAATAAGCCCAGTTGTAACATCTCCTGAAACAACCAGGGAGAAATTTATAACAGCTCAAAAAGCCGATCGATCGTTGCAAAAGTATTTTAAATTAATAGGCCAAAAGCCACGAGTAGCAAAGAACGCTAAATGGTATTTTGCTCTGAAAAACGGAATTCTGACACGGTACTATACCAAAGGTTCTAGCACTACAGAACAAACGGTGCTACCTTCAGAAAACAGCAACCAAGCATTACAGCTAGCGCATGACATGCCCTTTGCAGGGCATATGGCGTATGCTAAAACACGAGCAAGGTTACTTACTCAATTCTGTTGGCCTAAATTTTGCAGTGATACCAAACTGTATTGCAGATCGTGTGACATCTGCCAAAAGCTTGTTAAAAAGGGAAAACACCCGCAAGCAGAACTGCAAATCACTGATTTGGCAAGTAGACCGTTTGAAAAGATCTCGGTCGATATAGTTGGTCCTCTTAACCACATAACATCAAGAGGCAACAAATATATTGTTACAATAATTGATTTATGTAGTCGGTGGCCAGAAGCCATTCATATGAAGAATATAACTTCCAAAGACATCATGGAAGTATTCTTCCATATTTTTGCAAGGGTAGGATTCCCTGATACCATCCTTTCAGATCGGGGTAGCCAGTTTATTGCCGCAGCTACCCAAGCATTTACCAAGATGTTGGGGGTGAAGCAATGCTTTAACAGCCCGTACCACCCACGCTCCACAGGTATCATAGAAAAGATCAACGGCGATCTTAAACATATGCTCTCAAAAGTAACCCAAGAACATCCCGAAGACTGGGACACGTATCTACCTGCTATTTTATTTGCATATAGGGAAGTGCCACATTCCAGCACTGGATTCTCACCATTTGAAATAGTATATGGTGCCAAACCACGCGGCCCATTATCATTGTACAAGTCTATGCTGACTGAAAGTAAAACCATATTTACACCCATTTCATAGTATGAGCATGTAATATCATTGCGCGATAGAATCATGAGATCATGTGTATTAGCAAAAGAAGCACTACAAAAATATGGTGCTATCTACCGACAATACGCTAACAGAGGAAATAGAACCATGACTCTGACGCCAGGACAGGACGTGCTTCTTCTATTGCCAAGTGACAGACATCTTCTCACAGACTCATGGCAAGGACCGTTTAAAGTGTTACGACAAATTTCGACAGTAGATTACGAAATTGCAGTTAGGGACAAACACAAGATTTTTCATATTAACATGCTTAAACCATATTACCACAAGGACGCCGAACAAGTAGAGACTACAGCAAGCACAACAATAGTGGACCAGACAGACGACAACGATACTGACGAGATACCTACACCAGTACTGGACACGACAACCAACCTACAGGACATAAAGGTAAATCCCAAGCTGACGCAGACACAGACCGACAGTTGCAGACAAGTATTACAAGAATACAGTACAATTCTTTTCTAACAACACAGGACAGACAGACTTAGTGCATCATCATATTATTTTGACGTCTGACGTCCCAATAAAATGCAGACCATATTCCATTCCTATACACTACAAAGACAAATTACACCAAGAAATTATTGATTTAGAAGCAAACCATATCATCCGACGTTCACAATCACATTTTTGTTCACCGATTGTCATTGTGAAAAAAAGGACAACTCAATAAGACTCTGTGTTGACTATAGGAAACTTAACAGCATTACACAGTTGGATTTAGAACCAATGAGCAACTGTGAAGACATACTAACTGAACTGACTGACTCACGTTACTTTACTAAACTTGACATGACAAAAGGTTACTGGCAAATACCTGTACATGCTGACAGCATTTGTCACACCCTGGGGACTATACGAATGGTGCAAGTTGCCATTCGGGCTAGTTAATGCTCCAGCAACCTTTGTCAGAATGACAAGACGACTTTTGACAGGCATTTCCAACATCATTTGGTACATGGACGACATTTGCATACATACAAAGAACATGACAGACCACATAACAGCACTACAGCAGACATTCGACAGGATTAGACAACATGGACTGACAATAAAACCATCCAAAGTTGATATAGCCTTTCAAGAAATTTCATTTTTGGGCTATAAGATCTCAATTGGCTTTATATCAACTGACGATAACATCATGTCTAGAATTTTGAAATTGTCGCTTCCGACAACCAAAAAAGAGTTGCGAAGTGTGTTAGGTCTTTTGAATTACTATAGACAATTTACTCCTCATTTTGATGAATTGACCAAATGTTTCACTGATTTACTAACAAACAAACATCCAAATGTCATTGTAAATAGCAAATGTTTAAGGCCTGCATTTGCGAAAGTACTATCTTATTTTTCCAGTGAACGAAATTACAGCACGCCGGAACTTGAAGCCCTCGCTCTTGTGTTCTCGGTACGTAAACTTTCGAGATTTCTTTTAGGTAAACACTTCATTATTGAAACAGACAATAGTCCGTTGACATTTATCACCAGTGGAACCCCAAGTAACCACAGAGTGGCCAGAGGGTCCCTTCTTCTACAGGACTATAGCTTCGAAATCAGACATATAAGAGGCTCACATAACTCACTGGCCGATCTTCTATCGAGATGTCCATACGACTCACCCAATAGCCAGGTAACACCCGAGCACATTGCAGATGGTGTATAAACTGCAACGTAAATAGTGCTCAACACCACAGCCAATTGTGACTTCATGTCAGTTACGCAGTGAAGAACTGTGTGATAGGGAAGATTTAATCTCCCATTGTAAATAAATTGTGTACATATTATTATTATTATGCGAATGAATGTGTCGTATAATTGTGAGAGATGGGAAAGAATGCCATTAGTATTGTAAATATGTAGTATTATAAGAAATAGACACCACAAGTGTCACGGGACAGTACTACAGGACCCAAAGACTTACCGAGCTTGAACCGCGCCAAGTAATCCTGAGTACATCTACAAAGATGGTCCACGACGTTTTAACAAGTACGAATGATGACCTTGACAACCTAATCCGAGAATAAGACGGAAGAAGCTATCCAACAGCTGATGACAAGAACTGGGTGCTCCGTATATTTAAAGTCCATCTAAAACGAGAGACCTTGATGTGAATGTCAACATAACACATGTGTGCAACAACACAGCTCTACACTTCCGTTATATGTCCATATTAAGTTGAAAGTTAGCAGACAATACTAAAATGTTTATACATTTATGACAATTGTATGAAAATTTGGGTATGAAATATGTTCATATACGAAATTGTATATGTCGAGTTTTGTTAGATGTAATCTCAGCATCGTAGCTTGATTTACTTCTTCACAAGAGTGACCTTTTGTGCACTTTTGTCAATAAGTATCAAATTATGACACTAAGAAAGAAAATGTTACTTGTAATTTATTTTGTTGAAAGCATGATAAAATTACTGTCCCTAACTTTTGTTCCATAACCAAGGGACATAACTAAATATTGTTGGTGATATGTAAATATGTATTGAAACTACCTTGTTTGCCTAATGAGTATCACGTCAATGTGACGTCATGTGTATATGGGAAAACTTACCAAAACTGAAGACCTTCATTGGATATTCTATGAGATAAGGGTAGATGTCCAATGTCGGAGTTATCTTATAGGTAGATACTCACAGGCTGACCTGATTATTTGTAATTTTTCTTTTTGGTTGAGAGGTAGGGGCAAGTTAGCCGTAACCTACCGGACTGGCTGTGTCTCAGCAAGGTAAAAACCATGGAATTGATTTTACTTGACAAGTATACTTGATGGGTAGGCATGGGGATTGTATGCATATTGTTTACTAATCACCTGTACATATTAAGACAAATCAAAGGTTTACGTCAGATGAAGTGCAAAGTTCGATTCTGACAAGATAAAGAACAGATATATAGAGTACATGAAAGGAAAACCTTTCATGAGAAAAAGGGGGAGGGAGAATGTCAGAGTCTCACCCAGAGTTATAACGCGTTGTCTGTACCAACGCCCGACAATGCAACGCTGAACTATGATAAACACTACAGCTATAACGCGGCGTCGTCAACAACGCCAGGCAATCAACACTGAGCGATGCTAAGCAGTCGGCGGTCAGCTGGAACACAGCGTGAACATTGATGGGTCACGCAAGCTGACTCGAGCACAACTGAGGTGTGTGCTAAAAGGCCAGCCAGACTAGGCTTGGGTGCCGTATCGGACTGACGTGTGAACGCGGCTTGAGAGTTTATGCATGTCTTGATAGCTAGCCTGTATGAACGTTGGAGATGGAACGCCTGTGTGTTTGACTTGTAAGTTGAGTGCATTGATGTATTAGTATATTGATGTATTGATTGCTTGTATTTATGATCTATTTGATAATGTGAATTGTGATTGCGCGAAGCCTGTATTGTTTCTGATGTGTGCAGTGCGCGAATAAATAGCGCGAATTATATTATCAGTGATTAGCGTCGTGTTATTTGATAATCATATTTAGTATCACACTTGTCAAGATACGAGCCATAGCTCTTGCGCTAAGCAAGACTTTGACACTATGTACAATGTAGATGACAGAGGATAGTAAAGTAAGAGATGATCCCCTGATCATCATGAGGCACTAGAAGATCTGTTGTGTATATCCTTCAGGTTGGTCTCTGAGACTCACCGGGTTCTCTCCAAGCACTGCGGTATGGAAACTTGTGGACTCTCTCAGCCTCAATCAAGTGTCCGGTGAATATGAAATGAGATTGGCCATTTTGAAACTCTTTGACTGGACTGGTCTAACACCACAGATAGTTGCATAAGAGTCACTTAATGGCGTAGTAACTACAACTGGTTTTCATAAATAGTCTGGCTAGGGCGACCCTCTGGTCCGAGGCGTCCCCCGGTGACAATCACTAAGTGTTGCATCCATATTATAACCTAGCAGTTCAACAATAGTTCAAATGTCTGTGTAACCAGGACTGGGCCGTAGAAGTTCTCATAAACTCTAATAACCTGTAGCAGATAAGTGTCAAAGTAGGTTATCGAGCATCATGACATGTCTGACTTCAAATGAGTCTGGTCACATAGAATGGTGTTCATTTTGATGATTCAGTCATACACAAGCAAGTAAGTCTCAATAGACGATCAGGATGTTAGATCGAATCGTGATCTGGCAATGTGATAATCGTAGGACGTCACCTAAACGGGTTATCAACAGTGTACTTCAGAATGTACTACCTGGTATGCATAAAGTAAGGTTGCTTCCAACGAAGAAGATGGTATTGGCATGCTCCTAGAACTATGACTTCACCCAAGCCTGGGCAGTCTCCCTGGAATGAGCATGTAGCCAAATCGTTCCATCTAAATATCAGCGTCGTTGGTACTATATAGAAGATAGACCTTATACCAGGAGGCATTACCACGTTCAGCCATGATTACTGTCGGGTGCAGGACTACCCCTCATAGACAATATGGGCTGCGGTTCGAGCGTCTGCTCTGCTGGATGGATTGAGTGAAAATGTCCACAAAATAGCTAGCAGCTGAGTTGTGTACTAATCTCGATACACGCAGAAGTTGTGTATCTCGGACAAATTCACTTTCTGCATGGATCATGGTTTCTATCCACGTGGAAATCATTCCTAGTCAGTTCACAGGGTGTTTGAGTGCACTACGCCAACTCGAACTTTCGACTCGAGAAAGTTCAGGAACATTCTGTGCCTGTCAATCTAGCGAACTTCCCCGTAGTTAAAATTAACCCGAGACCTAAATACTCCGTGAAGCCCCTCCTACGGGAATTCCTTTCCGCGAAGACCTGCGTGTTTGGGCAACTCTCGACACTATCCACTATAACCAATAATACTAGCCATCTTTACTTTTGAATGTATTCATTTGTATCCCGTATGACGATATTGTGTTAACCACTACTACTCTCTACAGATCACTGACAACTGCTACCCACCCCTTAACAACGAATTTCACTAATCCATCCCCACTACAACCAATAATGCCGGTCATCTTTACCTTTTAACGTTGTCATTTGTAACTCATATGATGATAGTGTATAAACCACCACGGCTCACTGCAGATCATTTATCATCCTATCCACCCCTTAACAACGAATTTCACTAAGCCATACCCGCTACAACCAATACAACCCGCCATCGTTTAATTTTTTTAAGGTTTTTATTTGTTACCCATATTATAATAGTGTAAAAGCAACTACAGCCCTCTGCAGACCATATACCCACCATATTTACAGTGTTACTTATTACGGATTTTTATGATGGCCGTCGAAGCTCCAGGGTTCGAACCCCTCGCCCAACCTCCTGCGCCGGCACCCCAGCACCCCATCCTGTACTCCACCCCTGCGCCCCCAACACCACGTCAGCCTACCCCCCCCCCCCCCCACACACACACACACGCGCTGGCGACTGGATTTTACGATTTATAAAGGGATGTAAACTTGTCAAAAACAACCAGCGGAGTTGTTATTCATGATGTACATCCCTGGAAAATTGACGTCACATAGAGCTATATTAGGGCATATTGTGACGGATCCTTCTTTGAGGGATCAGTGCGTCGTCACATAGAGCTATATTAGGAAATATTCGGGATCTGGATCCCGAAATGAGGGGATAAATCCCCTAACGTACTATCCTGTAGCAGGTCTTGTGCAGTGAGAATTATATGACGTCAAACTAATAGTCGAGCTTTTATTATCATGTAGCAGGTCCTATGCAGTGAGAATAATATGACGACAAGCAAATAGTCGAGCTTTTATTATCTTGTTGCAGGTCCTTTGCGGAACGTCTCTATCATCTCGGCCAGCTGGAAAGCCTCTCGACCTCCTACGAGTTCCACTGCCTCATAAACCTCATGTCCAACGTGCCTGCAATCTCCTGTGGCCGCCTGAGACTTTATGCTGGTCGACACCAGCCTCACCTTCCACTAACCAAGCTTTTATCAATGTCCATTCCAAGCCACCGTGATGTTTAAATGGCCAGAAGGTAAAGTACAGTACTCATATTTGAGATTCAGAGACATCGTGCTATTTGTGAAACAGGTTTCTTTAATGTTCAGATTTAATAAAATGTCAGTATTTTTCTCTCTCTTGGACCACAATATTCTAAGAACGATTCTGTAACTTATCACAAGACCCAATATACTTCTTTAACCGATTTAGCACCGAAGAATAATATATCGTGAAATCTGACCTCCCATTTGGACAGAAGGACGATATATCGACACACAAGGGTCATCGTGTTATTTGTTTTGTTTCGTGGTATCTTCCGCATTCTCAATGCTCAATGAACGGAAATATACATACATTATAATGCTTGTTCATGTGATTGTGTGCCATGTTTGATCCAAACCTACTTTTTGTTTGGCGCTGAGTCAGTTAATAGTCTAGATAGACATCTCAATATTGTTCATTTCAATACAATATGTACCTCCAACCAGGGAAAGGCAGACACGTAAATATCTGGATGGCTTGGCCATGTGTTAGGGTCGGGACAAGAACACGGAGCTAATCCACGACTCTGTTGATCATGTAAGGTGGCGAAGCATAACCACCCACATTTACCGGCATGTCACATGATGATGATGATGATGCCCCAATAATTTTTTAAAAAGGGAAGTTGTTTTAATACTGGATTCGAACCCTCCACAAGAAACGATGCATTTGCCTACTCAAAATAACACCTGTATTTCTGCAATAGTCTAACGAGACACTCTAATATTTTTCACTTTTAAAACACTTTATACAACTTTTGTTGTTGTTTTTTTTTTTTAAATATTCCGTTCAACCCAAGTGGGTTATAATTGGGACACACACACATACACACTCTCTCTCTCTCTCTCTCTCTCTCTCTCTCTCTCTCTCTCTCTCTCTCTCACACACACACACACACACACACACACACACACACATATATATATATATATATATATTGGTGGACCCGGTGGACCATCTGTTTCTAAAGAAACACCCCTCAAAATCCAGGACAGCATGCTTTTTTACTTTACATTGATCTGTGTAATTCCACGTATTGGCATACCTCGCTTCTTTGTGTTCCCGAGATATTGCATTTCTTCTTCAGAACGATATGTTTATCCCCCAAGTCGTTTTTGCACGCTTCGTGTCACAACTTAGCAATATTTATAACATATTCAAATTAAAACTACGCCTGATAATAACCGCACAGTGACCCAGTATTCTATTAAATGTGTGTAATGTAGCGCCATGTCATTTAGCAAGTCTTTTCATTTTTAGAGCACAGGTTCAGTCTAAGCAGAGGTAAAGGTAGCCATGAAGAAAGGAAGTTCTTTATAATGCGTTAGAATAGTAAATGGAAGAGCTGTGAAGAAAGTTAACGAGTTCGAACTCCGGGCGGCATTATTACAGCAGATGGAAGAGGCATTAAAGAGAGGAAATGTAGTATGGTCAAACCAAAGCAGCAATCCACAAAATAAAGAATATTTGTTGCAAGATATCGTTATCAATTAATGTAAAAAAGAAATCTTAACACTGATATAAGAAAAGTATTGGACATGTTTACATACCTTGAAGCGTATCGCAAGTGTCTATTCACTCAGGTTCACACATCTAGAGACTAGAATCTATCATATCTGCTAAGGTACTTAACTAGGGTATAATGTAAGGAACACTAGCTCGTTCACGTAAGACTGGCAGATGGCGTGTCGTAAAAGACTAACATAAAGTCACTGGCAGCTGGTAAACAAGAACTGCTTATATGCCCTTCAGGAAATCCACCTGAAACAGATCACAAGTTTACATGCCCTGGGTTCACAGTAATTAGAAAGGACAGAACAGAAGCGAGAGGGGGAGGGGTTGCCCTGCTAGTACACGAACAGTTCCAGATCGAATCACAGGAAAAATTCCTCACCAAGAACTTGGAGTGTGTCAGTGCAACTATCACAGGGAATCCTAAAAATCTAACAATAATTAATGTATATTATCCGAGAGGGATAATCATGGACGAAGACACCCAAAGCTCTCCAAATCAGACTTACATCAGAAGCCCTAATATTGGGAGACTTCAACTTTCACCACTCCACCTGGGGAGCTATACAGAGCGACAGGGCTGGCACAAATCTTATGGAGTTCAACGAGGACAAACAGTTGGCAGTTCTCAACGATGGGACAATAACCAGGATAGATCCCAGGCCAAACTGCCAGGACACAGCTATTGACCTGACAATAGCCACTGTAGGCCTAGCAAACAGCCAGTGGGAAGTGACAGAGGACACGAACACAGACCACCTACCTATAGTAATTAACGCAAGAACAAAGCCCCACCTAAGCGCCAACAACAACAGGCCAACCTTTAACTTCAATAAAGCAAAGTGAGAGCAGTTTAGAGAAGAGAGGACCAACCCAGACCTGGAGCAGCAGGAGCGGGAAGACATTGACAAATACACGGAGAGACTGACCAAAAGCATACTGCGGGTAGCAATCAAAAACATCCCTAACAAAAATATGCCAGAAAATCTAAGTACGGGTAAAAAAAAAAAAAAAGAGCCCCAGGCATCCCACAAACAATGGCACAAAATCCCAGTGGCCTTGTGGAACGATAAGTGCACAGCGACACAACAAAATAGGAAAAGAGCCCTGCAGAAGTACAGAAAGGCAAGGACAGAAGAGAACTTCGAAGAATACAAGAAATGCAGAAACGAAGCAAACTGAGCAGTAAAGCATGTAAAAGAAAAGGAATGGAAAAGGTTCTGTCAGTCACTCAATCCAGAAACACCGACAACAAGGAGAGGAAGCAAATAAAAGCAATTCAAGGAAATAAAAAACCCAGCAAAATCCCAACCATCAAAAGCCCAACACTAGCAGTAACAGACCAAGATAAAGCTAAGGTGTTCGGAGAAAACTTCTATGAAGTCTGTTCTAACAAAAGACTAGGAAGCAAAGAAAGACAAAAAGGGAGGAACTGATGCAAGAGTTACAAGACACAACATACGAGAACATCGAAGAACACTTGATGGATGCTGATGTCACAACAGATTAGGTGATGACAGCACTAAAAGAAAAATCCGAAACCGCAGCTGGAGATGACATACTAAACTACACCATCCTCAAAAAGCTCCCAAATAAAACCATAAAAACAATTACTAAGCTGTATAATGAAATATGGCAGACTGAAAATATTCCCAAACAGTGGAAAACAGCCACGGTGATACCAGTCAAGAAACAAGCCAAAGATCCAACAAGGGCAGAATCATACAGCCGTATCTCTTTTACATCGCACCTGGGCAAAGTTATCTCATCTCATCTCATCATGTTCCTCTTGTACCTTGCGGTGTCGAGGTGAAGTATAAACTTCGTGAGAGTGCCCGGTTATGGGCTTCGTATATCGACATTCCCATGGATTCTGTTATTCCCTCAGTCCAACGTTTACGTGGTCGGCCTCTTCCTCTGTTTCCATCTGGTCTGTACATCATTGCTTGTTGTGGCATGCTGTTGACTGGTAGCCTACTTGCATGGCCAAACCATTTGACTTGCTGCTTTCTAATAAAATCTAGAGCAGCTTTAACCCCTACTTTAGTCCTGATTTCTTCATTTCTGATCTTATCTCTTCTTGATACGTTGAGTATTCTTCTCAGAAACCTCATTTCTGTTGTTGTGATTTTTCTTTTCTCTTTTTCTGTCATTGTCCAGGTTTGGCATTGGTAGCAGAGAGTTGGTAGGAAGATTGTGTTGTAAAGTGCTTTCTTAGTAGTTATTGATACATGTTTGTTCTTTAGTATTGGTGCCATTTGTCCAATGAGTTGATTTGCCTTATTGCACCTATTTTCGATCTCGTCTTCTGATCTGCCATTTGATGATATTATACTTCCTAGGTACTTGAAGCTCTTTACTTGTTTCAAGGGATGTTCGTTTAGGTGAATTGTTGCTGTTTGTTCTTCTTTAGTTATAGTCATTACAGTACAGGCAAAGTTATGTAGACTGTAATAAACAAAAGAATAACATTCTACATGGAGAAGAATGAACTGTAAAGCTACACACAGACCGGTTTTAGAGACAACAGGTGCACGATGGACCAAATCATCAAATCAGAATATCATGTAAAGAAAGGATTCGTCTTCTTCTTCTTCTTCTTCTTCTTCTTCTTCTTCTTCTTCTTCTTCTTCTTCTTCTTCTTCTTCTTCTTCTTCTTCTTCTTCTTCTTCTTCTTCTTCTTCTTCTTCTTCTTCTTCTTCTTTCACCCGGAGTTTTTTTCTGACGTGATTGCGTTGTGCCTGTTTACAGCAGAGCTGCGTTCTTGCGCCTTTAGGACGACACATCCGACTTCTGTGGGCATTTGTTGACCGGGTTAACCTTCCCGGGAAAGGATTCAAAAGAGGAGAAAAGACGTTGGCTGTATTCCTGGACCTAGCCCAGGCGTACGATCAACGGTGGAGAGAAGCCGCACTAATCAAGTTAAAGAAAGTAAGCATAGTGGAAAGAACCTACAAGTACATAGAAAACTTTCTCAGAGACAGAAGTTTCTCAATGAGGATATGGAATGAGATATCCAACACATATAAGCAAGAGAACGGCATCCCCCAAGGTTCGGTCATCTCACCAACAATCTTCTCGATACTCGTGAATGACCTAAAGGAGGAGATCCAAGATCAGAGAACAGGACTGTCACAATTTGCGGACGACTGCGCCATATTAAGCAATATGAAAACAAACTAACCGCATCGATGGACAAATGGGGCTTGAATATCCACACTGATAAAATAGTCAGCATGGTATTTAGTAACAATAATAAATAAATGTTTTGCATATCCTATACAGTACATCGCTGTCAACATCAGCATGTTTCAGCTGATTGTTGATTTTTTGGCAAGATTACGCTCAGTAGTTTGCCATTGCTTTCTGAGCTACCGGCTCCATACTCTCATAAGTCACTGGCGCGACTCGAACCGCTTCCAATTCTCGTGCGATTTAGTAACAAGAAGAAGATACATTCTAACAAGGACTACGAAATACAGATGAAAGGGAAAACTATTAATAGAACAAGCAGCACAGTCTTCCTAGGAATGACCCTAAACGAACAGTCGAGCTGGTCAAAACACATTGGTCAGACATTAGAAGAATGCAAGAAAGCAAGCAACCTACGGCGGGTGATAAAAGGAAACGGTTGGGGTGCCCACACCAAACCAATGCTGATGTTCTATAAAGCATTTATCAGAGGCAAGCTAGAATAAGGCAGTACTGTCTACGACTCAACATCAGACACCAGTAAGAGGAGGCTAGGCACCATACAGACGCAAGCGTTAAACACCATCCTTGGTACTGGAAAAGGGACATTCAAATAAGCCATGGAGGTAGCACTGGGAGTACTACCACTGAATCTGAGGCGTAAACAGCTAACGTATAACTACTGGCTAAAGGTAGCGCAAGATAAACACCACACAGGATACCAAACATTCAGTGACAACCGCAGCAAATGGGGAGGCATCCAAATAGTAACAATACAAAGACCGGCAGGGTGAGAAGCAGCAGAAAAGATGAAGGAAGAGAACGAGCTAGCAGAAACCCTGAAACAGACAAAACGTACAGACCAACAATCCCACCATGGGAATTAACTGTCCCATTCACAGACTTTAGCCTAACAAAGACCATCACCAAGGACACGGAGGAAACAGACGCAAGAGACGAGCCCGAGGGTTACATATAGGAAATCAGCAAGGACATCCTCATAATTTACACAGATGGGCCCAAGAACGAACAGGGAGAGGTGGGGGAAGGAGTAGTGGTCCCATACTAGAAACTGAAGAAACAGTTAAAACTAACAGACCAGACAGCAGTATGCACGGCCGAACTGGTAGCCATACTGAAAGGTCTGAAGATTGCAGCCGAATGACCACCGCTGATTCTATGTATATTGACAGACTCCCTGTCCTCAGTACAAACGCTCGAGAACTTCGCTGGAGGTAACAGACCCGACATGAAGGAGAAGATATTAGCGACAGCCACCAACCTCAGGTACATGGGTTGCCAAGTCACCATCCGATCGATACCACCTCACAGGGTTATCCCGGGAAACGAACAAGCAGACAGAGCGGCGAAACGAGGCCTAACCATTCATTCATTCATTCATTCATTCAGTAGTATGTCCTTTGCAGAACCTAGCTCCCATAACTGTCATAAAAACTGTCATTTACTGCCAGTATAGTACCTTGCGGTGTATGGCAGAGGGGTCTTTGAGCCTGAGGAATTAAGGCCGACTGGCTAGTGCAGTCGCCGCGAACTGTGCAGGTTAGGATTTTCTTTTTGCCCCCGACAGAAAAAAATCCCACACCTTACCGAGGGATCGAACCCGGGTCTCCCGAATGAGAGTCCGGCGTCCTAGCCACTCGGCCAGCCGCTCCTCTCCCATTACAACTTTCCGAAAACCTCTCGATCATAAACAAGATATGGAAAATTTTGAATATCTTGGGTCATTGATTACGAACAACGGTGACACAATGAAAGAAATTAAACGACGACTATCAATTGCTCTTCAAAGACTAAAACAACTGAATAAATTATGGAATGGGACAGACAGAACTACAAAGATTAGATTTTTAAGAGCATGCATCTTTCCCATTGCAACATACGCCTGTGAGACCTGGACACTTACTAAACAAGCTGAACAGCGCATAAATGCCTATGAATATAAATGTTATAGACGAGTTCTAAGAATATCTTGGGCAAAGAAAAGAACAAATGCATCCATACGACAAGATCTGAATATTGAAGACGGAAATCTACTAAAGACGATAAAACAAAGAAAACTGAAATATTTTGGTCATTTGAAACGTCATGAAAGTTTGGCGAGAACAATAATGGAGGGGTAAATGCCCGGAAAGAGAGGAAGAGGAAGGCCAAAAATAAGATGGGTGCAGGATGTGGCGGATGATCTCCAGATGGGTGTATCGGGCGCGGGGCATCTTGCTTATTTTCAGGACGGTTGTTATGGGGTCGGCGTTTTGCAAAGGACATGCTACTGAATAAATGAATAAATTAATGTTTCCTTGGACTCACTCATTAAGACACCTATAGGTACAAGAAGAAGAAAACATCCCCCCCCCCCTTTCTATAAAGAAAATAGAAGTGGAACCACCCCAATTGTTGAGCTCTATGAATGTTGGACTCGTCCAAACATCAAGACAGGGGTGACAGGCTCAGATTATCTTATTAAAGTGTGTCGCGAGATGTGTGCCCTGTCACAACAAACATAATGACGACAACAAGGAGGATGTTAAAACAGGAAATACCTGAATTTTGCCAGTCCTCAGGTTATTTGTTGTTACTGTTGTGTTCATGTATGTGTGTGTGTATGGGGGGGGGGGGGTTAAACTTGTCAGGTATGTGGCTGTAACACTGACTGAAGTTACGTTCTCTTGTAATATCGTTTTAGTTCAAGTGATGAAACGTAAAAAGTGTGTGTGTGTGTATATATATATATATATATATATATATATATATATATATATATATATATATATATATATATATATATATATATATATATAGTAATGTTGATAATATGAATTTAATAAATATTCATTTAAATTAATATAAATAGTACTATTAATATTATTAGTTAAAGTCTATAAATTTAACAGTAACCTCAGAATAGTTTGTATTTATTGTTCCAGTTCGTAATGATGTAAGTGTTGCAGATAATATATAGGTATAATGAATGTTTATATATTCTACTGTCATTCATCTCCTCTACTTTATAGTTGAGTTGAGTTGAAATGAGCTAAGAGCCGACATCACTGCACTCAGGACATTCCCATACGCGCTCCGCCCCCCCCCCCCGTTCAACAGCCAGCAAAGAGTCACACTACTAATCGTTCCCACCGCTATCTGGTTGAAAGTTCTTCTGGTCATCCTTCTCAGTTATTAGATTCTTCCAGAAACCCTGCTGATCCCCAGCAATCTAATTCTTTCAACATAGGTTTCTCAGTCTGTTCCTCCGCCTTCTCCACCTGGTCCCACAGGCGCACGACTGTCTCCCTTATCCATAGGTAATCTACCATCAAGTGGTGCATTCTCTGCCAGTCTATTAGCCTGTTCATTCCCCCACACTCCCGCATGGCCAGGGCAAAAAAATCCACACAATTCTCACAATCTATGACCTCTGAAGCGAAGTGAGCCATTCTACAGGAAACATCCCTTTCTCCACCTTACTAAACATACTTCTTAAGTCCGTAATGAATACAATGTGTTGCAGTGGTCTCCTTTAACCAACGAAAGCCACTGCTACTACTTTCACCTCCATTCTCATGCTGGGGGTTGTAGTCTCATATAAAAGACTCTCCTTTTTCAAGAATTGTTCATTAGCCTTCTCAATTAAAACCCCAACGACTAAGTCTGTTTCTCACCACTGTGACAAAATAGATTAGGAACAGGGAGAAAGATACCCCTATTCAAAGAGACCAACTACTATAGAAAACCTGAAATAGCTCTTAAGACTCCCAAGGTGTGGAGACAGGCCATAAAGTGGGGTTCATATAGATATCAGAAAGGTTTTCCCTTAGTGGTTGAGGAGAGCCTGTAAATTCACCACAGTCAAGAGAGGAGGAAGTTCACCCTGGATAACTTGACGCGTGTAGTCTCACCGCCTTCTGCTCCCCTCTATAGTTGATGTCAAATTTTGTAACAATATTACATTTAATATCACAAAAACTTACATCAATCAACACAAAAAGAGAAGAACAATCATTGTTGTAAATTATGACAATATAATGCTATAATGCGATAACATGGGGTAGAGGGGATATGTATGTTCGTGTTGGCATAGCAGAAATTGCACATCTTGTAAAAAAAAAAACACAATGCATTAATAAAAACATAACACAACCACATTTCCTTGTGAAAAACATGTGCCAAATATAGCCATACTCATAGAAATAGTGGGGGGTTGGTGGGGGGGGGGGGGACAACAACAAACAACAATCCACAAGAGAGAGAGAGAGAGAGAGAGAGAGAGAGAGAGAGAGAGAGAGAGAAAGAGGGAGAGAGAGAAAGAAACAGGGAAGGTGAAGGGATGATTACACAAGGGCAGGCTAGTCCAACCTAGCCTGTTGGGTCTCATCTCTCCAACATCTGATGCAATTCTTCTCCCTTTCATCCTTATGCTTTCAAGGCTCTGAATTAAGGTTCATCTCTTACAAAGGGCCTGGACTGGACCAGAAAGATATTCCTTCACTATTTCTCTAAGTCAAAGAAAAGATCACATATATCTCTCGAGAATTACTCTAGATCTTCACTTAGAAATATCTGTTATAAATTCAAATCCCTTCTATTATATTTAATAGTCTAAGTTTATTCATTATGATTTCTATCTTACCATTGACATCATGAATTAAAACCTACACCACATCTCCTGGACTGAACCAGCACGTCTTTCCCTGACGAATCATTCGGCCGATTGCACTCATTATTTGAAATCTTTGAAGAAGTTTCCCAGTTCATCCCATCCACATAAATTATTTAAATGTGAATTTCACTTGTCACTCCAATGAAACCAACCGCTGAGCTCAGCCATCCGGCTCGAAAGATGACGCCATTCTTATGGGGAAGGTTACCTAGGTTCCGGAAATGGCGGAGGGAGGAGGGGGTAATTTTATAATTACCCGTCTGCATGACAGACTTCCCACAAACAATCTCCTGGGATAATCTTCAACCACCATTTTCCCCGCTCGCTGACATTATTCTGGTGTCGATATTTCGGAAGTTGTGGAGAGGGGCGGGGTTAATTTTGTTGTTGCCAGCCCCGACCTAAGCCATTGTTAGTCTAGCGGGCTATTTCATCAGCCAGCAAGTGCTTCCATGTGTTAATTCTCCCAGTGTGGGCGAAGTTTTTTTTTTTTTTTAAATAGCCGTTGTTGTTGGTTCCGTCGTTGTCAATTTCCAGAAATGTTGGCACTTTCTATTTTTAGCCTGATTTTGGTTGCGCTAAGAAATTCTGGGATCGGCTGGCCATAATATCCTTCCAAGCTAAAACGCATTTATTCTGTATTCTGAATGCTGCTGAGTGGCTGAGACATGATAGATGTCACAGCCACTGACCCATCGATGTAGATCACTATGTCGCCTTGATATGTGTTACTCTGCATCTCAACCTCTGTACGGCCCACTTCCCATGCTCTGCACTCACGAACCAGAGTTGCTATTACATTGTGCCAGTCAGTTATGTCTTTCGGTACATTAACCCATTATTTTTTCACGATTGATGGTCTCTAGAGCACACACCTGACGTATAGATCGTTCTGCCTGTGCCATCCGGGACCTGCCGAGTCTTATTCTATGACTCTTGACCATATCCATAGGTTCATGCAGGGGGTGATCCCTATCTGCAGTAACTCCCAGGTACCATTTGGCTTGAAAGAACCGATGCCTATCCGCCATTGTTGGTAGCGCCACGATGTGCCTCGTGTATATAATGGGTGTGTCCATTGTGCACCCCAGGATCACATGTTTAAAAATAGTTTCTAAGTTAAATTATATGCAATATGAATACTTAACTATATATAAATAATAGTAGGAAATACAAACAGTTAGGTATTCATAGCTCCTGCGAAAAGATGAGGCAAACTACACACGGAAACACTGTACATATCTTACAACGGACTACATAAAGGTGAACATAGATCACAGAATGAAACTTCCCCCAAAAAGAGACAATTCAAAAAAATATATATATATATATATATATATATATATATATATATATATATATATATATATATATATATATATATATATTTATTATAATAATATAATAAATAAAAATAAGTATTCTAAGACACAACAAATGACGTTTCGATTATATAAATCTTCATCAGGGACGGGACAACAAACAGATCTGAAGGGGAAAAAAATACAGTTGTAAAATAATATAAAAACACAACTCCTTTGTAGTCAAGAAGGCACAAAAGTTCACTTCAGTTGGTTTTGAAAGGTGCCATTTTTCTATATATTTTTTTAAAAATAAGTCCAATTCAACTGTTAAAAGTGCCAAATAAGAAATATGTGACCAACGATGTGCAGCCAGATATGAATATATAGAGGGGAGTCAGCAGAGTTATACAGCTGCATCTACAACAGTATTGATTCCCGCTGAATGGATGCATCCCAGAGAGTTGATTAACTGGCTTTCAATGTTAAGCCTAATGAAGTTACTATAGAAGCATGGGTTCAATGCTGTGATCCATGTATCGTCGACTCCATTGTGGTTAGAAGAGTTGAAATGGTCAGGGACAAGATTGTCAGTCTTGAATAATATCCCAACGGTGTTCCCTAAAGCATTCGGTTAGGCGTCTAGCAGTCTGTCCAATATACATCATGTCATATCGTTTGCAAATAATAACATATATTAGGTTGCGAGATATGCATGTAAATGAGTCTTTCTCTTTCTTCTTAGCGTTCATCCGGAGTGTTTTTTCAGATGTGATTGCGGTATGTCTCGTTATGCACTCTTAGGCCGAAACCCTTAGGCCAACACATCCGACTTTTAGCATGCATTTTTGACAGGTTAGCATTCCTGTGGGACTCTCACTTTTGTGGTGCCGTCCACATCCCAGCTTGTCAAGTTGGAACGGTCGATTGCTTCACGATCAGCCCTCAAGGGAAGGCAGGGTCAGTCCATGGCATTTTCCGCCATCCAGGGTGGCATTCATAGTTGCAGAGCCGACACATAGCGCCCTGGTGCTGGGCTCACCGAGGGAATCGTCACGTTCTGCTCATGGCTGCGTTAATTCCTCACTTCAATATATTGGGCATTTCGTTCACAACGAGCCTTTCCCGCACTAACCAGACCGGTTTGCAGACAATATCCACTCAGCGAGTTTTCTATTCGGACATGTGCTTGTTGAAGTGCCCGTCAGAGCTGCTCGGGGCACAACGGACATTCGGAAACTAGCTAGTCAGAGCTTTTCCGAACACGATGGGCATTCTGAAAACTAGGTAGTCAGAGCTGTTCCTAGCACGAAAGACATTTCACTGGGACGTAATTGCGTAGTGCCAATTTTTCTTTTGCCACCCGTAGGCCGGCATTTCCGACTTCGGAGGGCATTTTTTAAATGAGGTTAGCCTTCCTCGGGTTTCGAGGCACGTTAGACTTTTATTGTTGTGGTGTCGCCCACATCTCAGCTGGTCAAGGTAGAACGGTCAGAGACATCACGGTCAACCCTCAAGGGAAGGTAGGGGCAGACCATGGGCATTCCCAGCTATCCAAGGAGGCTTCCATAATTGCAGAGCCGGCACATATTGCTCTGAGACTGGGCTCACCCGAGGAATTGCTCATGGCTTGCCACTGGTCGCTCAAGCACAAACCATGAACGGTAAGTCTGCGTACGGCATCTATAAGGTAAGACTTTCGCTTCGGACTTCGGACCCCGCAATGGATTCGCTAGCCATGCATTCCATTTTGTGGTATTGAGACGTTTTTCCACCTTTGACTACACTCTCCATGAGTATTAGATACAGACATTTTTCGTAACCATTTGATGCGACTGGACGAGGTAGGCTACATGTGCTGCCGGCTCAGCACCTTACCGCCGTGCATCAGTGAACGAGAAACGGCCAGACCCTCACATCCGTTGATCCCTCATATCATCCAGCTGAGAGCCTTCGGACGAGTATCTGACCTGAGCATGTAGCGTGCTCAGCCTCTCACCTCCCATTTTCGATAAGTGGGTATCGACCCGGCTCTCACATCCGAAGGTTTATGGCTTAGAGGCGTTCAGCCACAACCCTCGACAGAGAGCCTTAGAGTATGTGTCCGGACCAAGAATTAGTGGCATCGTGCGAATGATTTGATCTTTTGACTGCTATCCTCAGTCTACCTGCAGAACAGCAGAATGTGTCTCTCTTGGTCTGGTCCCTAACCCAAGGCTTGTCCGACATGTAGTTGTGCTTCCGTCGACAATGCTCTTGGGGTCACTGGGACACGCAAGCCCCCCCCCCCCCCCCCCCCCCGCCGCGACAAGGTGGAGACCACATAGGGGGGGGGGGGGTGAGTCTTTCAAGAAATAGATGCCTAGGGGGAATGTAATCAACCGGCCTCTGACTAACATGTGGGCATGTCAAGCACGTCTTCCGGTGACATTTAGATGTACCCACAGATGAAGTAACTGTAGGGAGGCGACTATGAACAAGGTGGCCACTGAGATTATTGTTTCGGCGAAAAGTTATCACAGGGTCGTTAGAAAACACCTCACGAATGGTTGGGTCTGATCTCAGGATTGACCAATCCCTGATGAAGATTTATATAATGGAAACTTACCTACACATACCTAACTGTTTGCACAGGGTGTATATTTAATGACTGTGTAGTGTTTAAAAATATTGCTGGTCCAAGTTTTGTATTTACCTTTTATGTTGCATGAACTTTACAGAGGGTGAATACAAAAATTGGATCGAAAATATTTTCAAACACTGCACAGCCATTAAAAATACACACAATATTTCCTATTGTTATTTCCTGCTACAGCCGCTGCTTCTCTTATACATAAATAACTAGCTGACCCGGCCCGGCCTCGGCCAGTCCCTGTCGGGTATCTATTTATCTATCTATTTATTTATCTATCTATCTATCTATCTATCTATCTATCTATCTATCTATCTATCTATCTATCTATCTATCTATCTATCTATCTATCTATCTATCTATCTATCTATCTATGTCTCTGTCTGTCTATATCTCTGTCTGTCTGTCTGTCTATCTGTCTGTGTGTCTGTCTGTCTGTCTGTCTGTCTGTCTATCTGTCTGTCTGTCTGACGACCCGGCCCGGCTGTCTATCTATCTATCTATCTATCTATCTATCTATCTATCTATCTATCTATCTATCTATCTATCTATCTATCTATCTATCTATCTATCTATCTATCTATCTATCTATCTATCTATCTATCTATCTATCTATCTATCTATCTATCTATCTATATATCTATCTATCTATCTATCTATCTATCTATCTATCTATCTTCTTCTGCGTTCATCCGGATTTTTTTCCCGGATGTGACTGCGTTGTGCCTGTTTACAGCAGAGCTGCGTTCTTGCGCCGTTAGGCCGACACATCCGACTTCTGCGGGCATTTGTTGACCGGGTTAACCTTCCCGGGTATCTGTATGTCTGTCTGTCTGTCTGTCTGTCGATCGGTCGGTCAGTCTATCTATCTATCTATCTATCTATCTATCTATCTATCTATCTATCTATCTATCTATCTATCTATCTATCTATCTATCTATCTATCTATCTATCTATCTATGTTCTGCCCGTTCTCGTTAAAAATATAGATAGAATAGAAGAATAGATAGATTGATAGTAGAAAATATGATTGGAAAAGATCTATCTAAAGTAAACTTACCAAGATATCACGAACAGTGCTGCAAAGGATATGCAACTAACTTTCTCTCACAAAAAATTACTTTTTTTTTTTTTAAAATGAACGAAAATCTTTATTTTCAAAGGGTTAAGAATTGGGCACGCAGGCCCGTCCTACATTCTGCCCTTCTTCTTTATTTCCTCTCATACATTCTTTCATTCAACATTTCTTATGAAGCAATTCTTTGACAACAAAAGAACAACATGCATGAAAAGAAACGCATGAAAAGTAACTCGTTGAGGCAATGTTTAACATGGGCATCATAAATACCCAGCGTGGGTGTAACGCGCCATACATATGAGAATGTTTAAACAAAAAATTTAATGTGCTGTTGAAGAAAAATAAAAAGATGAGTTAGAAAATTTTCACTATTTAAATAGATGCATTATTTTTATGAAAACTTTGAAAATGCCTTAAAGATTTTATCATTATATATTATAACGCATATGCCTGTAGATAACTGTAGAGAAAAGGCAACAATTATTTTAATTACATATATAGCAATGCTATTAAAAGTTATGTCCCTTGATATAACTTTTCTTAAGTTAAGTTCCCTCGCTATATATAAATTATAATGTAATTACAAAATTAAATTTTATAACGTAAATAACTGTTTGTAAACTAACAAACTATGCCAGTTGGCAGCACGGGAATGAGAAGAACACGTGTAGAAAATGTCATCTCAATCGGATGGACCGTTCGCGAACGCATAAATAACATACATACAGACAGACATACATTGCATTTTATATATATAGATAATAATAATAAAATATTGCATGTCCTTTGCGATTAACCCCCAGATTGAATTTCCAAGCAATTTTACTCTCAGTAGTTTGCTATTGCCGGCTCCAGGGCGAAGATGTTACGGACGCGGTTCGTGATCCTGCATACCCGCGTTCGAAACACAGCTACGTACGATTTGGCAGCAGACCTCGTTGCGTTGGGTTTTTTACGAATTGATATCGGTGTCGGTCGTTCAGAAATCAAACGCAAACTACTGAACGTAAGCTTGTCAAGATATGCCAGGGCAAATACAAAACTTGGACTATCAATATTTTCAAACACTGCACAGTCATTAAAAAGACACCCTGTACAACTATAACGTTAAACTATGTACAACGTATAATATATATCCCATTTAAAACCTAGGAGGGTTGAACAGGATATTGGAAAAAATATATAAATAAATAAATCTCCCCGAGGTCAGCGTGGCCGAATGGATAAGGGCACTCGTTCTTAAACTTCCGGTGTGCTGATGCCGAGGTAGCGGGGTCCAACCCTACACCGGTCAGTTGAACTAAAATGTTGACTTCTCGTAGTGTACTTGGGGACGTAATTAACAAGTACCTTAGAAGTCGAAGTGGGTTCGCCTGTTGGCGAGGGTCACTGGTAATAGGGAAAGCTAATCCAAACGCAAAAATCAGTCCAGTGCACTAAAAGTAGTAGTACATTTATGTACCACGCTTGAGTTCAAAGCGAGCATATGCAAAAAAAAAAAAAAAAAAAATCCCCCAATCGTCAAAAGGCCCTCAACCCACATGTACCGATAAAAGCACGAACTTCTTTTACGTTGGTTGGAGGAGGCAATTCTTTAATAGCTTTTACTTTATCCTGGTCACGGCACCATTTCAGACTGTTACAGATCGCGGAGTCTGAATATAACTGAAGGCAACTGTAATAAATGAAGTCAAGGCTCCGACCAAAGTGTATATGTGTCCGTTTATTAGTCCATGTATAAAAACGTATACAGTAAGTTGAAACACTTCTGGCCAAGTCGAATGCTGAGTTGGGACTGCCCTATGTTTATCCTTGACGTCACGCGTGAGCTTCCCTAACAACTCCTTCAATTGTGCTCACACGTGCATCATTCATTTCCCAAATCCAGTCAGCTCTTTGTAGAACTAGTCATGATTGGCCAGACTGTGTAGACTTCGTCATGATTGGCCAGACTGTGTAGACTTCGTCATGATTGGCCAGACTGTGTAGACTTCGTCATGATTGATCAGACTGTGTAGACTTCGTCATGATTGGCCAGACTGTGTAGACTTCGTCATGATTGGCCAGACTGTGTAGACTTCGTCATAATTGGCCAGACTGTGTAGACTTCGTCATGATTGGCCAGACTGTGTAGACTTCGTCATAATTGGCCAGACTGTGTAGACTTCGTCATGATTGGCCAGACTGTGTAGACTTCGTCATGATTGGCCAGATGTTGTAGACTTCGTCATGATTGGCCAGATTTGTAGACTTCGTCATGATTGGCAAGATTTTGTAGACTTCGTCATGATTGGCAAGATTTTGTAGACTTCGTCATGATTGGCCAGATTGTGTAGACTTCGTCATTATTGGCCAGATTGTGTAGACTTCGTCATTATTGGCCAGATTGTGTAGATTTCGTCATGATTGGCCAGATTTTGTAGACTTCGTCATGATTGGCCAGATTTGTAGACTTCGTCATGATTGGCCAGATTTTGTTGACTTCGTCATGATTGGCCAGACTGTGTAGACTTCGTCATGATTGGCCAGATTGTATAGACTTCGTCATGATTGGCCAGACTGTGTAGACTTCGTCATGATTGGCCAGACTGTGTAGACTTCGTCATGATTGGCCAGACTGTGTAGACTTCGTCATGATTGGCCAGACTTTTGTAGACTTCGTCATGATTGGCCAGACTTTGTAGACTTCGTCATGATTGGCCAGACTTTGTAGACTTCGTCATGATTGGCAAGATTTTGTAGACTTCGTCATGATTGGCCAGACTGTGTAGACTTCGTCATGATTGGCCAGACTGTGTAGACTTCGTCATGATTGGCCAGACTGTGTAGACTTCGTCATGATTGGCCAGACTGTGTAGACTTCGTCATGATTGATCAGACTGTGTAGACTTCGTCATGATTGGCCAGACTGTGTAGACTTCGTCATGATTGGCCAGACTGTGTAGACTTCGTCATGATTGGCCAGACTGTGTAGACTTCGTCATGATTGGCCAGACTGTGTAGACTTCGTCATAATTGGCCAGACTGTGTAGACTTCGTCATGATTGGCCAGACTGTGTAGACTTCGTCATGATTGGCCAGATTTTGTAGACTTCGTCATGATTGGCAAGATTTTGTAGACTTCGTCATGATTGGCAAGATTTTGTAGACATCGTCATGATTGGCAAGATTTTGTAGACTTCGTCATGATTGGCCAGACTGTGTAGACTTCGTCATGATTGGCCAGATTGTGTAGATTTCGTCATTATTGGCCAGATTGTGTAGACTTCGTCATTATTGGCCAGATTGTGTAGATTTCGTCATGATTGGCCAGATTTTGTTGACTTCGTCATGATTGGCCAGATTTTGTTGACTTCGTCATGATTGGCCAGATTTTGTAGACTTCGTCATGATTGGCCAGACTGTGTAGACTTCGTCATGATTGGCCAGATTGTATAGACTTCGTCATGATTGGCCAGACTGTGTAGACTTCGTCATGATTGGCCAGACTGTGTAGACTTCGTCATGATTGGCCAGACTGTGTAGACTTCGTCATGATTGGCAAGATTTTGTAGACTTCGTCATGATTGGCCAGATTTTGTAGACTTCGTCATGATTGGCCAGACTTTGTAGACTTCGTCATGATTGGCCAGATTTTGTAGACTTCGTCATGATTGGCCAGACTGTGTAGACTTCGTCATGATTGGCCAGATTGTATAGACTTCGTCATGATTGGCCAGACTGTGTAGACTTCGTCATGATTGGCCAGACTGTGTAGACTTCGTCATGATTGGCCAGACTGTGTAGACTTCGTCATGATTGGCAAGATTTTGTAGACTTCGTCATGATTGGCCAGATTTGTAGACTTCGTCATGATTGGCCAGACTTGTAGACTTCGTCATGATTGGCAAGATTTTGTAGAATTCGTCATGATTGGCCAGACTGTGTAGACTTCGTCATGATTGGCCAGACTGTGTAGACTTCGTCATGATTGGCAAGATTGTGTAGACTTCGTTATGATTGGCCAGATTTTGTTGACTTCGTCATGATTGGCCAGACTGTGTAGACTTCGTCATGATTGGCCAGACTGTGTAGACTTCGTCATGATTGGCAAGATTGTGTAGACTTCGTCATGATTGGCCAGATTTGTTGACTTCGTCATGATTGGCCAGACTGTGTAGACTTCGTCATGATTGGCCAGACTGCGTAGACTTCGTCATGATTGGCCAGATTGTATAGACTTCGTCATGACTGGCAAGATTTTGGAGACTTCGTCATGATTGGCCATGACAGACAGACAGACAGACAAACAGACAGACAGACATACAGATCCCCGCCCAGGGGCTGGGAAAAGCCGGGCCGGGTCCTTTAGTTCTTTATAAACATATGAAATTGTGAAACGATGCTTTTCCACTACGACTTGTCGACTTTTTGAATGAGCTCATCTGTCAGACATAAAGGTCGTCCTTGTCCACCCTCATGGCGTACACATTTACGCCCATCTCTGAATGTCCTGCACCAGTCCCTCAAAGAATTGTCATTCATAACGTTATCAGCGTGCTTAAATAAAACGAATCACACCACGAATTTCAAAGCTGATGGGAAAGGCAATAAAAGTGTCCGTGTTTATTCGTTAGCGATTCGTAAACTACTGAACAAATGCGTCTGTAGGTTGATGTGTAGTGAGCTAAAAGACCACTGAATGATGCAGGCAATTAACGGTGTCGCTATGTCGGCCGGTTTATTTTTACTAGCCAATAGGCGGTTGATTTTGGAATAGCCCTCATATAAAGTGATTGATTGATTGATTGATAGATTTAGGAATCGACATCACAGCATTCGGGGCATTCCCATACGTGCTCCATCCCCATCCTCAGCAGCCAGCGAAGAGTTCCAACACTAATAGTACCAGATTATAAGTATCTGATTATAAGTCCGTCTCGCCTTTCCTTTGAGCGTTGATAAAGTGATGTTATGTTATATCACACTTAGCAAAATCAACACCTGGGAGATGCGATGCCCGTGGAGAGCTGCCAACTTAACAATCCGAGACCGAGTAAGAAATGTTGTTATCAGACAGACAGTGGGATCAACACCTTGTGTCACATTTATTAAAAGACAGAAGATCACTTGGTTTGACCATCTCGTTAGAATGCAACACCATCAACTACCATCACTGGCTCTACATCAAAAATCATCCGCGACGAGACCAAGCTGACGCCCAAGAAGAAGATGGATTGATGACATCAAAAACATCGTACAATAAACCCGGAATGACACTATCCAATGCCACCCATCGGGTGTTGGAGCGCCAATTATTCCACCCCACCAATAAAAAGATATCAATTGAAACGAGGAAAAGAGTGATGAATGACGACACTTGACGGCAAAAGTGGAAGATGATGATGTTGGTGATAATGTTATATTTGTCTAAATATTTTCCTTACAAAGTGATATTATGTTATATATTTGTCTAAATAATTTCCTTGTTATAAAGTGATGTTATGTTTATATTTGTCTAAATATTGTCCTTATTATAAAGTGACTTTCATGTTATATATTTGTCTAAATATTTTCCTTGTTATAAAGTGATGTTATGTTTATATTTGTCTAAATATTTTCCTTATTATAAACTGATGTGATGTTACATATTTGTCTAAATATTTTCCTTATTATAAAGTGATCTGATGCTACATATTCCAGGGATATGTGACACCTACAATTATCTTTGTTGGGTTTCAAAGTTTAGTATGTGGAGTTTGTATTCATTCCTTGCCCCCGGGATCTCAACCTACCATATTCTTTTATTTTATATTACCGTATCCTGTCTCAGTCACTTCATATCTAATGTTTTTACCTCCAGTTGAGGAGTACGCTGACGAATCCAGCAGAAAGGCAAAACCTGTTACCGTGGAAGATGAAAAAAAGCCAGGGATACAACAGAAGGGGAAGACAAGGAGTCACTTAGAGAAAGTTTACAGTGGACATCAGACCAGTGGGTCACACGTGGCAAGAGGTAAGG
Organism: Cepaea nemoralis; assembly: GCA_014155875.1. Lineage (NCBI taxonomy): Eukaryota > Metazoa > Mollusca > Gastropoda > Stylommatophora > Helicidae > Cepaea > Cepaea nemoralis. The sequence continues at coordinate 438,387 of JACEFZ010006853.1, read as the reverse complement.
ATCCATCCATCCATCCATCCATCATGTGCCATGCCGGTAAGCGTGGGCGGTCATGTTTTGCCATCTCACCCGATCACTAGAGTCGTGGATCAGCTCCGTGTTTCTGTCTCGACCATGCCAAGAGGCCAAGCCATCCAGGTACTTGCTTCTAGGTCTTCCCCTTGGTCTGTTCCCTTCGATCTTGCCAGTTGTCACCAAGTTCTCCAATTCATTTCTTCTCATAACATGCCCAAAATATGTTGACTGTCTCCCTTTAATGTCTCTAATCAGTTTACGATCTTCATTTGTTTCTTAAAGGACTTGTTCATTGGTCTTTCTGGCTGTCCGTGGTATTCTTTGCATTTTCCTCAGAAACCACATTTCCACAGCCATCAGATGTTTTTCAGCTTGACTGCTCATTGTCCACGCGTCACATCCACATAAAAGTACAAGTTCTATGTAGCACCTCAACACTCTTTTTCTCGTTTCAATTGACATCTTTTTATTGGTCAGTATGTTTCTCATCTTGCTAAAGGCTACTTTTGCCATGGCGATTCTTGTCTAATCTCTTCAAGGCATCTCCCATCAGATGTTATTACTGTTCCGAGATAATTGTACCTATTCACTTGTTGAAGAATATTCCCATTTACTTGTATATTACATTGTGGTATTTCGTTCTTCCTAGTGACGACCATAATCTTTGTCTTTTTACAATTTAATTCTAACCCTAGTTGTTCACTGTGTGTAACAACCGCATCTACTAATGTTGCAGGTCCTGTTCATTGTCTGCAATCAAAACTGTATCATCTGCATATCTAATGTTATTGATGCATCGTCCCCCAATGTTGATTCCTTCCATATCTTCAATATTTCTGAAAATACTTTCACTGTACATGGAAAACAGATCTGGAGACATTACACATCCCTGTCTCACACCTCTCTTAAGCTGATATTGGCCTACTTCATTATCAACTCTTATGGCAGCTTGTTGTTTCCAATATATGTTTTTTACAAGTCTAAGGTCCTTTCCATCAATATGTAGATCTTCAAGCATCCTTATCATGTCGACATGTCTCACTTTATCGAAAGCCTTTGTGTAGACAATAAAGCAAAGGTGTAGATCGTTGTTTACTTCGAGGAGTCCACACAACATGATTTTCTTGGCATCTGTAAAGAAGGTAGCTTGCCATTGCTTTCCTTCGCAGCAGCGACCATACTGGTCAGTGACCGTAGCCATTGTCTCTTCAAAAAATAGATCCTCTGTCTACCGCCGTAAAGGTGGAGACCATAACCTACAACTATCTGTCGGCTGCTCTACATCTTCATCCACAACCTGCACTCATGACTTCACGTAACCCTATCGGGGGGGCTGAATGGGTACTCCACCTTGCCAAGGGTGTCCCGTAGGCTAGCGGAGGGAAGGAGACACCTTACTTCTCCTTTGATGCTGGGTAATATTACAAGTTTATGGTCAACAGTTTTCTCCTTCCTCGTCTGCGTCAGTCTGTCATCTCCCAACAAAGCCTAGGCTTGTAACCGACTCACGTCAAGCCACTACAGATTGTTCTTGATTGGCGCCTGCTCAGTGGCAAAGATGTTACGGTCGCAACTCGTAATACCGCGTACCAGGTTCGAAACACAGCTGTGGGTGATTTTGAAGCAGACCGCCTTGTGTTGGATTTCATACAATGGTATGCTTACTTGCTTGCTTGTGTTCGCTGACTGTGAACTCCAGCGCGAAGTCCTGTAAGTCGGATGAAGACATCCTGTTGTCCAACATCAGTGTGATGTCACACCAGACCTGAGGTATGCGTGAGTATCCGTTGTCCCATATCTGGCTTATTGGTGAGGCTGGTGGTTTCCTCGCTGTGCATCCAGACACTCTCCGACTTCGGAGGAATCAACGATACTACTGACTTTAGCCAAGACCCCAAAGGGACCTGTTGCCCAGGACGCTCGGCGAGCACCCGTCAATAAGTCTTGGCCAGTATAGAAGCCGGCCCTGGTGCCTTGGAAACACCTCTGCGTCTCATACAATGGTATGAGTGTCGGTTGTTCAGAGGCAATGACAAACTACTGAACGCAAGCTTACCAAGAAATTACAAACAGTCAAAAAAAATGTTGGGGTTGATTGCGACGGCCTGTAAAGGATATGCAACTAACTCATGATTGTTTGAATTTTGCAGCTCACGTTTCAATGGGATGAAGGAGCCGTCTAACGCCAACCTTCCTTAGTGGCCACTTGTGACATGCATGATAGATTACAGAGTTATTGTTCTTTACTTTCTTATGGGCCCATGTAACATATGGGTAACATTCTGAATATAGCTTGATTATTTGCCTGCAGACCTGGTAATCGCGTGTTTTAATACACCCGAGACAGCAATTTAACAAATATATAATGTCTACGGGTATATTGTTTCTACTACTGGCACCTGGCCGTCTTGACAGGCGGTAGTTTGTTACAATGTGCTTCAAAAATAGAAAAATAGCTACGAGCCGTGGTGGTAAGACCAGGGGTGCAGTTATACCTCTCCATAGCACAAAGCCTGGGCTGAATTGTAGAGACCATGTATTGTCCATACAGCATGATCCCTCTCTCGGCCTGCCTAGTTTACTTCAGGGGAAAGGTAACACCACATGGATATATCCGAGAAAGATATACTGGAGTCTCTGTGGTGAAGTGATTAAGCCATCGGCCTTAGCTCAGAAGGTCATCAGTTTGTTTCCAGACGCCGTCATTCGGTCCGTGAGTGCAGGTTTCCAGAGACTCCGGGGTGTTGTCCCCGGAGCTACGGAGCTCGCGCTGTGGGCACTTGTGGCGGGTGGTCAGCTCGTCTGTGGGACACTTGTGGCGGGTGGTCAGCTCGTCTGTGGGACACTTGTGGCGGGTGGTCAGCTCGTCTGTGGGGCACTTGTGGCGGGTAGTCAGCTCGTCTGTGGGACACTTGTGGCGGGTGGTCAGCTCGTCTGTGGGACACTTGTGGCGGGTGGTCAGCTCGTCTGTGGGGCACTTGTGGCGGGTGGTCAGCTCGTCTGTGGGACACTTGTGGCGGGTGGTCAGCTCGTCTGTGGGGCACTTGTGGCGGGTGGTCAGCTCGTCTGTGGGACACTTGTGGCGGGTGGTCAGCTCGTCTGTGGGACACTTGTGGCGGGTGGTCAGCTCGTATGTGGGACACTTGTGGCGGGTGGTCAGCTCGTCTGTGGGACACTTGTGGCAGGTGGTCAGCTCGTCTGTGGTATACTTGTGGCAAGTAGTCAGCTAGTCTGTGGGACATGTGTGGCGGGTGGTCAGCTCGTCTGTGCACAGAGACCAAACTAGGTGGGGTAAAACTTGCAAAGTCAGTCCTTTTATATCAGAGAAAGAGAGTACTGGGATGTTATATAGAGCCTGTTCTGATGTTAGTTAGTTATCTGTTGGTAAGGATACCTTTGGTAAGGATGACTTTCATGTCCTTTTCAGAACCCATCCCCCACTGGTCCAAGCCTGACACCCAGCTCACACCTGTGGCTCCTAGTAGTTGTCAGCATGTGACAGCGGCCACCCCCGGGCAACAGCTGTGAGAGGCTGGCTAAACCAGGCGTGGGTAGCCGATTTGGGGTCAAACCAAGCGGTGAACTAGGGTATGCCTACCCAGCATGTGAAGACGGGATTCGACAGACTGCGCGGAAGAAATCATTTCTGATTCAACGGGCAAGACGGCGTTTACCTGCAAAACGTCGTGGAACGTAATGAGCTCGACAAGGCACGTAGAGCGTCCTGGTCATCCACTGCACCTGTATTTGTCTCCAGTCGTCTTGACTTATCTTGCCACTGGACTCAGATTGACTCATACGAGAGAGTGAGGTCGACGAATTGCGCAACTCTTCCTCACTTTAATCCAATTCATCGCGCAAGTCATTCTTTATCCAGCGTCATATATTACTGTGTCACAAGCTGCCACAATTGATGACGAAGTGAATGTAAGAATCTCCAAGGCCAGCGCAGCCGTTGACAGACTGTACAAGAATGTATGGGACAGAGTTGGAATAAGCCTGCAAACAAAGCTAAAAGTCTACAAAGCAGTTGTATTATCCACACTGCTGTATGCTTGTGAAACCTGGACTATTTATCAGCGACACGCTAGGAAATTAAATCACTTCCACACAGTCTGCCTTAGGAAGCTACTGAAGATTAAATGGCAAGACAAGATCCCAGACACTGAAGTCCTAGAAAGAGCGTCCATGCCCAGTATCCACACTCTACTAATGAAGAATCAGATTCGCTGGGCTGGTCACTTGACTCGCATGCCAGATCACAGGCTCCCTAAACGATTTTTTTACGGCCAGTTGCGTCGTGGTAAACGCTCCCAAGGCGGCCAGAGGAAACGCTTTCAAGACACTCTGAAAATCTCACCGAATTCTTTTGGAATTCAAGAAGACACCTGGGAGACTGCAGCCAGAGACCGAAATTCGTGGCGTCATTACGCAAGGGTGCAGTCACGTGTGAGGCAACCAGGACTACAAGAGCTGTGAAGAAAAGGCAGGACAGAAAAACCACTGCAGGAAATCCTCCTCCAGAAACGTCAAGCATTCTTTGTCCACATTGTCAAAGAACATTTCGAGCCAAAATAGGCCTTATCAGCCATCTTAGAACTCACGGCTCCACTCGTTCAACCCCACTGGATGAAATGAATGGTCATCATCATTCTTGATGGACAAACAACAGTTATCTGTTGGGGTATCATCCTAGCACTCTGGGCATGTCCACAGGTGCTCGGATCCTCCTCAACCCCCCCCCCCCCCCCAACACATACATCAGTGTCGGGTTGATGAGATCTCCCATTCTCCTGATGTTCCTCTCGTGTCTGGCCGTGCCAGTTGTTACTCAAATGTCTGAACAATGAAGTGGATAAATTGGCATCAAAGTCCTTCATTAAGGGAATTAATAATATCTTCTTCTTCTTCTTCTTCTTCTTCTTCTTCTTCTTCTTCTTCTTCTTCTTCTTCTTCTTCTTCTTCTTCTTCTTCTTCTTCTTCTTCTTCTTCTTCTGCGTTCATCCGGAGAGGGTTTTTTTCGAACGTGATTGCGTTGTGCATGTTTATTCAGAGCTGCGTTCTTGCGCCGTTAGGCCGACACATTCGACTTCTGCGGGCATTTGTTGACCGGGTTAACCTTCCTGGGGATTTCTTAGGACGTTTGACTCTCACTGTTGTGGTGCTCTCCCCCATAGACATCCTGGTCAGCCATCAAGGGAAGGCAGGGGCAGACCATGGGCATTCCCCGCCATCCAAGGAGGCTTCCATAATTGCAGAGCCGACACACAGTGCTCTGGTACTGGACTCACCCAAGAAATCGTCACGTCCTGCACATGGTTGCTTAGGCTCACTTCCGTATATTGCGCCTTTCAGTCACCACAGGCTGTACCTCCGTAAACCGGAAGAATGCAGTCTGCAGATAACATCCACACAGTGAGCTTTCGATTCGGACTTTCCACGTAATGGATTTGCTATCCAAGCAATATTCCATTTCATGCCTCTGGGACGCTTTTGCTACCGACATACCTGTAGTATGAAGTGTGGCAGTCTAAGTACTTCTTCATGCACCTTTAGATATTAACCTGAATGTAGTTAAGTAAGCTGCGGTCAACTTGAGCTTGTTGATATCTCCATAGAGCTTGTCCTCAAATGAAGCAGGTGTGGGAAAAAAGTGTCTTTCTCTGTTCTGCATATATTGGGCACTCCTGTCATTTTACCAGATCCAAAATTACATTGATCGATATCTCCCATCTTTAGTTTATTGAACAAGTGGTATTTCAGTCTTTTATGTCCTGTGCGGAGTCTGAAGATTGCCAATTTTTCGCTTCGGTCGAGTTTGTACTATGCATCATCTTTCTGGTGGCCTGGATGCTCTGATTCCCATTTGGTTCCATAAGTGCTTTTCATAAACCTCTTTGCCTCATTATAGGTTATGTCTATGTCGTCCACCCTCTTGTGCTAGTCTGTCAGCCTTTTCATTTCCAGGTATACTGCAATGTGATGGGATCCACTAGTATTACAACTTTTTTGGATTACTGACATAGTCTATGGAGTGTTGCTCTTAGGTCTGCTAGTTCTGTGCTGTTTTTGCTCTTCAGTATGGAGACAGCTGACTTTGCATCTGTGAAGATAGCTATTTGCTTCTCTTTATTTTCCTCCATCAAGAGCATTTCTGCTGCAGTTTTCAAAGCCTCTACCTCTGCTTTGAAGTTACTTGAAAATTTTCCTGTTGCCACTGACTGTTTTTTTTCACTCTATTTTTAAATTTAGGAGAATTCCTCCTCCTCCATTTTCTATTGAATTGTTGGCTGATCCATCTGTATATGCATAGGTCTAATCGCTACTTGGGTAATGACACATGCCTGGGTCATTGACATTAAGGTCAGTGTCCGGGAGAGCAAGGGGACACATAAACAGTTCAGGAGATAAAATAGGGCGAATAGTAAGCCCCCCAGAGGGCGAAAATGAGAAGACAGTGATGGAAAGGGGGAGCGGAGAAGAAGTCAGCTGGCTAAAATAATGGTGAGGCAGACAGTTGGAGCAGTGAGGTTGTGTGTTGTGTGTGAGGCATTGTGGGGGATAGAATGGTTTAAAAGACAGGGACAAAGATTGACGGGGATCAGTTGATGTTTGGACTCCGAGCTGAGGAGGAGTTGAGTTGAGACCGGACTAGGAGGAGGTCGTGGTCGGAGAAAGTGGAAAATTGTGACGGAGTTAGGAGGAGACTCCGCACTGTGGGTTCCAGGGATAGTGAGTGGAATTCGAGACCCAGAGTGGGTTACTTTGAGTCGGGCCTAGAGAGAGGCTAGTATACCTGTCGTGTGGGACGAGATTTAGTAGGCCTTGAGAGGCAGTGTTATTCGAAGTGTTCCATTGGGATGGAGATATATTCTTAGAGAATTATTGTTCCTGGATTTATATGTTACATGTGTCTGTGTTAATTCAGAATTAAAGGAATATTATGTGCGCAAATTAACGCTTGTTCACTGACTGGTGTTTGGTTGTGATGCATCTTGGTTAATCTGTTGTTCAACATCACATTTACAAGGACATACCCTAGACACAACCATAGCCACTCTATCTGTCACTCTGTCATCATTTACTTTGTGACAGACGAGGAAGTGCGGGCTCGTCAATCAAATAATTCGGTATATGGATTTACATCAGTATGAATCAGGTCGTAAGTGTATCAACATGGTTTTCCAAGTTCAACCCTGTGGAAGTGAGTAGACAACGGTCAGACTGGGTGTGTGTCAGATAAATTAACGCAGACAGTTCAAGGGAGGATACGTCTATCACTACTGTCACGAGACGACGAAGACAGTATTCCAAACCAAAGCTATTTCACGAGAAAGCCACCACAGGTAAAAATACAACTGCCCACCCTGAGAGGGAGAGGGGACAGCGGGGTTTACTCACAGTACACAGACAAGGTTCGTGCTGCTGAGAGAGTTGTCTGGCGGACAGCGGGCGAAAAAGTCGAGTTGACAAAAATGTCGGCTCTCTTTAGGACAGGTTGTTCACGAAAAATAGACTGGCGCCAAAGGTGAAGGTCAGGTGAACTTGTGGACAGCGAGTGTGAGTGTGTTTGTACGGCGTCTTCAGAGTTCGGTGCAGATAATAAGACGGAAAGGGGCGCCAGGGGAGTTACGAGGGTAATTCATGGTTAAAAACTCGCCAGGGAGGGAGTAGGAGAAAGTGTGGGGAACACACAAAGGTGACAATCGTTGCTCCACAGAAAAGTAAAAGTTTCTAGCACGGATTATTGTGATAAAGAGAAACTAGAGATGACCTGGCGGTTCAAGGCCGAGGACACTGGAAATTTGACTGGAAAATTGTCCAGTAGAACGAGATAAACACGTTGTTTTTGTACTGAAACCAGGATTTACGTTTAACGTCTTTGTGTGTGTGTCATCATCGGGAAACAATCCACAACAGTCATTCAGGTGCCGTCTTCGCAAGTATGAGCGCATTTCTCTACAAAAAAAGCCTTGCAAAACGGATTTAAAGCGCTGGATAATTTTACTGCCATTCGTTGGTTTAACCTTTTCGGCAACAGTGAAGCCATACCATCACTTCAAAGCAACAGCGACTACACAGTTAAACATTCATTGACTTTAAAGGTATTTTCGTCTCCCCAAAACGCATCAGAACACTAATTCATTGTGGGAAGCTAACGTCGTAATCTTTTCAAAACAATAACTGACAGACATTTCTAGGCGAGTTTCGGAGACTATTGAAAACAAAATAAGGACTTTTATGAGATTTCACCATTGCATTGTTGTCGGCGATTTTTTTTTGTTTCTCTTGCTCTCATCGTCCTAAGTATTGTTGTTGTGCGTTACGTAATTATTTGTATGTGGTCCAGTGGTCGTAATAAGTAGGATATTTTTGCATTGTTTCGCGACGTACGGGAGACAAAGCAAAGATAAATTGTCTAGGTACACATTGTATGTTGTTGAGAGGCAGCTGACGAGTCAGTTTGTTTTGTGCGGTTGAGCATTGGGTCGTCTCGACTTTATACACGGTGTCCAAGTGTCTATCGTCAGATCTATGTACATTATTCATTTTATATTTGTTCTTTTTACTGTTTTCTCTTTACTGTTACATATGATATTTGATTTCTTTGGATATATGGTATTGTTGTAATTCTTATGTTAATACAGCTTCTATCTAGATGGTATCTGTCAGTTTATATTATGCGCACGGTATGGTCTTTCATGGGCATGTTTATGTCAGTGGTTTTTATTTCTATGTAATCATCCGTCTGCGTTTCACCAGCCTATGCGTCTAGCGTCTAATAGTTGGCACTTAGTGTGGATCATTCATTTGTGTATTTATATGTATGTTTAAAACTATTTCCAGGAATTGTTCTACAGTTATTTGATATATATATATATATATATATACGAGGGAGTATAGTTAATATTCCCCCCTCACTACCTAGTGCTTGTAGAGTGACTGGGTGAGTACACGGGTGATATTTTAGCACTACAATTTACATACACAGGGAGTGTAGGTGTACTTAGGGAGGGCACACAAAGACTAGTAGCAGAGTCTTTACATTTATAATTGGCTGACAGACAGCAACGTGTCCACAAGTACAAGATGCCTACTTTAATGGACTATATTGAAGCAGGTGAACGGTTAGGCCTGAAGGGAAAAGAGTTACAGGAGTTTGCAAAAGCAAAATTGAAAGAAGTTCAACACTGGGAAAGAGAGGAGAAGCATAATGAACGCGAGGCAAAACGCCTGCAGGAAGAGAAGTTAGCTGAAGCCCAACGCCTGCAGGAAGAAAAGGTAGCTGAAGCCCAGCGTCTACAGGAAGAGAAAGAGACACAATTCAATTTAATGCAACTAGAACCTGAAAAGTTAACACACACAAATGCGGTGGAAATTGAGAAAGAGAAGCTCAAGTGTCAAATGGAAACAGAAATTGCACTGAGAAAACTAGACCCATCTAAGGGTCAAAGTGAGGAAAGCAGAAGACCTTCACAGTCATCACAACGATTGAAACTGCCATACTTTACGGACCGCGACAGTCTTGAAGCTTATTTGGGGAGATTCGAGGCATCAGCGAAAGTTTCAGGCATCCCAGAAGAACAGTATGCTATTAGACTAGGTGAGTTTCTAACGGGAAAGGCCCTAGATACTATGTTTAATTTACCTGTAGAAGAAAGAAATAATTATACGATTCTGCGTCAACGCTTGCTTACAAAGTTCCAACTAACTGAGCATGGATACAGAACAAAGTTTAGACAATTAGTGCCAGAGACAAATCAAGATTTCACAGATTTTGTTAATACAGTAAAGAATACATTTAACAAATGGATGGAGCTTGCAGAGGTAGGAAAAGATTTTAATAAATTAGTGGATTTAGTGTTAAGAGACAAGGTGTTATCATCAGTGCAATACTAACTTAGTAGCTTTCTTTGAAGAAGCGTAAGCCAAAGGACATAGACACAATGTCATCAGTTAGGGCAAAATTACATGACTGCACATCCCAATAGTTCGATAGGCAGACAAATTGATGAGGAAATAGTCTGTGCAGCGTACACGAAACAGGACCAGAATCCAGTTATTAGACCAAGATCGAAAAGTGTGGATTCAGCACAGAAAGGTGAGCAGCAAGAACCTCAAGATAATGGTTTCCGTGGCAACCTATTTTGGCAGAGCAGGACGGTACCCATACAAAAGGGGGAATTTCCAGAGACGTCCAAATAGTTATGCCGGATGTTGGAATTGTGGGAGCTGGAGACACAAATGGCAGATTGTGATGCACAACCATCAGATGGACCAACGAACAACAGTAAAAGGGAGATCACTTGTTTCAAATGTGGAAGGAAGGGGCATGTCAGTCATCAATGTAGGATGAGAGAAACAGAGCACTCAAATGCAGCACAAGTAATTGAGACGCTGAACAATGAAGATTGTAGTGGGTGCAAACCTCTTTTTGAAAAAGACGGTCAGCCAGTCTTAATATGTGGTCACACAGTTAAAGCAGGATCAGCAGTGCATGAAGGAGGAAGTCTGAAGATGCATCATGGGTTTGTTAATGATAGGCCAGCGTTAACAATTAGGGATTCCGGATGTACGTCCATCGGGGTGAGAAAGAGTTTAGTGCATCCCTCGGATTATACAGGGAAAAAGATTAGATCCATAACATTTAATGGGACAGTAGAATTCTACCCAGTAGCCGTGATAACAGTAAAAACACCATACATAACAGGAAGAGTGACAGCATGTGTTTTAGACTCACCAGTGGCAGATCTCATCATAGGAAATGTTATAGGAGTTAAAGAGTGTACAGAAGAGGAAGTAGTTTATTGGGACCAAAAACATAGTGGAAATAGTAACGAGGTAGTTACCAAAAGAAAACCTAAATTAGAGAGTATAGCTGAAGAAAAAGAGGCACTTGAAGTAAACACTGAGGACAAGGATAGGACAGCTGAGCAGGTGAGAATGGATCTCAAATGTAGCTGTAGGGAATCCCAGAGACAAGATACTACTCTTGACAAATGTTTCCAGGGGTGTAGTAAAGTGAGACATAGAAAATCAAAGAAGGGTAGATGGAGCTTCGATAGGAAGAACAATGGTTTCACTCACCGGTTTTCAGATGGCGGAACTGCATGTGGGCAAGTAGCAGTACCGGTAGCACATAGAGACCGATATACAAGAACAGCTCAGGATAGGGCATGTGCAGGGCACTTAGGAGTAAGGCATAAGCAGCAGAGAGCAGGATGCCAGGGATATTGGCCAGGATTGAATAAAGAGGTCAGACTAAACAGAGACTCCAGTGTAACGGTACAATATGTAGATAGCAAAGTTACGGCAGTTCAAAAGAGTGTTGGTGAGATCACTGAACCAGGGTTAGGAGTAGCAAACAGATGTTTTAAACATATAGGAAACATGAGAGATGGGTACATGAAGGGTAGACACAGCATCGACAGGAATCAGAGGTTGGTTGAGGCAAGAAAAGAACCACCTGATATATGGTCGGTACACAAACTCTCCAGATAGTTGATGGAAGACAGAGGCAATGCAGCGCCTCGACATTTATTCATGGACCAGTATTAGCAAAGTTACATGGGTTGTGGGCTATTGCAGAGAGGAATAGACCTGCGGGTACACAAAGATTATGTTTTTTATGATGTATTAATTATAATGCAAGGATTTAGTTTATGCATGGGTACACAATATGAAAAGTTGGTTGTATTGATGTGTAAAGAATATGGGAGTTTACTATGAGTATTTGATATATTATTGAGTGTGGTAGCTAGAGTAAGTTGGATTTATACTTACGACTACCCAGGCAATGTGTCTGGGTCACATATTTGATAAGTATGGGTCTCCCAACATTTGAAAACGATGTTTTCTTTTGAGGAAGGGGTAGTGACACATGCCTGGGTCATTGACATTAAGGTCAGTTCCGGGAGAGCAAGGGGACACATAAACAGTTCAGGAGATACAATAGGGCGAATAGTAGGCCCCCCCAGAGGGCGAAAATGAGAAGACAGTGAGGGAAGGGGGAGCGGAGAAGAAGTCAGCTGGCTAAAATAATGGTGGGGCAGACAGTTGGAGCAGTGAGGTTGTGTGTTGTGTGTGAGGCATTGTGAGGGGATAGAATGGTTTAAAAGACAGGGACAAAGATTGACGGGGATCAGTTGATGTTTGGACTCCGAGCTGAGGGGGAGTTGAGTTGAGACCGGACTAGGAGGAGGTCGTGGTCGGAGAAAGTGGAAAATTGTGACGGAGTTAGGAGGAGACTCCGCACTGTGGGTTCCAGGGATAGTGAGTGGAATTCGAGACCCAGAGTGGGTTACTTTGAGTCGGGCCTAGAGAGAGGCTAGTATACCTGTCGTGTGGGACGAGATTTAGTAGGCCTTGAGAGGCAGTGTTATTCGAAGTGTTCCATTGGGATGGAGATATATTCTTAGAGAATTATTGTTCCTGGATTTATATGTTACATGTGTCTGTGTTAATTCAGAATTAAAGGAATATTATGTGCGCAAATTAACGCTTGTTCACTGACTGGTGTTTGGTTGTGATGCATCTTGGTTAATCTGTTGTTCAACATCACATTTACAAGGACATACCCTAGACACAACCATAGCCACTCTATCTGTCACTCTGTCATCATTTACTTTGTGACAGGTAATGTTCTTTTATGTAACTTAGGGCTATTGTTCTTCTTTCTGTTTCATTCTGAGTGTTCTTTTTCTCAATACCAGGAGTGTTTTCTATCATTTCAGGCAGTTGCTGCTGTCTCCAAGTTGGAGTCAGTCATCCCATTCCAAAACCATTAAACCTTTTATACATGGCGTGGTCTGTCAATCTTCTAAATTTGTCTGCTTGTTGTTGGGCTCTACTATATCTTTTTTCCTGCATTGGTTGTAAACAAGTGATCTTTTCTAGTTCGTTAATAGGCGTTGTCTTCAGGCTTCCAATTATGATCTGCATTCCTTGATTTTGGACTCTACTTAGTTTGTTAAAGTTTGACTTAGCTGTTACCCAAGCTGCGATGCTATATTCCAGTACTGGCTCCACCCGTCCTGTGTATAACGTATTGAGAACTTTCTCATCTGCTCCCCACGTTGTGACAGCAAGCCTTTTCATGATTGCCATTCTTTGCCTTGCTCTTGTCGATTTTTCTCAACCTGTGTCTTCCATGTCAGGTGACGATCAAAGGTAACTCCTAGATAGTTTGGATTTTCTTCATGGCGCAATATTTTTCAATTCAATACCAGCTTAGGGTGCTGAGTTTTATTTGAGAGGGAGAACACTGTGCATGTTGTTTTCTCCTCACTTATTTTCACTAGCCATGATTTTGACCAGTCCTCTGGCGCTAATAAGGCTTGCTGTATTATGCTTTTAGCTGTACTAATATATTCTTCAGTTGACCATATAGCTAGGTCATCTGCAAAGGAGGATGTGTGTACACTCGCTGGAAAAATTTCCGTGATGTCATTTATATATGCTAGGAATAATGTTGGTGAAAGAACTCCTCCTTGGGGGAAACTTTGCTCCAACAGCATCTTTTTGCTGGTTTGTCCTTGTACTTTTTTCCTGGCAGTTCTGTTCTCAAGGTAGTGGCTGATCCATTTGTACACTTTCCCTCAAACATGCTTTATTTGCATCTTTACTTGCAGTCCTTCTTTCCATACTTTATCAAATGCTTTTTCTAAATCTAACCAGACTGCTAGTGCGTGTTTTTTTTCTCTTGGAAGGCATCCTCTATTTCCTGATCTATAAAGGTTATTTGATCTTCAGTGGATCTGTACTTTCTGAATCCTGCTTGGTGTGGTGTTAAGAGTTGGTTTTCTTCCAGATGCCGTGTTAGCCTGCCGTTGATAATGCGATCCATTAATTTTCCTACACATCTAAGTAGACTGATAGGTCGATATCCATTTGGTTCTTCCAGGTCTTTTCCTTTCTTTGGGACTGGTATTAGTATAGCTTCCTTCCATGCCTGTGGGACTATTCCTCTCTTCCAGTTGTAATTTAGGACTGCTAGTAGTTTCTTTTTTGCTGTAGTACCTAGTACTATTAGCATTTCATTTGTGATTCCATCCTTTCCTGGTGATTTCTTCTTTTTTAGGGTATGCATTGCCTGTTCCATTTCTTCCATTTTTAGACTTGCCGTCATATATTCTGCTGCTGTTTCTGTATTACTTTGATGTCTCTGTTTATCTTTGATTTCTTTCTTCTGTTCGGTTGTAATATCAATGTGGTTTGCACTAGCACAGTGTTCCATTAGTGCATTTGCAGCTTTTTTCTTGTAAGCAAGGCATTTCCTTATTTAATTGTTATTTCTTTGTTTCTGGGTCCTTCATTGTTCATGGCTTTCACTAGTTTCCATAGTTTGTTTCCATCCCTGTCAAAGTTCAGGTTTTCTGTTTTTCCCCCCAACAATCTCTTGTTGTTTGATTTACTGTTATTTTATATTTTGCTGAGATGGCTTTGAGAGAGATCTTCGCTTCAGTCCTCTCTCTGCTGTCTTCTTGGCATCTTCACCTTTGTCCTCTAAAATTTGTATTTCTTCAGTCAAGTATGGTTTGTAATTTTCCCTCGCTCCTCTTGGAATGGACTCAGTGGCCGCCTGCATTATTGCTTTGTTTAGACTTTCCACCATTTGTTTCATATTGCCATGTTGTGTACTTATGTTTTCACAATATTTGTCTGTTAGCATGGCAAATTTGTCCCAATCAGCTAGTTTGTAATTCCAGCCAGGCAAAGGCTTTTGCTCCTGTGGAACATTCTCAATATTCATTGCAAGCTTGATTGGTCTGTGGTCACTACTTTATAATTGGTCAAGCACATGGTGATCAATTTTGTGGAGGATGTCTCCTGTGCAGAAAGCTAATTCTGGAGTAGGAGTGGTAAACCATCTTTTAGAGTATAAAGCTCGGTGTGTCGTCCGCTTTGTTGAGTAGGTGGAGATTTGAGTTTATTTCCCAGTCCTCCACTTCATCTCCTCTGTATTAATAATATAATATTCTGCTTTATGGCATCATGCAATGTGAATGAAGAACAAATTAGGAAGAGTTGTATTTTATGAGGCAGACGTTGTAAATACTTCGCACTGCCAGAGTAATTAATAATAAGTGGCTGGAAAAGTGAAAGTAGAACATTATATATAATCATAAGAAAAAGTCAAAGACCATTCTGTGGTTATGTGATGAGAAGAAAAATACTGGAAAATATCGTGACAGTGAAAAAATAAGCGGCAGAAGAAACAGAGGCAAACAGAGTAAAATGATGCTGGACGCCCTAAGATGGAGCCATGGAGGAATAACATCAAAACAGAATTGAGCCAGAACATCCATGATTGAGATCTGTCGCGATCGAAACACGCAGATGCCATTTTACAGGATACGAGAGCGCTTCAAATGAAAACCTTAAACATGTGAAAGAAATTACA
Organism: Cepaea nemoralis; assembly: GCA_014155875.1. Lineage (NCBI taxonomy): Eukaryota > Metazoa > Mollusca > Gastropoda > Stylommatophora > Helicidae > Cepaea > Cepaea nemoralis. The sequence goes on along the minus strand of JACEFZ010006853.1, from coordinate 422,969 downwards.
GTAACCATGCCATTGTCTTGTAACCTGTCAATATTGTTGTTAAGGATGTTGAGTGTCAAGCACGTGACATCACGGTGCAGACGAACATGATGTCGTCATAAGTACAGTTTAAAGATGGCCACCCACTTTTGACATACACCAAAGAGGGGCAACGTTGTGTTTCCCGTTGTTGCTTCTTTTTTTTTATCAGTGAAGGGGTGAAGCCTATAGAAATCCATCGGCGAATGAAGGGCCAGTATGGTGATGCATTTCTGTTAGTCCGACAAGTGTATGAGTAGAGTAGGAAGTTTAAAAACGGCGTGAGTTCTGTGAAAAGGTACAGCAGGTGACGCATGAGTGGTTACACATGCGACCAAGAGAGTTTTTCTTTTTTCTACAGGAATCCAAGCACGTTATTAGCGTTGGAGGACTTGCGTTGAACGTAGTGGTGACTACATCGAAAAATTGACACATCTATTCTGTACTTTTTCTGAATATATTCACCACACGCACCAAAAAAAAAAAAAAAAAAATAAAGTTTTCATTTGAAGCCCCCTCGTACATAATGATGATTTTTCTTTGCAGATGCAGTAGTTCAAAGCACTCTCCAACAACTGGTCCAGATATATAAGTCAGCTGTGAAACCCTTGGAGACAGCCTACAGATATTCAGACCTCAACAAAGATGCATCACTGGGTTTGTCTGATTAACTCGTTCAGTTTCAGTTTTGCTGCAGATACACAAGGGGGAAATAACCAAAGCTTCAGGCTTTGCTGAAGATACACAAAGAGTAAATAACCAGTTTCAGGTTTTGATGCAGATGTACAGGGGGAAATAACCACAGTTTCATGAATTGCTGCAGATACACAAGGAGAAAATAACCAGAAATTTAGGTTTTGCTGCAGCTACACTAGGAGTAAATAGCCATAGTTTCAGGTTTTTCTACAGGTACACAAGGAGTAAATAGCCAGTTTCAGGTTTTGCTGTAGATACACAAAGGGGGAAATAACCACAGTTTCAGGTTCTGCTGTAGATACACAAGGGGGAAATAACCACAGTTTCAGATTTTGCTGCAGATACACAAGGTAGAAATAACCAAAGTTTTCAGGTTTTGCTGCAGATACACAAGGGGTAAATAAGCACAGTTTCAGGTTGTGCTGCAGATATACGGGGGAAATAATCACAGTTTCAGGTTGTGATGCAGATACACGGGGGAAATAATCACAGTTTCAGGTTGTGCTGCAGATACACGGGGGAAATAATCACAGTTTCAGGTTGTGATGCAGATACAAAAGGGGGAAATAACCACAATTTCGGGGTTTGCTGCAGATACATCATCATCGTCATCATCATCTTCCACTTGTGCTATTAAGCGTCATGGGGAGGAGTAGTTGACTTTTCAACACCCGATGGGTGGCACTGGATAGTGTCATTCCATGTGATTGTACAATATCTTTGATGTCGTCATTCTATTTTCTTCTAGAGCATCCTCTTGCCCCCGTAGCAGATCTTCTTTGATGTAGGGTTAAGGCTTGTAATAGGTGGTGTTGCATTCTAACGGCATGGCCGAACTGTTTGATCTTCTGCCTTTCAATAAATGTGGCACAAGGTGTTGATCCCATTGTCTGTCTGATAATATCATTTCACACTCGGCCTCGGATAATTAAGTTGGCAGTTCTCCTCAAGCATCTCATCTCACAGGTGTTGATTTTGCGTAAGTGTGATTTGAATAATTTCCATGTTTGACATTGGTAGCATAGAGTTATTTGACTGGGTACATAATAGTAATGATTTGTGTGCGAGCAATGTGGTAGTTAAGCGACTCGAATTTAAGCTCCCCCAAAGGCGACTAATGGTGCTTCTAACCACATTAAATTCTCTGGCTACTACACTTTGTGAATGTCCAGCCTGTAAACGTCCAGAGATGATGAGTCGTTGTTCTGTAGTGAGATGAGCCATACTTGCGCATTGAATTTTCAACTGCATTTATTCGAGGAGCATCAATCTTTTATAGGCATTCAATAATATGGTCAGACAGTTTTGTGTTCAGTAAGTTACACGAGATTATCATGCACCTGTCACGACTTATTGTCAAAAATGTTGTTTTGACCTTGACCTCTTTCATGAACTCACGAATCATGAGGTGAGTACAATTCAGGAAACCATGAGAATTTAATGATGACCAGATGGAGCCAGTCGATAGGTTGACTGATGTCCAACCAGCGAATATCTTGTATAAATGTAACACCAAAAAAGCTGCGTTTCTTTTTTCTTTTCTTTTTGTTTTGGAACCATATATGTGTGTGTGTGTGCGCGCTCGCGTGTGTGTGTATGTGTGTGTATGTGTATGTGCGTGTGTGTGTGTGTGTGTGTGTGTGTGTGTGTGTGTGTGTGTGATGGCTGTTAACGATTAATTAATAGTTAATTTTGATTAAAGCAAAAAAATGTATAGTCACATAACTCACATTATAGTCATATTTGACAAAAATTGAAATAACACTGGATTGTCTTATTCATATGTCTTCTAATAACCAACTATGCTAACAGACGAGTATGTTGACAATATTTGGTTCAAATGACGAGCGCGGCTTATTAACAATATAACCAGCAGAGCTGAACAGTCTTTCACGTGGAACTGAGATAGCCTGTATGCACAGAATGGCCTTGGCTAGTGTAACAAGACCCCAGGGGCTTGGACAGGTATGTTACTATAGTTAATATCCCCAGCCTTTGCTCCGACCACCCCAAAGGACTTTACATCTACAAGACCCCACACAAGCCGGGAAAGCTGACCTTCCCCTCCCCACTTATGGATTCCTACCCACAGGGGGCTCGGACAAGACAACAGTCATACTAGTACTCAAAGCCATGGCTAACAAAGCAAAATTTAATTTCTGAATACGTCAACTCTAACTACGAGAGTGATGGCTGCAAAGCCTGGATAGAAGAAAATATGTACACTGGCTTCTAGAGAACAGCGAGAAGACCTACCGATGATCAGTCATCATCATGGAGCATGTGACTTCAGTTCGTGCTGTCGTCCCGTCGTGGTTAACGACTCACCCGATGAACCTTCAGTACAGAAGTACTCCAAGTCGTTGACTCTTCCAAAGTTCTCTCCCTCCACTAAGTAAGATCTCGGACTGGTCAGGCGTATGTCTGATACCTGACGGACACTTCACCAAAGTTCGATGTCATCCCTCGATGATGTAATAACTCACAAGTTCCAATCCGCTGATGACGTCTGGGCCGACCCTAGAATTCTAGATGTCCCCCAACTGAAGAAAAGTACTGTAGCACACTACACTAGTATCTAAGAGCCTGGTTGCTCTTTGGTATCTCAAGTTAATGGGAAAACTGTCTGCAACCTATAACTGGAGCGCTGGCTCCATATAACAACATTGACACAATTGAATGCTCCAAAAGGTGAATGTAATAACTCAACATATTCACAAGTTACTATGCTTCACAGTTCTGTAGGTATCGAATACCTTCACCCCGGGAAGGTTAACCCGGTCAACAAATGCCCGCAGAAGTCGGATGTGTCGGCCTAACGGCGCAAGAACGCAGCTCTGCTGTAAACAGGCACAACGCAATCACGTCCGGAAAAAAAAACTCCGGATGAACGCAGAAGAAGAAGAATACCTTCACAGCTTTCAATGTCATTGTCCAACAACACCTTGAAATGGGGTAGATCCCTACCCAACCACGAATGTCACTCCGGTGTTCACAAGAATAGCAAATCCCTGTTGTCGGTCACTTGACCAAGTTAAGGCTTCAGTAAGGATCACAACTGTAGATTCACATCGTAGTTAACATGAACTATGCAATGTGGGCCGGAAACATAATAAACTGGCCATTGCCGTGACTAGTAAACAGGGTTCACTCTCATCAACACAATTGGAACTCATTTCCTAGAGAGTACACAGGTCATCACTGAGTTATCTTAGAACTGCACCAGTACCTTACCGGTGTGAATCCAGAGACGCTTCAGTCCTCGACCCAACCTGGATTGGTTGACTAAATCTTCGTCGGACTCGTCGCGGCGGTCTTAGCATAGACCTACCGGGATATTCTAAACTCAGATTCTCTCAAGTGTTGACATTGGCAGATTCAGATGACCGCTCCCAGTATTGCCTCAAACATCACCTGGACTGGCACTGGAGTGAGCTGGTCCCATTGAGTTTATGGTCTAACTCATGACTCTCCATCATATATAACAGATCCTGAAACATGGAGGTCGGTGTGAGTACTCAACTACTACTAGGACTAACCTGCAACTCAACTTTCACACATGCCTCAGAGTAATATACATAAATCATATATGTTATACTAGATCATCAACATCATAGATCAACTCTTAACTACAAGGTGCATGGGGGTGCAAGAGAAAGCAATAGTACGCAAGTATATAGTTAAGTAACTCGTCTGGGCAATGCGGCCCGATAGCACCAGAGTAGACTATTTGACTCTGTCATTGTATCCTCTACCTGGTGTTAGTCCAACCCTCCACTTCTCTTCAACCAACTACAACCATACAATACACCTACTTATCTTTCAGTGTAACGGTTAAATTAACTAGGAGGTGTCCAGCCGGACATATCCTCCTCATCCACATAACTCAACACTTAATTAATCACTTAACCCATTGATCAATTAATTTAACATAACTTATTAAAGACTATACAACATTAATAAATTATCTACATCATAATTCATTAACATAGCCTTAACAAATTATAAATCATGAATTGTTAATAACTAATTAACAAACTCATAAACAAGGCAACAGCTTCTGTTCTGGGATCTCCGTCCCCGGACAAGGTTTAACCTTTATTATTTGACCTTCTACCGTGACGGTCAAGTCTGTGCAGGTCTATCACAGATATGGTGGCCATCCACCTAGTCATCTTTCCCCAAGCTGCTGTGGAAAAAGACCACCTTGGTTCCGTGACGAGTTAGGCCACGTCGTCTATGTTAGAGTGGCATCCAGCCCCTCATTCATTAAATCTCCAGTCCCCCCTCAAATGCGGCCTAAATGGCTTGGATGTAACTACCACGTCCTAGTGGTTAAGTTATCCCACCAACAGAGTCAGGTTTATAGAAGAGAAGAACTGTAGAGATAGACAATGTTCTGTTCGAAGTTCGGATCGTCATTAGCGCAACGGTCTCGATTACAGAGCGTCGCATCGCTCTTGGTCGGGTATTTTCAAATTCAACACTCCATTACGCACAATCACTTTGGTCGGATAGGCAAATCACTAGTCGGTCGTACCGGCCACACATTATAAACACTATAGGGCACACAGATTCACTTAGGCGGGCTGGCATAACAAGTAGTGACATACATCCACAGGCGGTCACGCACCATACACTCAGCCGTACAGCCAAATAAAAAGTCGGTCTGACAGACCTAATAAGCACGATCAGGCATGTCTATTCACTTATGCGGGCAGGCATATAAACTAGTAATGATATAAGAAATCCACCGGTAATTCCTATCTACCTCTATCAAATAAATATAAGACATTGCTACATAAAGGTGGAATAGCACTGACAACTTTACTCAGCAAATACTTACCCTCACATGCCAATGAAATAAGAACACCTTGTTTCCATGAATTAGTAAACACCACTGATATCAGGCATAAGTTACAATCCTATTTTAGCTAAGCAAATAACCCATCACTGGCTAACTTATGCTAATTACTTCTTCTTCTTCTTCGTTCATCCGGAGTTTTTTTTTCCGGATGTGATTGCGTTGTGCCTGTTTACAGCAGATTCTTGCGCCGTTAGGCCGACACATCCGACTTCTGCGGGCATTTGTTGACCGGGTTAACCTTCCCGGATGCTAATTACTCATCACTATTAATGGCTCTAACATCAGTTTAATTAATGTCAAAATTCCTTACAGCCCTAAGTATGTAATCACTAAACAAGATAGTTAACTCACTCGCTACACAGTTGTTAAATTACTCGAACATACTCACCATTAGCTATAATAACTCCATAGCAAATCTATCACTAACAATGAATGTAATGTTAGTATAACACATTTAATTATATCTGCTATCATAACATAAATTTTCCCCAGCTAATCAGCGGGACAAATTAAACACGCCTGATGTTTACAAGCACACAACAGGTGTCGTTACAGCCGACGTCTGACCTAAATATTTCCTAGCCGATCGATAGCTGCTACTTAGAAATGCAGACATGCGGAAGAAAATTTACTCGCTTCGCGGAGACAATTATTTTACGTTCAGCGCTTAAAAGTATTTCGACTGCCGGCGTTTTATTTACCAACATCAGTTAACTAATATTGCAGGAGGGAAATACCTTAGATCCTAGATCACCACATTTCTTGGCTGCTTGGTGTCCCGCATTGGCTGACGGGTGTAAAGACATCAATTTCTAGCAGCCATTGAATCGCGTCTGTCTCTGACGATATCAGAAAGACGACTAACCTCGAATAGCTCAGTGCGCAGTCACAATTACATCTCGGGCCTAGAGAATCCCATGGGTCACGGAGATATCCAAAATCCCGTGTTCCCCGATGCAATTGTGGGTCCAACTTGACAGCAACATCATGTACGCACTTTGCCGAGTATTCTAGGATTTTCTAGAAATCACCCGAATAATGACGTCAGGAACTATTTTAGCAGGGAATTTCCCTAGCTCTGTTTACCCATCTGATGGGATACAATCCGTCTTATTCCGACCAAAGGGAAATAATGCAGAGGACAGACAGAATCTGGTCCGTTTTGTCACAGCTAGGAATGCCAATTTTGGATATCGATGTTCATTAAGTTTCCACCATTGTAGAGGGTCAACCGATTCAGCAACTTTCTTCTCCATTTTACAACACAGAAATTCATCAGAAGAGCTGTCGACATGATCTTCCGTGTCTGATTCAGGAGTGTCCGTGGCGCAGTGGTCAAGCCGTTTGACTCGGGCTCCGAAGCTTGTGGCTTTGATTCCGGGCCACGTCCTTCAGTTCACGAGTGAACATTTTCGGAGACTCCTGTGGGTCGTCGCTAGAGCTACAGAGTTCGTGCTTTGTGCGGCGCTTCCTGCGATGCGGAAAGAGACCGAGCCATACGGGATAAAACCCGGTGCAATGAAGAGACTTTTTAAGCGTGTCTGATTTAGACTCCATTAGCTTATACGCTTCTCATTTGGTTCACGTATAGTTTTATTGTCAATATCAGTATCATTCGTTGCAGCAGTCTCCATCTGCTCATCATGAAGATAAACTGCTATTTGTTGTTCAATACTTGATCAAGTTCGTTCTTTTGCATCTTTTGACAAAAACTTCAGGTATTTGTAGCGTGGATCAAGTGCTGTTGCAAACTGTAGTATTTCAATACTTGTCATATTAGCTACACGTTCACTGAAGTCATTAATAGCGTAGATTTAGCTATGTAGCCCGGATCATCATTGTGTACAGTCATATGCTTTGTCAACGATGATAGCAATGGCAATACACAGCTAAATGAAACATAATCTTGACCGCCAAGCAGGACCGTGGTTTGACAGAATAAGTCCAAAACTTTGACATTGTCAAAGACTCGAACGCAACCCCTCCACCGGGGAGAGCAGTCAACCTCGAGGAGACCAGGAGGTGATCCGGTGCCCGAGGGAAGGGCAGGGGAGATGAGGAAATAGGAGATGGTTAACCATTCTCTCATGAGACACGCAGGCGTGGTTCAGAGAGTTAGCACTCTGATCACGACAGTATCACGCCTCGTGGTAGCCACAGAGAAGTTGAGTGCCCACTCAACATACCACGACTGCGATCAACGTGCCATGTGAGGTAACACGCACCAAGGTCAAGGTCGATCCGCGTGGTGTGTGACCACGGGATGAGAGAACGTCAGACCGGGGACGGGACTTGTAGTGTGCACATCGTAGAATAGCGATAGGGGTTTTTGTGTAACCAAATAGATAGAATATTAGCATAGGCGTTAGCAATTAGTGATAGGTAATTCTGTGGCTTTGTGTGTGGGTTTAATAGCGACTGTAATATACTTGTAGCGAGCCAACGGCAATAAAATGTACCATTTATTTTCCTCGCACACGACTTGCAAGTTTTCTTGTATGGTGTGGGAGAAGTATCCGATGATGCCTGTCAGATGAGTTGTTGACAGGCAAGGATAATTGTGGTGTCAGAAGTGAAGCTTGAACGAAAGTTCAAGCTAATCCACTCATCCACGGCTCTAGACTAGGGTTTAATTTGTGTCAGTGACGGTAATTTGTGCAGACAAGTGACAAGTTGCGGGCTAAAGTTGTGCCTATCGTGACGAAATATATTGTGTAATTGTGTTTATGAAATATTTATTTAGTGAAATCATGTATTCTTCAAAGCTGTAAGTAGTAATATTCTTATTTTCTTATATTTATATATGTATTTACCAAGTTATTTATGTATAAGTACCAAAGATGATTCATGGCGGAGCGATACACAGCCAGCCGACATTATCGATTTTTGCAAGCTAAAAATAGCGCTGAGCCTCTGACGTAGGAGAATTGACACGCAGTTTTCCTAGGTCATTCGCATTCAGCAATCGAGTGTTTACAAAATCGTCAAGCTGCTGCTCGCCTGAATCTGTACTTTATATTATTTATTAATTGTTTATTTGAGTTTGTAAATGAATATATTTATTTATTTGAACATTATTATGGTATTTTTATTTATTTAAAATAAGTTATTCATATTTGTGATCGTACTTTTTCTTTGTTTACCGTCACGATGGAACTATTTTTGGCCATGCAGATCAAACTTGAGCTGCACAACACTTACATAGATTAACTAGGTTAGTGACGAAAGGCAGATACGGATAGAACGAAGACAGGACATTGACATTAAATATTAATTAACACAAATTCTAGTTGTTCGTGGGCAAGTCATTGTCATTGTCCTTAGTTGTCGGGAAAATCATATCGTACAGTAGGTAGATTACTGCTGCTCTGCATATCAGAGTCAACAACACCTGAGTGTGGATGCCGAGGTGCCAAATAAGTGTCCTGATTACGAAACGTGTGTCTATCCCAAAGAACCAAACAAGGTGACCTGTGTTACCGGAGTTCAGTTCCCTGATTCTCGGGAACATTAAGTTGAGTATACCTAATATTTTGGCATGCAATGTGATTAATAGTGCATCTCTTTTTCAGCTTGTGATACACTAGCAGAGTTTTGTGCTCTGATTTTCCAGGAAAAATTTTTTTTGTTTCTCAGCAAATAAACTGAGAATACAATTGATAGTCCTCATCGAGTGACAAACATAGCACATCAAAGATAAATAATTGATTAAACAAGTCAGTGTTAGTCAACGCAAGCTAATTACTCAACAGCATGGCAACATTAGAGGACTTTATAAAAGCTGGTAAGCAATTACAATATACAGGTAAAGAGCTAGAAGAATATGCTGATAAGAGATTTAAAGAAATAAAGGATGCTGAGAGAGACGAACGTGCACGAGATAGACAACATCAAAAGGAGATTGCACAACTAGCTGAGATAACAAAACAACAACAGTTAGAACATGATAAGCAGATTAAGCAACAACAGTTAGAACAGGATAAGGAATTAAAACAAAAGCAATTAGATCAGGAAAAAGAACTAAAGCAAAAGACATTAGATCAGGAGAGAGAACTAAAGCAAAAAGAGATAGATGAAATGGCTAGAGTTAAGGAAAAGCAAATACAAGTTGAATCAGAGACACAGTTGAAGATGAAAGGTATGGATGTAGACTCACACGCAGAGATCTCTGCCACTAAATTAAAAAGTCAACAAGAGGAAAATAAGTTCAATAAATACAAAAATATTATCAAACCATATTGTAAAGAGGATTCCATATCAGCCTGGACAGAGAATGTAGAGTATCAATTTAAATATCACCAAGTTCCATTAGAGATGTGGGCTACGATTTATATGAAGAATCTGAGTGGTGAGCCCCTTAAAGTGATAGAATCTATACCAACTGAGCTTAGATCTGACTATCAATACATCCATGATAGGATTATGCAGCACTTTTTACTTGATGCCCCTGGGTATCAGGTTCAGTTCTCAAATTTAAAACCTAAACCTAGTGAGACTTTTATTGATTATGTTTCAAATGTTCAGAGTGTACTAAATCAGGTGGCTGAAAGCAGCTAACATAGGAAAAGACTTTGATAGATTAAAAAATTTAATAGCTATGGATAAAGTTATATCCACTATACCATCTCCTTTTGCTAAATTTTTGCAGCAGTCAGACATTGAGAACATCGAGCAGTTTGAAAAAAAAGGCTCAGCATATTTTTCTTCTAACAGAGATATTTTTAAGACTTCAAATGACTCTGAAATAGTATCCTTTGTGAAAGACCAACCAAAAAACTATCAGAGTAACAGAAAACCCTTTCAGAAACACGACAACAAAGATAGGAAAGTGTCAAAATGTATTTACTGTCAACTTATGCATGACACTTATTCTATGTGTGACAAATCGCCAAATTATCCGGCGCATCTTGAAAATGTTATTCAAGAAGCAACAAAGTAAAAGATCTGCATACAGGCGTGCAATCAAATGTTTTTTTTTGTTCCAGCTATGGCCATTATTCAAATAAGTGCCTTGGCCGCCAACGTATGAAAGCCAACAATGCTATTTTGATTGATACTTCTTCTGATAGTGGTAGTGAGACTGAGTGTGAAGTTGAGAATGTATTACCTTTCAAGGAGTCTGAAGATGTCTGTTGTGTGAACGATGTGTTAAGCTTTGACAATTGTGACCAATGTTACCAATTTCATGCAGACGGAAAATTAGAATGTGGACATACAGTACCATGCTCAACTGAGAGTGTAAATGCAGCATTAGCCTCCAGAGGCAAGTTAGTGTTCCACAATGCAATGGTCAACGACAGACCATGCCAATGTTTGCTGGACAGCGGCAGTACCCTTATTGGTCTTAGAAAGGATCTAGCGAGTCCAGGTGATTATACAGGCGACTCTGTTAAATGCCGAACCTTTTCGGGTAACATTGAAATTTACCCTTTGGCCAAAGCCCGTATTAACACTCCTTTCCTTTCGGGTACCTTTACTTGTGCAATACTTGACAACCCTTGTACTGATTTGATTTTGGGTTCCTTACCCCAACTGAAACAATGTACTAGTGATGAAATAGCTGCATGGGAAAGATTAAATGCAGCTAATGCAACAACCAGAGCAGACACTGTAAAACATCAAGACACACTACAAGATGAGAGACTACTGTTGCTTTCTCCATCTGGCACAGATGATACCAACAGACAGAAATTCATACAACAGCAGAAAGATTATCCTAGTGTGTCTCCGTATTTAAAATTAATGAAAGAAAGAGCCAAAGTAACCAAAAATGTCTCATGGTTCTTTAAACCTAATAATGGCTTTCTTACTAGATATTTTACAACTGATAACCATGAGAAACAGCAAACGGTGCGACCTGTACAACACCGCCTAACTGTGCAAAAAACTGCACATGAGTCACCGCTTGCTGGTCACCGGGCAAAAGACAAAACCAGGCCTAGATTTCAGACTCATTTTCATTGGCCAGGGTTTTTGAATGATATGAAATTATTTTATCGTTTTTGTAATGTCGGTCAACAATTAATACATAAGAGTAAACATCCCACAGCTAAAGTACTACCTCCTACTCTGGCTTCTAGACCTTTGAGAGGGAGGGTCAAATTTACCAATACACAAACAAGGGTGCTTGAACAATTGGTCGTAAACCAGATCAAAACATACTTCAGTTACTTCCAGACAAATAAAATGGCAAGGACCATTCAAGGTGGTACGTAAGATTTCAAATGTTGACTATGAAATATCGATAAACGGACACTTAAAGATATTCCATGTCAACAGGTTGAAACTTTACTGTTCACGACAAGAGACAGGAGTAGAGACAGACGAACACAGTGCACCCACACCTAATGAATAAGACGACAGACGTACATAGCGCAACTACACTAAGTTAGCGGGACTGGCAAATCCGACAAAATGCATACATTTAGTGAGCTTACAGAATACGCATGATATATGTTTCCATACTGATGACTGGACAACACACTTACTGAAACTAAGACATGTCTTTGACAGAGTGCGACTCTTCGGTCTCACTGTCAAACCGAGCAAAGTTGAATTAGGCCTAAAAGAAATTCATTTTTTGGGTCATGTCATTTCACAGGGTCAACTTAAGACCGACAATAGAATTATTACAAAAATTATGAAACTGACCATGCCTACCACAAAGCAGCAGGTCAGAAGCCTTTTGGGATTATTATATTACTATAGCAAACTAATATCAAATTTAAGGGAAATTACAAGTGTATTTTCCAATGTTTTAAAAACATCTGTAAAATGAAATGTCAAAGATGCATTATTAATTTCTGCATTGTCAAAATTGAAAATCCTTTTTTAGTAATGTTCCAATCCTCCGCTTGCCTAATCCTAGGCTCGTTTATTATTCTAGGACAGATGCCAGCAGTACTAGGCCAATTTTTTGAGGGCATCTTCCACACGATTTGCTACGTGAACCGTAAGATCACACCTGCTGAGTCCAGATATTCCAGATCAGAGTTGAAAAACCCTAGGCGTCATCTATGCGGTGAGAAAGCTCCATCGATTTCTGGCGGATGTTCACTGCATTGTCCAGACCGACAACTCCCCGATCACGGTCATACAGAGTGGTGTGCATCGAAATGACCGGATATACAGGTGGTCACTAATTTTACCATCTGAGGTAGAAATACCTGAAATTCCACATAGAAGTGTAGAGTGATAGTTATTACAGGCGTACATAATAATATTCTATGTGAAATATGTTTCATATACATCGAAATTATGTACTTAATCATGTACCAAGAACAGTGAACTATCAGGTGTCCGTAAACATCAAGTGAAGAACTCTGCCTCGAAAACATATACATCACCGTGTGAATTGGGACAGCTCATTACCTACTAAGCTCCATTCCGGTGTATCATATGTGTTAAGCGCAGAAAACAGTGTCAGAACAGTACATAAATACAGACACGAAAATAGTGATCTACGACACCAGCTAACTCTACAGGTGCACTAACGATAGGACACGAGTATGACTGTGCAATGTATTTAAGATACCCAGGCCAAGTGTGTATATATAGTATGCCTATAAAACCAATGTACAAACATTCAGGCAACAACTAACCTGAGGTAGCTGAATACCATGTATATAAACTTATTGTGATATGTAAGATAACATTTTAAGATGGTGATAAATTAGAGGTAGAATAGGAGATATAATAGTTTTCATTTATGTTAATAGTTTTCATTTATTAGACAGTTCAGTAATTAACCCACTTACTTAGCTTAAAATTAAATTAGAATAGTAATTTAGACGTAAGAATAGGTAATTACAAACTAAATTAAAGTTTTGATAGGAATAGTACCACTTATGTTGTTACATTTCATTTAGCTTCAGTGCAGTGCAGTTCATTCCATCCTAATGAAACCATACCATCTAGCAAACATTACCAGTTACTATTAACATCATTTTACATCATAATAGGATAAAAAGATTAGATAAGTGGACATACATCATTTACACCATTTAAATTAAGAACATCATTCATATAATTTCTTTATGCATTTAAAAACATTACTTAGAATAGTGTTTAGAAAAGTACATAATTTGTGTTCACATTATCCATGGCATTAAGGTACATAACTCAGATCACATCAATTCCATTTAAATAGTTAGATTACATCCCTTAGATTAGATAAACATAAGGATTAATATAAGCATATCATATAATTAACATGACAGAATTTAGTAAATTAGTTAACACATTAAATACATATTTATAGAATTAATATTAGTATGTTAGGATTTAGAGTTTTATTTTAGTAGAACATAGTGGATGATAAGACCAAGGGGACAAACCATCGACCCTTTCTCGTCCATGTAAATATATGGTAAATACATGACTCGTGCAGCGATTGTTGCACAGTCATTGAGCTCAACTTTCTAAAACTGAGCCAAACCTGTACAGTGTCACTCCAAGGTTTTTAAATAATCGGGAGAATAAAAGATGTGTGACAGAATTAAGGGTGAAAGGAGTGTGACAGAAGTGTGAAAGTGAGAGCGAATGGAAAATATACGAGAGAGTGAAATCGGTCAGCGGGTTTTTCTGCTGCCTAGTGCGACTTTTAATTTTTGTCTGCGTTAAATGTTGGTTGTCGTTGGTGAAAATGTGCTAGTGTGAATGTGTTGTCTGTAGTATAGTTTACAACTTAGATTAAAGTATTTTAAGTTTCATAACAAGGAAACGTAGTCACGAATTAGTGGTATACACCTGTTTGTGGCCACATTTAACCAAATTATGGCACTTAAAAACTAACATACATACACATAAACGTTAGAAACATAGGTTAGAAGCTAGATTAGAATATTAATTACATCCAAACACGCAAACAACCAGAAAAACAAACATATAAATTACATACACATTTTGTAGATCAAAGGGAGATAACTTCGGGTCAGGGGACATAATAGACAACGAAACACTAACTTAACAGTGAAATAGAACTTTACACGCGGAAGCGAAGTAGGTAAAGCCTGTCGCACACACCTTGTGTAATGGTTGTTAAATATTATATGGGGGACATGAAGCAATTCATGTGTTGACCCTAAGAAAGTCAACTTTGTATGGGTAGTAAGTTAATTTACTATGTGAGGGCAGGTCTTATAAGACAACGGTCCGGTTCAGACATACCTCTAATGAATATAATATTGCATGTGAGAAGAGGGCTCACGCCAACCAGACAAGTTTGTGGCGATTGCCAGTAGCCAAGTAAAGTATTACTACATTGTGACAATAGTCAGTAGAAGTCTATTAGAGTGCCCAAAGCCAAATTATCTAGTCTTTGACAAAAATTAGAGACACTAATTTTTTTTAGAAACCCCTTGCGTCACAACCAATGAGTGAAAGTTGATGACGCAACACAGGAGGGGAGGGTGTGTGTCAAAGACTCGAACGCAACCCCTCCACCGGGGAGAGCAGTCAACCTCGAGGAGACCAGGAGGTGATACGGTGCCCGAGGGAAGGGCAGGGGAGATGATGAAATGAGGAGATGGTTAACCATTCTCTCATGAGACACGCAGGCGTGGTTCAGAGAGTTAGCACTCTGATCACGACAGTATCACGCCTCGTGGTAGCCACGGAGAAGTTGAGTGCCCACTCAACATACCACGGCTGCGATCAACGTGCCATGTGAGGTAACACGCACCAAGGTCAAGGTCGATCCGCGTGGTGTGTGACCACGGGATGAGAGAACGTCAGACCGGGGACGGGACTTGTAGTGTGCACATCGTAGAATAGCGATAGGGGTTTTTGTGTAACCAAATAGATAGAAATTAGCATAGGCGTTAGCAATTAGTGATAGGTAATTCTGTGGCTTTGTGTGTGGGTTTAATAGCGACTGTAATATGCTTGTAGCGAGCCAACGGCAATAAAATGTACCATTTATTTTCCTCGCACACGACTTGCAGGTTTTCTTGTATGGTGTGGGAGAAGTATCCGATGATGCCTGTCAGATGAGTTGTTGACAGACATATTTCGAAATCTTCTCCCAGTTGAGTTGAGTTGAGTTGAGTTGAGAACCGACATCACTGCACTCATCACATTTCCATACGTGCTCAGTCCCCTCGTTCAACAGCCAACGAAGAGTCATACTACTAATCGTTCCCACCGCTATCTGATTAAAAGTTCTCCTGGTCTTCTCTCTCAGTTTTGAGATTCTTCCAGAACCCCTACCGATCCCCCGCAATCTCATTCTTTCCACATATGGGTTCTCAATCTGTTCCTCCGCATTCTCCACCTGGTTCCACAAGCGCACGACCACTTTCCCCTTGTCCATGGGCAAGATACCACCAAGAGGTGCATTCCCTGCCAGCCTATCAGCCTGTTCATTCCCCCGTACACCCGCATGGCCAGGGCAAAATATCCATACAATTCTCACAATCTGTGACCTCTGAAGCGACGAGAGCCATTCCACACGAAACATTCCTTTCTCCACCTTGCTAAGCATATTCTTTGAATCCGTAATGAACACAACGTGTGTTGCAGTAGTCTCCTCTAGCCACCGGAATGCCGCTGTTACTGCCTCCACCTCCATTCTCATGCTGAAGGTCGTAGTCTCATATGCTAGGCTCTCCTTTTTCAAGACTCGCCCATTAGCCTTTGCAATAAAGCCCCAGCCACTACGTCTGTTTCTCACCACTGACCCATCGTTGTAGATGACTATGTCACCTTGATGTGTGTTGCTCTGGATTAGCTGTTGCACTTCAAACTCAGTGCGACCCGCTGCCCATTCTCTGCTCTCACGACCCAGTGTTATTATTACATTGTGCCAGTCCGTCATGTCTTCCGGAACTTCAACCCACTCTCTTTCACGATTTATGGTCTCTAGATCACACACCTGACTTATAGAAAGTTCTGCCTGTGTTATCCAGGACCTGCCTTGTCTTAGTCTATGACCCTTTACCATATCCATCGCTGCATGCAGCGGGTGATCCCTGTCTGCGGCAACTCTCAGGTACCATTTGGCCTGAAGGACCCTATGTCTATCCGTCATTGTAGGTAGCACCAGGATATGCCTCATGCAGATAATTGGTGTGTCCTTTGTGCACCCCAGTATTAACCGCATGGCAGCATTCTGTATGCGCTCCAACCTTTCAAGCTGGCTTTTTGATACTATCAGCAACCCCAAACCACACTCAATGACAGAAATTATTAAATGCTGAAAGAGCCTGTACAACATCCTATGATCTACCCCGGTTGCTGCCATAGTCCTCAATGCATTAAGTCCCCTACCAGCTTCCACCACCAAAGCCTCCACATGATCCTTAAAAGACAAACACCTGTCAAAGGTGATACCCAAGTACTTCAGTTTACTGTCTCGACTAAGAGGACATCCATTCAACATAATACCTGGGACGTCTGCCTTGAACGATCCGGTTATCCAGGGAGTACCACACAACCGATGCCTTGTCTGGGTTTAAAATGGCCCCTACGTCCCTGCACCACTAAGTCACCTTGTTTACCGCCACCTGTACGTCTTTCGCCAAATTGGCCCTGTCTCTGCCCTGTCTGTACACCAGCACATCATCTGCAAATGTCAAGATTCTACCCACACCTGGTGTCTTCTCCCAATCCGAATCTGACAGTTTTGGACCTTTGTGTTGCTCCTTTTCATCTGACATGTTGATAGTTATTGCTTCTCTGGCCTGTAGAAGACTCTGTAGCATAATTAAAAAAATACTAATTTATCTTGTTGGTACATCTTGCTGCAGCTTACACAACGGTGACTCAGTACAATTTTGCAACTCGGTTGTGTTTGCTGCACTATGTTTAAAATATCCGACAATTTTTCGACATTTGCCAAACAATGTTTCGGTATCAACGGCTTTAAATCCATGTAATATGCTCAGTTGTAAGCTATGAGCCAAACAAGGAATATGTGCAAAACCGGTTTTATCAACAGCTGAAACCATATTTCTTGCATTGTCAGTAACTAGAGCCTGAATTCTGTTCGTTATATCCCAGTCTATTGCAAATTGTTTATATAACTCGGCAACACTGTCAGAATAATGACGTTTAACCACATTCACGCATTCAATAACAACATTTTTCAATTTCCAGTCATCGGCAATCCAATGGCCAGTAATTCCACAGTAGCTTTCGTTCCCTAGAGATGTCCAAAATTCAGATGTTAGCGCAATTCCCTTTTCATTTTTACACATATTCTTTAACACTTTGAATCTTGCTGTTATACTTAGCAGTACAGTCAACAGTTTGTCAATAGTGCGGCGGGAAGGTAGCTATTATTCAGCATTTTTCAGTGCTGTCAGTAATACTTGTTGAAGGCTGTCGTCATCTACTATTGATATTGGTCTGCCACTACTAGCAGTCCAGTTTGCAAGCGATTCTTGAA